>JADLZK010008342.1:0-420914 GCA_015847255.1 Hyparrhenia diplandra | reverse complement strand
CTCCCTACGGGTGCATGCGGGCGCATCTAGCGTCGGCGGCATAGCGCCCTCCCATGCGAAGAGGCGGCTTCCAACTCTGATCGAAGGCGGTGACACGTGATCATCACCGGCCCGGATTCCCGCGTGCGGCGGCGGCGATTCCGACATCCAAAGCTACCGAGAGCTCGAAGAGAACTCGGCCAATCAACGAGCTCGTTGAAGAGCTCTTTCACCTACCCGCCGCTCCATGGCTCCTTGTCCTATGCACTCCCACCTCAACTCGAGAGAGCTCATATGTCTTGCTCCCCTTGCCACTATAAAAGGAGGGGCGGGGACTCTCGGTCGGGGGAGGCGAGATAACGCACTCAAACACCCTCACTCACCCTCATATTGGCATTAGCCTCAATCCGCGAGACTTGGGAGTCCGCTCCCTCTCTCGATCCGCTTATGCGCACCCGGTCTGGCGTTTGAGCTCGGATAGTGATCACTGCCGGACTAGGGGCCTGATTTTGCCCGAACCAAGTATAAACATTGTGTCATTGTCTCCGAGCTAGGCCATTCGGAGAACGCACTAGCGGATCGATTCTTGATTCGTGGTCGCCGCGACACTGGACCCACAGCGTATCCCTAGCTATATTATATAAGCTCGGGTATCTAAATTTGAGAGGCTTATCACCTAACCAAGTATCATCCCGAACCTTGTTATGGATCCATCTTTTATCATAAAACATTGCTTTATCAAGCACCTCATCTTTGATATGCATGAGGCCTCTCCAAAAATGAGAGTCATTTGGTTAGAGACTTGGAATGCAAATATTTATTCCTAAGCAAAAGATCGCCGGGTGCCATCTGTATTAATAAGATTAACAATCCATTTGGCTAATAAACATTTGTTTTGAATATGCAAATCAAAAATTCCAAGTCCACCTTGATCTTTGGGGCGCATAAAATATCCCATTTAGCAAGTCTATATTTATGTCTATCTATAGAACCTTGCCAGAAAAATCTTGATCTGAATTTGTCAAGATTCTTGAGGACTCCCTTTGGAATCTCAAAAAAGGACATCATGAACATTGGGAGACTGCTTAAGACTGAATTTAGTAATACAAGTCTTCCCCATATGATGTACTTAGCTTTCCAGCAAGAAAGTTTTTGTTCAAAACGTTCCTCCACTTTACTCCATTCAGAATTAAGAAGTTGTCTATGGTGCATTGGGATACCTAAATATCTAAAAGGATAAGCCCCAGCCTTGCAACCAAAGAGTGTTGTATAATAATGTTCCATCTCTTTGCAGCACCATAACAGAAGATTTCGCTTTTATGGAAATTGATCTTGAGACCGAGAGTTGTTCGAAAACACAAAGCAAAAGTTTCAAATTTTTGCTTGCTCGAGGTCATGATCTAAAAAGATGATGGTATCATCTCAGCATCTTTGTAAAATAGATAAGCCATCATCTATTAGGTGTGGGATAACCCCTCTTATTTGACCATCGGCTTTTTGCTCTATTAATAAGAAGAGCAAGCATATCGACCCACGATGTTAAACAAGATAGGCGACAAAGGATCACCTACAATCTAAGGCCCCGTTTGGTCTGAAAGTACAGGCAAATATCGTCATTAACTTTTACCCCTACACTCCCACCTGTGACCATGTTTTGGACCCATCTACACCATTTGGAGGAAAACCCTTTCATGCGTAGCGTTTGCCGTAGGAAGGACCATTTAACTTTGTCATAGGCCTTTTTCAAAAATCAATTTTGAAAATGACTCCATTCCTTTTTTGGTATGTAATTCATGTATAGTTTCGTGTAGAATAACTACTCCTTCCATGATATTCCTACCGGGCATGAAAGCGATGCGAGTCGGACTCACAACTATCTTAGCTACTTCATTCAAATAATAGTTCCCACTTTTCGTGAAAATTTTGAAACTAACATTAAGGACACAAATTGGTCTATACTCTTTGAATACTTGGTAGCGTTCTGAGTTTTAGGGATAAGAGAGATAACCCTGAAATTGAGACTAAAAAGGTCTAGATTTTCATTGTAAAATTCATGGAACATGGACAAAAGATCATCCTTGATAAGCTCCCAAAAAACTGATAGAATTCAGCAGGAAAACCATCTGTCCTGGAGCTTTATTGTGTTCCATTTGGAAGATGGCATCTCTCACTTCAGAATGAGTGAACTCAGCGACGAGAATATCATTCTCCTCTGGGGTAACTTGTGGAATATCTGTAATATGATTTTCTAGCAAAGTCACCTCGGTGCCTTTCGAGGTGGGCCAAAGAGATTTTTGTAATAATTTGTAATGTGACTTTTTGAGACGGTCATCACCAATAACAACACCTTGATCATTTTCAAGTCTATAAATATGTTGTTTTCGATGCTTCCCATTAGCCACTAAGTGAAAGAACCTAGTGTTAGCATCCTCCTCTAATAAGGACTTAACTTTGGCTCTCTCATACCACTTTAATTCCTCTTCTCTCAAAAGAGAAACTAAGCGTTCTTTTAGGTAAAGCTTAAAATTGATCTCTTGATCAGATAGACAAATAGTCTCAGCTTTTTTTATCTAGCTCCCGTAAAAGAGTTAGAAGAGTTCTCTTCTCTTTTCTTATAAGTTCTAGCGGTATTTGCTTTGCCCATCCTCTAAGATATTGTCTTAGTTTCCGAATTTTGGCTTGCCAACGTTCTAAGGGGTTGGTACCGGAAGTTTCGGATTGCCAAACATTCGCAACCATATCATAAAACCCTTCCTTTAGTAGCCATCCCCTTTCAAATCTGAACGGTCTAGACACGATTACGATGTGTCGAGAGGCACCGGTGTTAATAACTAAGGGAGTATGGTCGGAAATATTCCGATCTCTAGACTCCACCACAGTTAGAGGGAATTGAATTTCCCAATCCGTACTAGCTAAGACTCTATCAAGCTTTTCAAGGGTGGGATGATCCCGAGTGTCCGGCCCAAGTGAATTGGCGGCCTGACATGGAGATTTCTCGAGATCGAGAGAATTAATGACCGCATTAAAAGGTTCGGCCATTTGGTGTCAAAGTCCCCTGTGCTCTTGTCGTTAGGGCTTCACATAATATTAAAAGTCCCTCAATAATATACGGAAGGTTCTCTTTTTGAGCAAGTATTAGCTAGCTCCGAGAGAAAAGCACTTTTGTTTTGATATTGTGCCGGTCCATAAATAGAATAGAGGACAAACTTGAAGTCATTTGCTTTTAAACGCCAAGGTGAATTTCACATAGAAATCACCCTCATCAATGGCACCAATATCAAAAACTGATAGGTCAGCTCAAGTAGAATACCCCCCAGATCTACCATGTGGAGCCATAGCGTGCCATAAAAAAATCACGCCCTCCACAAAGGTTTTTAAGAATATGATCTGGGAAGGAGTCCCTACGGTTTCAGAAAGAGCAATAAAATTAATTTGCTCCTCCTTTACCATTTCCGCCAAAAATCTGTGTTTAGCCAAGTCCATAAGACCTCTACTATTCCGAAAACTCCTTTCATTTTAAACTAATTTTGGATGGAGTTTTAGGCTTTTTAGGAAATTTGGACTTATTAAACTTTTTCCTACGCTGGACCGGAGACAAATCAATAATATGATCATTCTCCATAAACTGCGAGTTCTCATTTCCACAAACGTGTTTTTAGAACTGCGTCCCAGACGTTCTTCCTTTTCATCATCACTTTCCCAACCTCATTAAATCTAGATTTCGAGTGTTTCAAATTTGCACTAAGAGTCAACCTATCAACCTCTAAATTTTTAAATGCAATCACCATAACAATAATATCGCTGGTCTACCTGAGTATTTTTGGTTGTAGCCTAAGAAACACTATTCCTCCCCCAGTACACATCAACCTCACATCACTAGAGACAGTAAAACTCAGTGGTAACCCATTCAACTCACCTGTTTCTGTCAAACATTTCTTTTGGCCCTTCTGGGCTCTTCCCAGTCTTGAAAGTATATTTCTAGCAGGTTGCGGGCTGCAAGGTTCCCTCCCTGAGGTTCTGGGAAACTCAACATCCATCACAGTATTGTATCTCAACTTTAACGACCTCACAGGTGTCCCAGTGACATTCAAGACACTGCATACCTTGGAGTCGTTGTGTCTTGCCCGGAATAACATCAATGGTGACATTCAAGAATTTTTAGAGAGATTGCCACGGCATAGCTTGCACAATTTACAATTATATACGAACAATTTGACTGGGAGCTTGCCTTCTCGGAAAGGCTATTTCAGGGATCTTCATACTCTCTATCTCAGTGATAACAGCATCTCTGGGAATATACCACTTTGGATAGGAGAGCAAACAAACCTGACGAAATTAGAGCTCGATTCCAACAACCTAGATGGCATAATCACACAATCCCATTTGACAAAACTTGTTCGTCTGAAGGCTCTAGGGTTATCCTATAACTCCTTGACGATGGCAGTTGACCAGCATTGGGTTCCTCCTTTCAAACTATATATGGCTAGTTTACGGTCTTGTAGGCTAGGGCCAAAGTTCCCATATTGGCTCAAATCACAAAGTGGGATGATGATCCTAGATATTTCAAATACAAGCATAGCTGATTCCATACCTGATTGGTTCTGGTCCACATTTTCAAAAACAAAATACTTGATTCTGTCAAGGAACCAGATTAGAGGCACGCTACCCGCACTGAAGTTTGGAAAAATGGAATCAAGAGCAATGGATTTCAGTATGAATCTTTTTGAAGGTGGTCTTCCAAAGTTTTCAAGAAATTTGACATATCTTAACCTATCAAGAAACAATATATCAGGGCCACTGCCATTTGATTTTGGAGCACCAATATTAAAATCACTTGTTCTCTTCAAAAATTCACTGTCTGGTACAATTCCAAATTCCTTTTGCAAATTGAAGTACTTGCGGTTTGTAGATCTATCAGGAAATCTACTTCAAGGACCATTTCCTAATTGCTGGGACAGTTCAGAAAAGGGGAACACATCTACCAGTATTGGGTCTTCAAATTCCAACCCAAGCTTGCCGATGATTTCAAATATCTTTATGCTGAACTTAAATGAAAACAATCTTTCAGGACCATTACCTCTTTTTTCTCCAAAACTGCCAGGGCCTAGTATTCCTTGATCTCGCATTTAATCAGTTTTCGGGGAGCTTGCCGACATGGATAGGAGAGAAATTGTCGTCCTTAGCGTTTCTGAGGTTACGTTCAAATATGTTCACTGGTCACATCCCTCCCGAGCTTAGCAACATGAAAGATCTTCAGTATTTGGACCTAGCTTCTAACAACTTCTCAGGGCTGATCCCCGGGTCACTTGTGAATTTGGAGGCAATGTCCCACATGCCTGATGACAATGGTCCACTTTCAGATGTCTTCTACTATGGATGGTCACTTTGGACCTCAAGAGGTGGAACCTTCATTGCTTCTCTTGATGACCCATTGAACATTGAGACCATGTATGGTCCTAATTTCAGCTATATGGACATGTTCTACAATGATAGTTTATCGGTTGTCACTAAAGGGCAGCAACTTGAATTTACA
Source organism: Hyparrhenia diplandra (assembly GCA_015847255.1). Classification (NCBI taxonomy): domain Eukaryota; kingdom Viridiplantae; phylum Streptophyta; class Magnoliopsida; order Poales; family Poaceae; genus Hyparrhenia; species Hyparrhenia diplandra. Next base: position 415,402 of record JADLZK010008342.1, on the reverse strand, counting down.
ACTGAAATCAGGTTTATGGTAAATTTCGATCTATCTTGCAACAGCTTAACAGGGCATATTCCTGAAGAAATTAGTGCACTCACTGCGCTGAAAAGCTTAAACCTTTCTTGGAATGATTTAAGCGGGACAATCCCAATGAATATCAGTGCCTTAAAGTCACTAGAATCTTTGGATCTATCACATAATGGGCTTTCTGGAGAAATCCCCAATAGCATATCATCTCTAAACTCACTGAGCCACTTGAATTTGTCCTACAACAATTTGTCAGGGGCCAATACCTTCTGGGAATCAGCTACAGGTACTTGATAACCAGGCATCCATATACATTGGGAACCCCGGTCTTTGCGGTCGACCTCTCTCCAAGAATTGTTCAGAAACAAAGCCACCACCACCAGGTGCCAAGGATGAGGATCAAGATGCATTGTTCATGTACCTTGGGCGGCGACGGCCTGTCGACTATCTACCTCATCTTGTTACTGAACCTGAAGTGGAGAATTGTATGCTTCTTGTTTTTGATCGCTTGTATGACAAGGTTTATGTCCAGGTGGCCCTGACTTGGGCTTCCTTGACAAGAGCACTGGATTGAAGCCGACATCCGAAAATGCCACAGCACTAGCTATATATATTATAGTAGACCATGATGACTCCAGTCCGTTATCATCAATGCCTATATATTTATGAATAAAAGGCTGGGATTTATGTTAATCCTTTCATTTTAGAGTGTAATTGGTTTTCCTGTTTTGGTACTACCTTAGTGCTGATTCGACTTTATTGTACTCCAATTTATGTAAAAAAAAAAAAAAATACACAAAAGTGAAAGACTAGTGTCAGGCCGAGTCAGATCATACGACCGGTCACTTGATATATTATATAGTGGGCAATGCTACACGGTACATCATTTATTTGATAGGAGGTAATATCTTAATAAATTTGTATTCTTATTTTTAAAAAAAATCAAGTAAACTAATTAATTAATTAATCTAGGAAAAAAATGTCGAATCATCAAGTCACGAAGACAAAAATCAGCAGGTGGCGCCTCCTTGTTGCGAGCCGCGTGCCAGGCCCTTCCTTTTCCGTGTGGTCCGTGGATCATCGACAACAAGAAGGAAAAACATGCACTTTATGGAATTGTGATATGTTCTATGGCTGGCACATAAAAACACTTAGAATCAAATGTAAACCGGACCAAACAACTCGTAAGCATAATACGTTACATGTACTTTACCCACCAACCTAACATGTATGCTCAAGGTACTACACACATGCAAATCACCTACTCCCTCTGTTCTAGAAAAATATCACTCTGATACATGTTGGTCAAACTTCTCAACTTTGGATGTACCGCAGCAAAGCTCTATTATAGTAGTACTTTCTAATCGAGGCTCGGCAAAGGCGTGTCTCACTCACTGTAACAATGTAATGCTAACTTAATTCGTCGCTAACTATCAGGGACGGTTCATAATGAAACTCATCACTTTTGACTAGATCATATAATCTGCTAACCATGCCCGGCCGGATAGTGGATATCAAGTTTCTTTCAAACTACAAATACCAAAAATTAATTGGTCGGCCATGCCTATGCAATGGGTTCCACTTGGTCATTACGGGTGGGTTAAAACAACGTATATGACTTCTATAATCCATATCACCATCTTCGGTTCCATATGTGTTACATAGCTCGTACTACGTATAATAAATTAATATAGAGTAAATTTCACTGGCGGTCCCTGAACTTGCCCCGAGATCTCATCTACGTCCCCGGCACTTTCAAATTGCACGTCGAGGTCACTAAACATGTCAGCATTTGTCATCTTGGTCCCAAACTCTCGAAATGCACATCTAGGTCTATAAACTTGGCAGAGTGTCTCATCTAGGTCCCCAAACAGCAGCGGCGGTTTTCAACAGTGGTTTTGCTACAATAACGGCAGGGTGATTTTGCTACAATAACGGCGGGTTGATTTTGCTAAGTAACTCTTCGATACGACGTCGGATGGAGATGATTTTTATATAATACTGTATAATACACTGTATAATAAATTTATAATACTGAAAAATACTTGGTGAACAAGCGGAACGAAGAGCGTCAACTAACTACTCCCAGCTGACGTATGAGATGAGTTTATCTTGTTCTGAATCTTCTCATCATCGCCAATGACAAGTCTCTCTTGCTGCATCTTCTGCAGCCGGGCGTTCCATGCCACCTCCTCCTCGACCTCCTTGCTCAGGCCTTCCACCCTGTGCTCCAGCTGCCGGACATACCCAAGCAGCATCTCTTCCCTCTCCTCCTCCGTTGGAACTGCCACGCTCACGCCACGGGAGCCTCCATTGCCGCCGTCGACGACGTCATCAAAGCCGCCAGCGGTGCGTTCCAACACGTTCGTCACCATGTCCCTCTGCATCTCCAGACTCTCCAGGACGGCTATCAGCTGCTGAGTCACCACTTGCTGCTGCTTCTTAAACCCTGTCGCCTCCGCCGCCTTCCCGTGATCAAAATCCCCATGCGGCGGCTGCGACGGCCCCCGTTTATCTCCATCTCCGGTGGAGTCTCCGTCGTCCAGCTGCACTGGCGGGTTCTCGAACAGAAGGCACCTCTTGTCCGCCGCCGAGTCCTCAGTCGTCGGATCGAACTCCAAGTTGTCCTCGTTGAAGTTCCACCCGCTGATCCGTCGGTTCTTGACGCCGACGACGTCGTCGGCGTGGCGTCGGCACGGCGACACGCAGCGTGCGGCGTCCCTGGCGCCGACACACCCGCAGAGATCATTACCCACGTCTTCGTCCTTGCTGCACCGCTCCTCGATGCTGGGGACGGCGGCGAGGACGTGGCGGACGAGGAAGTCCCTGGATCGACGGCTGCAGGAGGCCTTGAAGAACGGGTGGCGGAGGAGCTTCTCCGCCGACGGGCGCTTGGCCGGCTCCTGGCAGAGGCAAGCTGACACCATGTCCTTGAACGCCCTGGAGAACTTGTTGCTGCTCTTGCTACTACTCGCGGCGGCGGTCTCCTCGAGACGGACGCGGCTGGTGATCCTCATCAACATCGACTTGGACGGCGGCAGGTGCGACAGCGGCGGCCGGCCGTGGGCGAGCTCCAGCGCCGTGATGCCGAACGACCAGATGTCGGCCTTGATGCCGTACCCGACATGGGAGTGGATCACCTCGGGCGCCATCCAGTACGGCGTCCCGGCCACGTCGTTGAAGCAGCACGACGCCGACGAGCCGATCCCGAGCGCCGCCGCCGTCGCTGCGGACGCCGACGCGGCGTGGATGGTCTCGTAGATGGACGCCGAGACGCCGAAGTCGGCGAGCTTGACGGCGCCGTCCGAGTCCACCAGGATGTTGCCCGCCTTGATGTCGCGGTGGATGCGGCCTTGCCCGTGGAGGTAGCACAGCGCGTGGAGCGTCTCGGCGAGCACGACGGCGACGCACGGCTCCGGTAGGCCGCCGGGAATCCGTGGGACAGGATGGAGTGCAGCGAGCCGGCGCCCATGAAGGGCATCACCACCCACAGGTGGCTGCCCACGGTGAAGGAGCAGTGTGCCCGGAGCACGTTGCGGTGGGACAGCAGCGCCATGGCCTTGGCCTCCCGCCGCACGCCGTCGAGGTCGGCGCGCGACCGCTCCAGATCGATCGCCTTGATGGCCACCACTGCCGACGAGCCCAGCGGCAGGCACACGGCTTTGTACACCACCGCGCTCACGCCGCTCCCGATCTTGCATAGCAGGCGGTACGACTCGGCGTTCAGCGGGTACCTCGTGGCTTCGTCGCTGCCACCGGCAGAAGCATTGTTGGACGCCGGCGCCATAGCTGATGACGGCGCGGCGGCCGCCGGAGCAAAGAGGCCTGCTGCACGTAGCATTTGTCGAACAGTAATGTGATTTGTGGTAGAGTACATCACAAAGTGAGAGGAGTATATTTATATATACAGACATACTCACTCGATCGTACTACATTTCTCTTTTCAAAGAGTTCTTAACTAATAATCTGAACTTTAACAAAGTAAAATTAGTGTTCAATACATTTGTATAGTAAATGTATTTGAAATTTTTAATTATGATATTTTTAAAATATATATATATAGTTAATCCTGTAATTGATTGGCTCGTTGGAAAACCAAATATATATATGTACGAATGCAATATTATAATTTTACAATAAACCTATTTGGAGATACAAATGATGATATTGCTTTTCATAATTATCGATTGATAATTGATATTAATTTTTGAGACAAGAGATTTATGTATATGTATGTCGATGTGAGATGTAATTAACGTGTGGTCGGTGCCGAAGAATTAAGGTGCATGTGAAAAATAGCGGGAAAGACAAAAGGTAAAAAGAAAAGGGGAGGGTACGTGGCGGCCACAACTTTGGGTGGTGTTGTGTTGTTGTACATCATGATCCAAGAGCAGGGTTTCTCGTGAACCTATTCATCGATCAGCACCGTGTCTGCTTTTTTGGGTAGAGGTTCTTGTCTGTGATCGTGTGACGACGGAGAGGCACGGACCAGCGATCACCATGAGCAGGTCACAATTTTTATAAATATAATTTGTTTAATCTTTGTTGTAATTTTCCTCTCTCTCCATGTGCCTCCTCTGAGTCCATCGGTATGAACTTCGGTTTTTTTACGAAGTCGAGAAAGGAAACCCCCACCCTTATATTTTTATTTTTTTTTATAATGCCCCAGCCTGAAATTCGTTTCCACTGGGATTCGAACTCAGGGCGCGAGGGGTGCCTCTAGAGTGTCCAGCTGGTCAGGTAGCCAACCAACCCAACATTCTTTGGCCGTCCTCGGTTTTTTTCCTTCCTTTTTCCATTTATATCTCATGGTTGTATAATTTTTCAATGGCCAATTAGTCTTAGTTTTCTTTGTGAGTTTTTATAAGCTCCATTCATTAATGAAATTACCGTCAAGTTCTTATACAAATATCCATGCATGGCCCTCATATTTACATTTAAATTTTCGATCATATTATATTTTCTCTCACAAATTCATAGTTGTTGTATTTTACCCTAATAATAAAATATCACTACTCATGATAATCTAGGTCATATCTACTTTGGAACTATTACTAACGTCAATGGGCTAATAATAACTGATCTCAAGCCTTGTACCCATGCAACTCTTATCCTAATACTACTAGTCATGTTGTCACCACATTTTTCTATTTGACTAACTTCTCACCAAGAACAAATATGATTGGCTTGCTATTTGTGACTAGGGGTGGAGCCAAGAAAGAGCAATGAAGGGTGCTATGCAAATGAAGATATGCTTGGGAGGGTGGTGAGCCTTTGTTGATGGCATGAGCTCCATTCCTGCTTGGCCATTCACACAACCCTCTCAAGCATGCACATTAGGCAATCAATAGATCAGTTGCAAGATTCAAAAGCTATTATTTTTGTGTTGCGACTTAGATACAATCAAGACAAATGAGATATGTTCCTCTCCTAGGTCACTAGCAATAAAATACTCACAAAAGAGTAAAGTTTTTTAGATAATGGAAAATGGAAAACATATTTCCGGCTTCAGTCATCCTCACACCCGGGATGCATCAAAGCCCAAATTATTACCAAAGGTAGTCGGTGATAAAAGCAAGACCCACGTCACTTGACAACACCGGTACAACTAAAAACAATGAAAAAAAATTACATCTCTAATAAGGAACTCGACTTGCCCTGTGAAGCCATCACCCAAAGGATCGACCACCAAGTCGATAAATCACCGCCAAAAACACGTCTCTCGGATCTAGACTAAAAGATCGTAGGGACGTCGACCACCATTGGAGACTGCCGGATACCGTGAACTCGCAACGGTATGAAGCACTTGGTACATGTGGAAGGGACCCACCAACTCGATGCCGGCCCGCGACAACCCATGGGATCTTCAAAAGCGGCGTCTCCAACGAAAATGACATCCAAAGATGCCATCATCGCCACACTAGATACACCGGTGTTGGGGTTACACCCGGAGAGATCCACCTAAAGAACACAAACGCCTCCGGCGAGGAAAATGGCGCCCACGGGCATCACCGTGCCGTCAAAAACATGGTAGCAGCGCCCGCGCCTCGAAGAGCCATGCCGGTTACGCCATACGCCCGGCAACAAGAACCATCGCTAGATCCAAACTTTTCACATTCGGAAAACTAGACGCCCACGACGAAGCGGTCCCCTTGGAACGACGAAACACCAAAGATCGACGCTCACCACATCTCGCTCCCCAAACGCCGCCATGGCGCAATCGATCCACGCCGCCTCCTCCTCCAACCGTCGGCCCGGCTCCAGCGTAGGTCGAGAAGGACCCCACACGGAGGCACCGAATCAAGCCCGCAGATGGCTGCCGTCGCCGGACGTCGCCGCCCGTATAGCCAAGCCGCCGCCTGCCTTGCCCTCAAGACAGCGGGGAGAGGGAAGACGCGTGGACGGGATCCGGGAGGAGGGAGTCCGGATACTCCCTCCCCGACACCGCTTGCGCCGCTTCCCGCCGACAACCGCCAATGTCGGCCACCAGCTCCGCTCCTCCTCCTAACCGCGTGACGTGGATCCGGGACGAGGGAGTCCGGATCCTCCCTCCTCGATTCCGCCTGCGCCGACTCCTACCGATGAGCGCCAATACCGGCCACCGGATCCGCACCGCCTCCTCGCGCCGGAGACGGGGGGCATCTCAAGGTGAGGCCCAGCCGCCACCATCCCTGTTTGCCGCCCAGGCTTCCTGGTGGCGCTCTCCGGCGGTGGCGAGGTGAAGAAGGGAAGGGGAGGCGGCGGCTGCTGGCTAGGGTTTGCCCCGAGCCGCCCGCCTTCAGTTTACAAAAGAGTATAGTTAGAATCAACATGTTTTATTTGCTTGTTTTGAGAAAGGATATATAGTAGTTGGTTCTTTTAGAGCTTCAAAACAACCGGCACTCCCGAGGCCTCAGCTCAGCGACCCGGCCACACCCGCCGCTTCCATCCTCACACGCCCCACGCTAGTGTCCGCCCCCATGTCGGGCCCGTCGATTGCCGCCACCCCTAGGCAGCCCCTCCGCAGCCCTACTGCTGCCCCTATACTGGCCGCTGGCATCGTTCGCCTCCCAAAGGCGGCCCTACGCCGAGGCCGGCCTCGGCGGCCCCCCATGCCAGCCAGCCACCGTCACCCCTGCAGCCCAGGCCAGACTCCAAAGGTGCCTCCGTGTGTGAGCCTAATTATGTACTAACTAATTACATCACTTCATCTAATAAATTACACTAGAAAAATCATTGTAAATATAGTAGTATAGTGGTGTAAATACTGTTATATTATAGTGTAAGCGTATGGCTAAAACAACGGTTATTTTTAGGGGCTAAAACAACCGGTTGTTACATAGACAAGCCCTTATTTTTTCTTCTATTGACGTAATGGTTATGCCAAAACTTTCCAACCATGAAAAGAGGGAATGAGCAACATGCAACTTAGAGGCTCGATGATAGGACAAGCTAAGATGCTGTGGCGAGGCATAGAACACGCCAAGGAGTGGTGGGCACTTGAAGTAGTTTGTTTTCCATAGGCATCCAGAGACATGAATATCTAGTTTGAATATATCTTGTGGAGGTGTAAGATCCCTACATAGATGTTCCTTATTGGTTCTTGGTGCATACCATAACAAAAATATAGTTGTGATGATTAATCAGATTGTACAATGCCCTGCCTTATCTTTTTCCACATATTTATTATACCCATATTGCATTTTTCATTAATTTCTTTTCTATATTAGGCGAAATGTAGTAATTTTTAGTGTGTGAAGATATGAATTACTACCTATAATATGCTAACTTTAACTTTTTATATGTAGATCCCTATTTGACCTACTATTTTTCTCTACTTTCCTATGTAAAATTTAGCTATGAGCAAATATAATGGACTATTCATTTAGGTATTGATTTAGATCTCTGTATCTCAATTTTCAGGACTTTTCTAGGAATTTTTAAAACCTTAGAGACATTTTTTTTTGATAAAGTATACCTGTATTAATTAAAGGAAAAGTAATACAAGTACACCGTATAAGGATACGGATGATAGCTACCCCGCCTATAATCTATAAGAACCCCAAAGAAATAAGAAAATTACAAACGGTCCTTAGACCCATCCGAAACGAACACCAGCCGCAACCGTCTCCGTCGAAGACCGCCGCCACCAGCCGCCGCCGCAAACCCTGAAGCACCAAAAGCCGGAGGAAACCGCCGACGTTGAGGTGGACTCGAGAAGACGCCGATCTCGCAAAAAGGCGAAGAAGTCGTTGAACGCCCATCCGTCGGGATCACTATCCAGGTTGAAACGACGATGGTGGAGCCGACGATAGCATCCTCCATCACGGTGAAGCGAATCCGGTCGAACCACCAATCTTCCGAAGACCCGCAGCCACCACCGCATCCACGAAAAAGTAGGGGCGGGAGCCTCCACGCACCAAGGCGCAAAAGACCTCGCCAAATTTAACACTCCTAAACAAGATCCAAGAGCGGACCTTACCTCCACACCCTCGTCGCCGGCGCCGGAGACGAACGCCGCCGAGACGGGGAAGAGCGTGAGGACATTATTCCTAGATGACGACCGCCGCCGCCTCAACGCCATCATCGGAAACCCTAACATAGACCTAACCCTAACCCTAGCTCCGGGGACACACCACCAACTCGGGAAACACCGGCCACAGCCCATCGCCCGGCGTGGAGGCCAGCCCCCTCACCCACCAAATGTCGAGGAGGACGCCAACGGGGAGGGGAGCCTAAGCGGCGAAGGAATTTGGGAGCGAGGGGTGGCGGCGCTGGAACTTCTATGACTTAAAAACCTTGTCAAATGTTTACCAGATTTTTAACTGAAAAGAAAAAAAATGCCTTTAAATCCCCCTTGGAACCAGGATAGAGATAGTTTTTGAGAATTCAATTCTATTATGTAATTCCTTCTATTATTGAGCTCAACGAGAAAATTGAGCCCATCGAGGCCCACGGGCCAAAACCATTTGTTTATTAAGGCCCATTCAGCCCATGACATCACCACTTCTTTACCCTTTCTTCTCCGATTCGTAAATTTCGTCGACGGACGACATAGTTGCAGCGAATGCCATCGACGATTCCGCCCGGCCGGCCGATGAGCCTCACGGCGGCCTTCCGAGCTACCAAAATTCCGCGCGCTCTTCCCCAAAGCGCGGCGAGCCAGCCACTGCCGCTTCGGCCTCGTCGGCCGGGGATCCGCCGCCGGGGGCCGCAAAGAATGGCAGGGCGCCGCCGCCGTGGTGCGTGTACCTTATAGCCTCCTCCCGGATCCCCCGCACCTACGTCGGCGTCACCACCGACTTCCCTCGCAGGTGATTCATCGCCTGTCCTACCTTCCTCTCTGCTTCTTTCCCCTCCCTGTTTCTCCATTTAATTGCGGCAAGCTGCCGTTTGAGTTGCAGCTTCTGAGTGGAACCACAAGAAATTGACCCTATCTGGTTGCGATTGCCGCACGATAGTGTGGCTTGATCTTGTTAGGACTGAAATTCGACTGCTTTTCTTCATTCTAGTACTGCTTGCTTAGCGTTCCTATTCTGAGAGTTGGAGGAGAAGAAAAGGAAAGGAAGCTCTAGCAAGTGCTCAGGTCCTTTGTTGAAAGATATTAAGATGCCCAGGGTTCCTTATAATTAACCAATGATGTTAGACATGTGCAGTTGGAATACACATGCCTAATGATGCTGTTATGTGGTTGTCTTTCTGCTTAGCGTCATCATCAACATTGTGCTGAATTTGCTTCATTGGGAGCATTTGATACATGCATACTAATGGTGTTTATCAACCTAGTGGTTTGTCGCAGAATAGCATTGAGTTGTGTTGAAATTCTCTGAGTTGCCTTGGTCTGGCTTGTAGGATACACATGCTTGAAAATGCAAATCTTATTCACTTGTTTTCAGTAGGTATATGTTAATAACAGCTAGCAGTTTAAGCAAGCATACAGTTAAAATGAGCTTTTTTTTTAGATTGCGGCAACATAATGGTGAGTTAAAGGGTGGTGCAAAAGCTGCCTCTGCTGGAAGGCCTTGGAATCTCGCATGCCTTGTTGAAGGCTTTGTCAACAGAAGTGAAGGTTAGTAGTAAATACTATCTGTTTTCTGGCTTCCAGCTTCACACTTTGAACGGGACTTCAATTGATTAGAACAATCGCTTGTCACGATCTAGGTTGTGCACACAAGGACAACTTCCCTAGCTATGTAGCTTGGGATCACGAAAGTTACCTGTATTGGAAGTAGGAGCATGCTGGGACTGACCCTAGGTCATCTATTCTTTATATTTGTATAGGCTTTCAGTTAATGGTGCTATGTTTACCTTACCGTACTAATAGCACAGCAACTTGACTGCTTGTCCTGTGTCCTGACGTATAATTGAGAAGGTCATCTATTTTTTCTAGGCAGTTGATCCTTTTGCACGTAGCAGTCAACATTTTACTTCCTTCATTTCACACATGAAAATGTTAGTACCATTAACAAGTTGGAGTGTTTCGATTCGTAAATGCTTCTTAGTGTAATGTTCAGCTTATTGTTCTTACTAGCATCAGCAATTTCTGCATCAGAAAGGAAATGGTCATTTGCTACTTGAGTTTGGACTAATACAACTGATGTCTTATTTATCTGATTATCCTTTTTGCAGCCTGTGAGTTTGAATCGAAATGGAAGAACATCTCCCGAAAAATGGCTCGAAAACGGACTGAGCCTAGCATGGAGTCAGTGTTGCAACATCGAGAAGCAGCATTGAGCAGAGTGGAAGCATTCATGGATTGTAGCCACCTACAAATCAAATGGCAGTCAAGTTGAGATTATTTATTCATTCGCACTATGCAGGTGGCAGGCATCTAACTTCGAAAAATATCTCCACTTAAGAATCCCCTGTCGCCTAGTAGCTCATAGCAAAGATGGCTTAATCTTCTGCTGCATGATCATTGATCAAGATGGCTTCTGTTATTCTTTTTCTTAACATGAGGAAACACAAGAGGAGCCCCAGTGTACAATTCTATGTTTGATTTATTTGTATGAGCAATTGTTTCCGAAGGATAGACAGTCTTCAATTATGTGGATCATCTGATGCACCTATTTGTAAATGTAAATGATACTTATGTACTGTCAGTGGCGGAGCTACCGGGTATGCCAGATATGCCCCGGCATACCCTGCACTTCAGGGGAGCAGGTATGTATTCGTATTCGTACAGAGAAAATAGAAGAATAAAAAAAAAAACAGCAAACAAACACCAGGGACAGGAGACTGAGATGTCAAAGAAGAATATGCCCAGGTACACCTTTTGCTTGTTAGGAGGTAAATATCTCAAATAAATCTGAGCCCTTGATTTTTTTAGATTTTTTTGAATTAAATAATTAATGAATTTACTCTATAAAAAAAAGAAATAATGTTGAATCCTCAAGTCACGGAAATAAATACCAGTAGGTGCCCCCTTTCCTTTTTGCGAGCCATGCACATGCCCTACCTTTTCCGTGGTATGTGGATCATCAACAACAAGAAGAAAATTATGCAATTCCTACTTTTTTTTTTTTTGGCAAAACATGCAAAGCTGATCCTACTTTTTTTTTTTTTTTTTTGGCAAACATGCAAAGCTGACCGTAACAAATGTGCACAATCCGCTGCAGACGAACGACGCACATGACACGTTACTAGATTCGTGATGTGTCGTAATGTTGCATGACGATACACAAAAAAAAAAAAAAAAAAAAAAAAAAAAACATTCAAGTGCATTATTACCAGATCAGAAAAGTTGTAAACATAATACGCTACATGTACTTTACACACCAACCTAACACGTATGCCCACATAGAAATCACGTACACGCAATCATGTATTACATGCCAATATGATAAGCAAACCACACTAACATGTCACGTTGGCACACATGCAAATCGCATCCATGGAAATTCAAGTGTACCGGTTCACATATGACCATATATCCACCAGATCACGCATGCATCAATCAAATCTAAACATAGAATTTTTGTACCTAAAACTTTCCTAAATTATCTTCCTTTACAAAATAAAAAGTTAAATAAATATATATGTTGCATATTACCTTCTAGAAAGTAATAGGTGATCATAACCGTCCGATTAAAATTAATGAACGGCTCACAGTGATTTGGGAGTACCGTAGCAATTGCCAAGGACAACCTCACCTTTGGTCATAGCCCACAAGCCCCTGATGCCGTGCCTGCGACCCTCACATTTCTTTTTTCATAATATGTACAAAATGTTTGCGCATCTTTTATTCAAGACGGAGAAATGGTTAAGATTACAACCACGCACCGTGAAACTCAAGGCCAGGAGGGACAGGCTGGCAATGGCCACCCGCTGTGGCTACAAAAGGGACCAGTGAAACTCAAGGCGAGGCATCGAACAAATATCAGAAACTTGTCTTACGGTTCATCTTCCTCCCTTCTATCCGTTCCCATCCCTTGCTGTGCTCTTTCCCTTCCATGTTTAGTTCCTTGTACGAATCATGTATTCTGAATAGATATTCATCTGATCTTTGTCTATTGCTCTGCCGTCTGCCCCAATTCCGATTCCAATATTCATCTGATCCAGATTCTCCTAAGCACTTTTAACATTCAAAAGTGGTGTTGCTCTCCATATAGGGGCGACTCCTCCACCGCCGACTACACCCTGCCGTGCAAGCAACCCTAGCCTGGCCGCCGCCGCTCCCTGGCTAGCGACACGCGGCGGGCAGCTGTGACGCCCAAAAGGGCTCTCCCGTAGCGATCCCCTCATCACCTTCTCTCCCTCCTCCGAGCTATGAGCTCTCGGCTAACAAGGATGGCGGCTGGCGGTACCTTGGGACGGCGGATCCGGATCCCCCCCGGCATGGATCTGGTGGCCCTTGCTCCGATCTAGCGCGGCGTGGAGGCTAGGCTGGAGCCGGTGGCCCTCTGATCGCTCCGGTAGACCACCTGGCGGGGCGACGAGGCGTGCTAGGGCTAGCGAGGAGGCCGTTAGGCACGACAAGGGCTCAAATCGTTGCCCCCCGCCGGATCTCGCGCACGAGAGGTGCAATAGGCGCCGCACGGTGTTGCATGTGGCGGCCGTGAGGACGCCGCTTTGGTGTGGGGGGGGGGGCGGCGCCAGCCAGTCGCGAGGCCCCCGGGCTGCCTTTCGTCGTCGTGCGGTGTTGGTTTGGGAGCTCTGCGTCCGCACCATTCTGCCTCTCGTGGGGCTCCGTTGGGCCCGAACGATGGCCACCGGGAGCGACGGTGCCGCCGTGGATATGGGCGTCATCTTCCTTGGCCTCGACCTATAGGTCCCCTCTTCCTCCCTATCAATGCTCATGGTATGCGGGAGATGGATGCACGGCAGTGTGAATGCATAGCGGGGTGAAAACCCTCTCATTTTGTCTCGGCCGGCGGCGATGGCGCGGGCTGCGTCATCCACCTCCTTGGAGGCGTCATCGAGGCTTCGTGCCTTTGGACAACGCTCGCAAAAACTTGCCGTTGTGTATCTTGATGCGGCCGTGGTGGTGGCCAGCCAAATCCGGCGTGCGGGTTGGTATTGAATCTAAGTAAAAGTCTTATCTGGCTTTGAGCCGGTCCAACGGCGATGGTGCACCTAGCGTCATGCCCTCCTTGAGGCGCCGTTGAAAATTCCGCCATCGCTACACCTTTCGACAATGATGCGTCCCCTAAGTGAACCCCTCCCGTCTCGGCACCCTCCTTGTTGAAGGCATCTTTCCGGCAATCTCCTATGTCCTTGTCGCCACTTTGAGCTCTCTCTATCCTCACCACTTCCCTCCTCTTCTTTGCTTTCATGGTGAGTTTAGGTGAGACCGCTTTGGCTGCCGGTCGTTGTCGACGCCTCGACGAATGTCCTCCTCTCACGTCTATGCTCCGTCGGCGCTCTCCTTGGTGGTGGCCGAAAATCAAATGTCAGGTGGATATTCCACCGATGTCGCCATTCCCCTTCAAGGTTTCCTCCCCGTGGATGGTGTTGGATGGTGATACGTGGGACCGGATGTGTTGGAGAATGTCCTCATCGGGTTGAAGGGAGGTCGTTGTGTCAGGTGATCTTGGGTCTTCGGGTTCGTCACCACTTTTAGTCTCCATTCCACTGCTGGTCTCTCTATTTCCGTTCCTAAGAGGGGGAGGGGCAGCGGAGCTGCATAGCTACAATAAGTGGTGCATGGCACAAGGACCATGGTGAATCCGACGAGTATGCTGTTCGGTGGTGGCGTAAATCGGCATTCGATTAGCGTCTTTCGGCTTAGTCTAGGAATACCCTTGTTGTTGCATGGTGGTGTTGTTATGTTCTTGATGTTGTAGTGTCTCCCCCTCTTTTGATGTAACGAACAATGTAATTGTTGTCTTGCACCCTTTTCACCCACCGGCTTGCCGAAATCTGTGAAATGAAAAGCAGGTAGAGATTGTTTAGCTTTCCCCGTAGTTGACCTCAAAAAGGAAAAGAAAAAACCGATCCCTTTGATCCCCATTCCCCTTTGCTGCTAACATGTGTCATGATCGATCACTAAGAATTCAATGCAAAACTCTGATCAGTAAGTCTATGCTAAGCAGCTATTGTGGGTAGCTAGAGAAAAGTGATTGCGTCAAGTGAAGAACTACAACCGATAATTGTTTTCTAAGTGAAGAAGTACAACAGTAATGAATGTGTGATAAGTAAAAAAAAAATCACGATAACGTCTAGGCGCATTTTTCATTAAGCAGAAAAGAGTTTTGATACAACAAGAGGAGAGACGGTAGTCGAACGATTACCGAACCCCCACAGCCCAGCACAAAGACATCAATCATCGGAGTCAATGTATAATACACAGAGATGCCTACAGACCCCAGAGGCACGCAGCCCATATAACAGTGATGAATGTAAATCAAGCCAACTCTTTTGAATCCCGGAGCAAGGACGAGGACGCCGACTCGGAAGAAACCTTGGAATGGCCACCGGTTGTGGTTGTGGTCGTGGAAGAGGAGCTCTGAACGGACAAGGCGCCGACAGCACGACCAGTGACTGCGAACTCAGGCACCTTCCTGTACATCTGTGGCGTGAGCTCGGGAAGCCTGGCGTCCTCCGATTGTAGGACGTGCATGGCCTGCTCGATGGACGGGCGCTCGCTCTGGTCAGGGTGGGCGCACCATAGCCCAACGACGAGCACCCTCTCCATGCACCTGTCATCGGCCTCGTCGCCGGTCCTCAGCCGCTCATCCGCCGCATCGAGGATAGCGTTCCGGGCATACAGACCCCACATCCATTTGATTAGGATGAAGTATGCGCCTCCTTCCAGCAGGATGACGGGGTACCGGCCCGAGACAATCTCGAGGAGGACGACGCCGAAGCTGTAGACGTCGGAGTAAGTGCTCGGGTGTTGCGTGTTGACAAACTCCGGGTCTATGTACCCCGCCGTGCCCATCACAGACCTGGTGGTGTGCCACCATGCTCCGTGGTCTCCGAGCCGGGCCAAGCCGGTCGCCGAGCCTGGTGCCGAGCGTGTCATCCAGCATGATGTTGCTCGGCTTGATGTCGCCGTGCACCACGCACTGCTCCCATTCCTGATGGAGATACCGCAACGCGGAGCCCAAGCCGACGATGATCTGGTACCTATACATGTGTTTTTTTTTTTTTTTTTTTTTTGAGGACTCTATAGATGTCTATGTACCTTAAAAAAAATCAGTGCTTGGCAGAAAGAGAGAAAGGTAGCCTAAATATTCTCACAACAACCATAATCTCAATCATCAGCAAGATGTCGTTTACCTTTCTGGCCACGTCAAAAAGCTCTCGTTGTCGCTGCTGTGGAGATGCCTGTCGAGGCTTCCTTGGGCCACCAGCTCGTAGACAAGCAGGAGGCCGTGGCGGCTGTCGCACCAACCCAGCAGCTGCACAAGATTGCGATGCTTGAGACGGCTGATGATCCTCACCTCGGCCTCAAACTCCTTTCTCCCCTGCGCCGACGACTCCGATGATAACATCTTGATGGCCACCTGGCGATCTGCTCCGGCCACGGCGAGCTTACCCATATAGACGCTTCCGAAGCCGCCGCCACCGAGCTTCTTGTCGTCGGCAAAGTTGTTGGTGGCCGCCGCCAGCTCGCGGTACGCGTATCGCCTGGGGCCGCTAGCAGCCACCCCTCTCTCGAGCTCGGCCCTGCTGGCGTGTTGTTCTACTTCACAGTCGCTGTCAGTGATTTCATTTGGTGGTGTTGCTGCCGATCTTCTGTTGTGTTTCTGCCGCCACACAAGCCCAGCTGCACATGCCAAGAGAAATACTCCTAGCACAGCCGCTAGCACGGAGATAATTGGGGTTCGTACTGACCTCTTGTTGGGATGCTGGATTTCAGGTGACTGAGGCGGCGGCGGCGGCAGTGCTGGTGCTGGTGCTGGTGCTTCCTGTTCCTGCAGCGTGGATATGAATGACCATGACAGTATCTCGTGCTGCTCACCAGCAGCTCCAGTCGCCGCTGAGAAGCCGACGGCGACATGCTCGGGAAGGTAGCTCTTCAGATCAACAGTTGCGTTGACGTAGTAGGACGTGTCGTCGTTGATGTTGAGCTCGACGGCGAGAAACTTGGTGACATTCACGTACCTCACGGTTGCCGTCATCTTGTAACCGGACGTGAGGTTCCTGGTCGGCGAGGTGGTGTCCGTGACCGCCGTGGAGTTGAGGGAGTTGATGTCGATGGCCACATGGTTGTCGCTGATGTCGCCGTAATGCCAGTTCTGAAAGGTGTCAAACTCGACCGCGACCATGGTGGTGTCGCCGGTGCCGTTTGTGGCGTAAGGGAGGAGACCCAAGTTGCCCCCTATGCTCTGGTTCGGTATACCTGACCCGACATGACCGAGGAAGAAGGCCATCCCATCGCCGGGATACACACTCGGGTCCAGGGTGATTTGGAACTTGAAGGTAGTGGTGAAACTGGCCATCTCGCCGGTAGCTACGTCCCATAGCCGCACTGGCTGCGCGTACGTGGCCCGGCCGATGCTGTCCGTGCTGCTCTGGTCACGCCTGTTCCGCGTGAGCTCAAGCGTGTCTGGACTGAGGAACGCATCACCGGTGCGGTTTATCAACCGATCGAGATCAGCTGGGTTTTGGGGTTTAGAGAAGCTGAGGTTGAAGGAGAGGGAGCCAGCGCAAGGGACATGGGTGGACAGCACCGAAAGACAGCAGAGGCTGCACAAGGCGAGGAAGGAGGCACGGCAGCTCGCCATAAATGATCTCGCGAGTACTGTAAGCATATACGAGGTGTGGATGTACGTATACTAATACTAGCTGCATACTATATACTAGTAGCAACCCCATGATTATGATATTTCTCTGAGACGACAGCGACGACCTCGATTCCATTCAGAGCGACGACGACCACCAGACGACGTTACACGGCTGTCGACTATCCCAGAGCAAAGTGCCAACTCGTGTTGTACCCAAAATCTTCGGCCAAATAATTTCAGTCAATTCACTTAAAAGGACATATATGCATTGACAAAACACGGCAAGAATTTTTCCGTGCATTGGTAACCTGTTCGGTTTACCAGTCTCGGTTTTTGGGTGGTAAGCAGAAGGCATATATACCATGAAGGGACACACCAGAAAATTTGATAAGAGACTTGTCCACAACTACTAAAAACTCAACATCATGGTAAGAGACAATGGAATGAGGCATACTACAGAGTGGCAGAACATGACTATGGTGGTGTTTGGTTCCTAGGGACTAATAAAAAAAAGTCCATCTTGTTTGATTTGGTAGGGACTTAAGGAGACTTTTTTTCCCCAAAGACTAAAAAGTCCCTAAACCAAAGAGCCCCTATATCTTACTATTACTAATTGGAGGCTCCAACGGAGGCTCCACGTTAATTCTCACCGACACGTTAGAAAAAAAGATAAATGCTAAAAATTCTCACGTTAATACTAATTGGAGGCTCCAACGGAGGCTCCACGTTAATTCTCACTAGGCGCCGCTAGAAAAAAAAAGATAAATGCTAAAAAAATTCTCACGTTAATTAGAAACATCTAGCCATCCAACTATTGATCAGAGTTATCTATAACCGCCGAGATCTAACTTAACTTTTAAAGAAATTACCCACCACTGCCATTTTATATATAAATAATAATAAAACAAAAGAACCTAAATCTTTGCGTGCCAACAAATCTTGAATTCTTATATCGACATGCACCTAATTCGTTAATAAATTAATATTTGATGGGCCCATCATCACGTTCCCTTCGTGAGTGATGCAACGTCCCTACTACTCTCATATCAGGAGAAAATAAAGATAAATCTATTATTTTACAATGTATACACACCAAGAAAGAAGAAAAAAATGAATACAAGGAAAAAGTAAATACATTAATTTTCCATAGCACCATCCCATTACTTCTGGGCCCTAGGCCGTGTGCAGCTCCCCTGATCCGTCCTGGCGGCGTGAGTTCATGACCACCGAAGAAGAAGCCTCCCGTACAACATTGTTCAATCGAGAGGAGGCACAAGATCGAATCAGGATCAGGACCACGAGTAAGGGATCAAGCTAGGGCGATGGCTTGACGGTGGCGGCGTGCCTGTTGCATGTGATTCCTCCATGGTGGGTAAGAAAAAAACAAACTAATCTGATAATTATCTTCTTTGATCCAATCTTGCACAGCAACATGTACGTTGTCCAGTGTCACAATTCTGACCCAGAAGTGTTGCAATAGCCAGATCGATGATCGAGATGGCGGCAGAAAGCGAGAGGTGTATCGAGATATGAACGGGCCACACAGCCGGCAGACGTTGGCATGCCGGTGCCAGACTACCGATGAGCGTGCCTCTAACATGAAGATAGGACGTTCGGCGCGGCCGTTGGACGCACATGTGAGGACTCAAAGGCGGTTGACCATCACTGGTCGGAGGCATGCGGAGGGCATGCATCAACATGATCGACATGCTAAATCCATGCGTGTACGGCGAGGAGGCCCTTATCTGCACTCGAGCCATTCACGCACTTGAACTCAGCAATTACGTACGTGCAAGATGGGTGGTCAATGACATCTACAACAATGATAGCACCGGCGGCACTAAAGGTGTGACCATCTTGCTAGATCCCATAATTACATTTTGATTCATCTCCTAGAATGTATTAAATTTGGCCATCCTATAATTATAATTTAATTTGTCTTCTTCTCCGTGTACTTTTTGTTATATAATACCGTTTACAACTTTAGGTGAGAATAGACCAAGGAAAGAATTATGAAAAATGAAAGAAAAATTCTTGGATCACTATGAATAAATAAGGGTATTGATATAATTCCTATTCACCCTAGCTTATAATTTTTGTTATATAATACCGTTTTATAAGATTGCTTCAAGTTTGTATGTTAATGATGTAAAAAATTATGGGACCGTGATCCATGTGATTATTAATAATGCCTATATGGAAAAAAACATAAACCTCCACAATTATAAAAGATAACTAACTAATCTAATGATATTTCTTTTTATAAATTATAATGACCACTAAGTTTGGATTCAAATTAACCATATCAGGCATTATGAAAGATAATGTAATGTCATATACATATAGTTATGTATAATCTGTATCTAAATTATCTATCTGAACCGTTAATAAAAAAATGAACAAAAATCTCTCAAATCTATGTATAAATGCTAATATGAAAAATAATTCAACATCGATCCACAAGCACAATATATGCACAAAGCTATTTGAAATACACACTTCATCAATATTAAGTTGAAACCATGCACAAAGCTATGTTAAACTAAGGTGAACCAAGAAAACAAGTATACATTAGAATAATGTCTTTTTGCAAAGTTATCACATAGGAAAAAAATATCATTAGCAAATCGTATAGTAATGGCAGTTACAATTCACTTTTAAGTTAAAATTGATACTCACAACAATGGATTTTGCAAGTTGGTATCTCAAAAAAGGCTTAAACAATTTGATTTGAACATTATATCATATTGATGTTAGTAATTTATTTCCAATGATTATTTGTTTAATAAAAAATTAATACAATACAATGAATTCAAAGCATGAGTACCATGGTGCATGGTGAAATAACTATTTGTGACATTATAAGATCTAGGAGGATATTCTAGGACCTAGAATATTTTTTTTTAAAAAAATGAAAAAATAATGACACATACAATAAGCATTGGAATTTCAAATTAACATGTGATCAAAAGTGGAAAGTGAAATACAAATTTTTTGTGATATCACATAAAGTGATAAGAGTTTGTATACTTTAAGTGTATTTTTTTCAACTAGACACATATGGTTCAAGAAAAAATATTAATCATATAAATTATAACTCATGAAACTACTAGAATTAAAAAATATATATATTATAAAATTCATACAGAAACATAAAAGATTCAGAATTGTAGACTGTAATCAACATTGTAAATAGTAGTTGATATATCTAAGAAATTTATAAGGTCAAAATACCTAAAATCATGTAACACCCGGTGTTACCTGATAATTAATTTATAACACTCGGTGTTACTCCATAATTAATTATCTTAAGCCATGCTAACTCGCACTTGGTAATCTGGAGCAATCAGTAAAGTGAGCATAATTGGAAAAAGGATTTGAGAATAAAGTTTCATTGCGATGGATGGTCCTTCGAATAATCTTTTTGAGATGTCCGGGATGGTCGAAATCATAATTCAGAGATAAATGTTATTGGTGTTCAGGTGTTTGTGCTCAAGTTCAAGATCCGGGCACTAAAAATGAATTTCTCAATAAAATCGGTAGAAATACAATAGGTACATCCTATAATTCTTATAAAAATCTAAAAAAATGTCATAAAAAATTAGTTGACTATAGTGTAAATAATAGCTATTGTATCTTACAAATCAATCAGCTTAAAATTCGGAGAAACAAATCAAAATTTAGGTTTATGTCCTCAAAATAGAGATGGCAGCTAAAACTATCATAGTTTAAGCAAATGTCTTAACTAAATGTATATTGGAGATACATTGAGGTGCTATGTAGAGAAAAAAATATGGATATGGATGAAAACACTTAAATCAATAGTTATCACAAACGAATTTAGATTATAGGGTACCTATTATAGCTATTATTTTAGAATATTAGTGAAGAGGAAAATATATTTTATAACTAATTCTTATTAGTTAGTGTCTACTCATAAGATTCTAACCCGTGCGGGAGCACGGGTTGGTGAACTAGTTTATAGAATTTGTCAACCACAACAATAATGAAATCTTTTCCTCCAGACCTAGGAAGCCCCTCAAGGAAATCGAGGACGCCATGTGCCATGCTTGAGTTGGAATAAGAAGAGTTTGACGCAAGACAGGGTATTAGCGGACACCCTCAGGTTTGGCTTGTTGGCAGATGTGGCAACCGACAACAAATTTCTTGACTGTTGGTTTTAACTCCATCGATGCAAATAACTCACTGCTAGGTTTGTAAGTGTGGTGGGAAGCCCGAGTGGCTACCAATCTCAAAACTATGAGAGGTCATGACAATTTCGGTATGTAAAGACGAAGTCGCGTGCCATCCAACAGTTTGTTCTTGTAGCAAATGAGACGCTGATATGGAGAGTGAAAGAAGGCATAGCCTCAGGAGTTATATGGAACAACAAATGACTGACCCAGAGCTATATTGAGGGCTGCGTCCTCGTATTATGGGCCATTTGGGTCGTGTAACATGTTGGGGCTTCTCAGGGACATGAATAAGGGTCCTTAGACACCCATTAGACTACAAAATAAATATATCCACCATAAAATTTTGCTTAGATCAATCTGTCTTTTAACAGTCGCTGTGAAAACCCCAAAATTCGAGAGTTTAATTATATATCTGCAATTATCACTTTATTTGTGTTGCATTTTGTCTTGTTCTTGCTTGTGTTCTTCGATTGACAGCAGGGAATAGGCTTCTCGGCGAGGTCAACCTGATTGTGACATGACTGATAATAGAGGAGACATGCTTTGCTAAGGTTGCAGAGTTTGAGTCTTTCTGATCTGAAGCCATATTGGTGTGTTGCATTTCACCAAATCGATATAGTTATTTTAAACATGATGAAAGATCAAAAACCCATCCGAAGGATCCAGGGTTTGGAGAAAAGCTTAGGTCGAAAGACAGCGAGCCAATGGTTTTTTTTATTGGTTTCCATTCAAAAAATTGGGCGGGGCATTTGCCTTCTTTTTCTTTCTTTGTCTAATAGAAATCGTGGCAAAGCTTTTGCCGTCCTTTCTAAAAAAATGAAAGACTGTGAGCCAACATGACGGACATGGATGAACAGCATCCAAAAACAAATGAGGCTAGCTCCACAAGATGGGGACGGGGAGGCCGAGGGCTGTCCGACGACAGCTCACATCGATCTCACTCTCACTGCCGCAATTGTTTGGTTTGAGTTGAGGACTTGAGGTTTCCTTGGACAATACATTATAATTCTTGCAAATTCGTAGCACTATATTTTTTCACGATCTAGATTTCACCTGTTTTTCATTAAGAATGAGAAAGCTCAAACAACAAACAACCGGTTGAGTGCTGGTGGCGAGGCGTCCACAGCACCTAACGTGGCACTATATATCATATATGAGATGTCACTACCAACTACTCTGCTGGCAAGCCTTATATATGTTTGAATGTCTCTCCTGCAAGTTGCAACGACTAACCTGCGCTGCCTTAGAGGCTTAGACTACCCACAACGTTACCATATTAAGAAAAAAAAAAAAAAAAAAACTGTACGCTACCTCATACCCAAGAACTTTTACATCGATGCTTCTAGAAACATGGGACCCGCATCACCATGAATTAATGGCTGCAACTAGCTAGGGCAAATGGAAGTGGAACCATTCAAGAACCGGCGAGCAAGAAAGATGAAGAAGAGGTAGCGCTCGGTTAGTTTTTGTTTCCTTTATATTTTTATTTGATCACCAGCATTATCTTGAAGCAGTTGCATGAAGCTTCCAATAAGATGTGAGCTAACGTCCACCGCAGTTCACGTAACGTCGTCGTCCAATACACTAACGACGCCGGCAGCGGAGACGAGCGTATTGATGGTAAGGGTGGAGCACTCACGGGAAAGATGGGCTTTTCCCGTGAGTAGCTTATGGGAAACCTTTCCCTCACGGGAAATGTCCCGATTCCGGTAGTGTGGGTAACCTTTAGGAAATATTTGTACTACTTCCTTAAAAATTTAGAGAACTACTACAAATAATTGAACTAAAGAGGGTCGGATGAGCACCTAATTAACTTTAATTTGCACCCCTAATTGATGGGGAAGGGGATGCTTTAATTGGTATAGATGCTGTTAGGATTAATTAATATTAATTAATGGTATCTGCTCCGGTGGACCCTCCTTGGAAGGTTTTCGTCAGGGGCAAGGCACCCCTTCGGCAACAGGCAAATGCATGTTGGCATTGTATATATACACTAGAAAGGCGCACGGCGTTGCCGCGCAGTCCCTGTGTTCTGCTGAAGTATTATAGTTGATAAAAAATATTTCATGTACAGAGTAATAATAATTGAATGTAGATAGGTGTGTGTGTTTTTTTAAGCAAAGACAAATATTCTTGGTGGAGCGACCTTCGTAGATACGTGAATATATAGAATGTTGAATATATACAGGTTTGTTGAAGCCTATATCACACCAAAGGATGCATCCTTTTTTTTTACAAAAGATACTATGGGACTCGTATCATGCCTAGTCACCAAAGGATTTGTGCATCTTCAAAATGAGTAGTCAGTAGCTTTGGACACCAGTACCTGCAGAAAAAAGTATGAAATAGTAAGTTATAAACACATAACTGTTATTGCTTGCATCTTACTCCATATTGCCTATTAAAGAAAAAAAAAAAAAAAAAAAAAAAACAAACACATAATTTCTATTGCTTGGATCATAGTATTTCAGAGGTTATATTCAGGTAGCACAATGACAATAGGGCACCTGAAGTCTAGATGGTTGGGAGCATATTGTCCAGGGAATTCAAAAAACAATATTTAGAAGCCGCCCAGTATATGAATGTTCATATATTTCACTTGATATTGAGAGAATCATCAATAAAGGTAAAGTTGTGTTGTTACTGACAACAAAAGAATGAACCATATCAAACTGAATCCAAACTGGAGCTGATGAATTCGAGAAATATTTTAGAGGAGCCATTGGCCAGCAGTGTTGGAATTTCCAGTTAGAACTTTCAATTAATACTTAATATACTTTGCCCCTCAAATGTATTAACCGGAATGCAGTATACGATCAATGCCATAGTATTGAGGTATTGAGTTCTGCAACTTGAAAATAGAAAAATGCTTTGCTTCTAGTTCTAACCCAGGCCTGTTAGTGCATCCCTATGCGATGTGGCTAACCAGCAGCATGTTGCTGTGGCCCGACAGTGGTGGAGGGACAACAGTGTGCCTCCTCCATGCGTGCAGCGCCCGTGCAGCCTAGCTGCGTTTGGTCCACTGGAGCATGGCATGCAGGCATTGCTCCAGTCGGACGAGTGGCTTTCGCCACCATCGACGCCTTCCATGTGCTCCCATCTACAAGCAATACCCCAAAGGCCCAAACCCCATGTTCAATTTCAGCCATCAGTGGTGCTTCTTGCCCAAATCCAATCAATGGCGAGACCCTGAGCTCAGATCTACGTGTTGTCCATAGGCATGGGCGGCGGGAGGGGTATTCTTAGGTATTCCATTGAATACCCATGTTTTTTTTTGTGTCACAAAGAATATTGTATTGTGTATACTAAAATATTTAGTTTTTCTGTGACTACTAAAATATTTAGTTCGACCAGTGCTATTGGCCCTTGTTGTTTTGGAGAAAATTATTTTTTGAATACCCTGTGTCATTGTATCCTGCCTCCGCCAGTGTGTACTGTAATCACTTATATTTCTTCTCATTCATCTGGTGTAGCTATTCTTTCTTCATCGCATGCCATATGGAAATGTATGTTATTATTTGAAACTGTTTAGTGCTAGCACAATTGTGCAACAATATAACTAAGAGATGTTTATTTATTTAACTTAGTTATTCTCGTTGTCTATAGGAAACTTCGCTGACTTGCTGAATTTACAAGTAGATTTTGTGCAAAAAAGAATGTAAATCAATGAATTTTACATAGAACTGCTATGGTGTAAAAAGTTAGACCATCTCTGATAGTATGTAAAAAGTTGAATGCTAATACCTCATTTTTTTACCTATTTGGTAAACACAGTCCCCTTTTGTTAGTTCCTAAAAAACATACATGATGTCGTTGTCTCGTGTATATATCAAGCTGCGGACCATTGACAAGATAACTCATCGCTATGGGCGGCCATCCTCGACTAGCACACACATAGATCCTTTAAAATAGAATCTAAACCCAGAGACCCAATTCCGACGAATCTCAAGTAAGCAGCAACAGCCAGGCCATGGCTCCATCCGGACATCATAACTCACCCCCAGAAGCTCTATTGCCTACTCTATCTTTCAGTATTCTCATATATCAGTATAGTGAACGAAAAGAAGCAACTCCGGTGAACTTCTTGCCAAAGATGGTGGTAGAAATTCTGGTGAACTTTGTAGGAGGTGTGGCGGTAGCAGCTGGGGACACAGTGTGACGACATAAAACAGATAGGGAGTATCAACCTAACTTTTGATGTGAATGCCTCTATTTCCCCATGCGTGGATAGGTTGGGAGTTAGGATAAGAAGTTATTGGGGTGCATTTTCTCCCATCAGGCCAACAAGATTGGCAGTGTGTGTTCACTAAAAAAAGTTGGGCTAAATAAAGTTCTTAAGAGTTTTTCGAGTGGCTAAAAAAGTTGGAACCACATTTTTTGGGTTTCTCTAGGCTTTTCTAAAATCCCGCTCCTATATCATTTCAACCAATTTTATAATCTCTCTCTCACACACTTGTAAATTTACACGGCCCAGACAATTCTATATGTTCTCTCTACTCATCGTCCTTTTTTTTATTCAACTCTACTCATCATTCTTCACTATGTGCTTCCACCTCCATTGGCGGTTTTAGTACAATATTACCGCACGATTATATTTGTCAGGTACCCATGTCAGGGGTACCCACCACAGAGGCGATTTCAAAACCAAGACCAGCAAGGCCTAAATCAAACGGCTCGGCCCAACGACAACCTCGTCCTGACCCTTACAACCTCCAGAGCCCCCTCGACCTTTCTCCGACTCGCACGACCTCTCAGTCACGCGACCTGGCCGGATCTCGTCCGACCTCTTGGGTCCACCCGACCTAATTCTGATTCGTGCGACCTCCAGTCGTCATGACCTAAGGTTGTCCTGTACAAGGCCCATCAACCCATGGGCCTCATTCACTATTGCCTCACTCAATATTCCTCCGACCTCTCTCGTTTCCTTCCGAAGTAAGGAACCGGGGAGCGTCAAATCTACAGTGTTCAACCACTCCAAAATGGGTTCAGTCATTCAAAGGCACTGCAGCCATCTCCTAACTGCACATGCCGAGTCATTTGACGAAAGCAATAAGCGTGGTCTATCAGTCACACCGCTTGAAGGCCACAATGAAAGTTTCCAACCCATCAAACGCATTGTGGAGCAACCACTCCCCCTCTAGTGAGTGAATAGAAGTACGGACAACGTCATCAGCCGCCCATCCCTCGGAATAATTCGTACAGCTACTCCAGCATGGGCAGGAGAGTTCGGGGAGGCCGAGGAGCTCGCCCCGACACGCACGACCTCTCAACAGCTCGCCCGACCTCGCCCCGTCAACGGGATTCGTGCATCTACCCTGTTAGGAGTCGGACTCCCCTCGGCACTCCAAGTCAAGCGGAGGACGCACGACCAATGGTGGCAAAGCGTGTGGCTACATGGATTTGGGCATGGGCCCTCCGTAAACACACAACCTTGTACTTTTACATCTTTCTTTTATTTCTTTCTCGGCCTTTCCAATAGAGGCCGAGCTACTGTACTCCCTCCAAACTATAAAAGAGACCCAAGGGCCACTGGGAAGGCAACATAGCTCAACACATAGAGTTTTTCTGCTATTGGCACTCGCCTCAATCATCATTCCACTCACGCACCGAGACTTTGGACCAGGCTCCCTCTCTCGACCTACTTGTAACCCCTACTACGAGCATTTCAACTCGGATATACTCCACCCCTCACTGGGCTAGGGCACCATTGCTGAACCAAAGTATACATCTTGTGTCATCTTAGAGCTAGGTCATCGAAGTCCACACGAGCACTGTAGAAATTTACTTAGTACGTGGTAGAGAACCACGACAATATCGATTTTCCCAAGTGTGAAAAGGTTGGAAATTGAGATAAAGGAGTTGTTGGAGTGTGTCTTTGTTCAATAATTTTGCTAAAAAATCAAGGTTGGATTGTTTATAAACTATTGGAGACGGTCTTGCATGCCTTTAGTTTCTCCATTCTATTTTATCATTTTAATCAACTGATGGCCAATATCTAAAAAAAATAAACATCTAAGTAATTTTGTCAATCACATATTTTATCATCACACACATATCAAAAAGGAAACCAGACATATTTTATATCACAGACAAAATATTAACAAAGATATTTCAATTGATCAAATCATTAGAGTGATAAAAAATAACGAAGCAAATTCACATACAGTTAGCTTGGAATAATGAAGCAAATTCACATAGTTACTTTCCAAGCTATACAAATCCTTGTTTTGCAGTTGAAAATTCCTTCATAATAAGGTCTCACCCGTCGCTCCACCTTACCAGAAACACCACTTTTCAGTATATTTTATTGCCTGGTTGCCCATTATATCATCCCTAGTTCACCACTATCATTTACAATCACAAGCACGGGAAAGATGATTAAACCCGTTTTAGTGATAACGTAAGCATATAAAAATCATAGAAAAGATTAAACATATTCAGTAACAACATAAATGCTGAACCATAGGAAAGTTTAAACTCGTTTGGTGAGAACTTAAGCATATATAGTCACATGAAAGATTCAACCCATTTGGTGAGAACATACGCATATAGTCTAGTTAGATATGACTCGAGCAACCAACTTCACCAAATATCCATGCATTGGCCTCTATGTGGTGTTTACACAAGGGTATTTAACATAGCTAACACAACATGCTAACCACCTTAGATAGATTTTCTAGCAATAGCAGTTTTTGCAGGCACATCAATCTTCACCTCAAGCCTAACTACCCTAGATAGATTTTCTAGCAATAGCAGTTTTGCAGGCACATCAATCTTCACCTCAAGCCTGACAAGGCACCTCGCTCATTGGTTGAGGGATTGGTAACCCACCAAAATCTTGTGGGAAGAAGTTGAAGTTTCTCCCAAACTTAAATTTGACAGCACAGTTAAACTCTTGGGCATAGTACATGGATGTGGCTGGGTAATACCTACTCCTGAAATTTCCTTAAAGGCACCTTTTACATGGATGCTACTCTTTGTGGGAAGAAGTAGCATATTTTACTCTCTGCATATGCAAGAACCACACAATATTCAAATTATTAGAACAATGGTAAAATAATGAATAAAGAAAATAGTCGTAAAAGAGACAGCATGACACATCATTTTCTATTCATGCATAGTGTTTACAAGGTGTGGGCATCTCTTTTACCAGCATAGTGTTTACCCAATTCACCATTACACAATTATTATACCTTTTTAGACATTACATATATATTACTTAAATGTTTATGAAATCGCCAATTCACCATATCTACAAGCATGGCACACACTTTATATATAGTCATCCCTCAGGACAAAAATATCAAGGTGTATTTCTCTCGAACAAGGTTATGTCCATCCAAATGATTTATTTTAGAGTTATAGGCAGTTTACATTATTCAGTGCTACTCTAACGCTCAAAGTGCATACCCCCTATCCGATCTCCAACACACTCATGAAACAAAACGGCCTCCTAGCCACCTTCCACACATACTAAGACTAGGAGTTGGTACACATGATCGAATTCCCAACCAACACAAAAAAAAATTGAACTACTAGGTTCTAAAACTCAAACTCGACACCTTACGTTGACTGCAGTCTGCTCGTGTTGCCTTCCCACACCTGACCCCAATCCAGTCCTCCCTCCCCCAGTATTTCTATCCCATCACAACCTCCAGCTTTCAAGACAAAAAGATCTGCTCGAGCCTGCTAGTGACGCCTGCCTTGCCTTTCATGGCAATGCAGAAGCAAGAGTGTCGTTCGCAGCCGCCGGAGACGGCAGGGACGGCCTCTAACGAACTGCGGCTGCCTAGATTAGGCCCGACAACTAGGGAATCTGTGGCGGCATGGAGACCGGCGACATGCATGGCTAGCGGTGGTGGTCCTTGTGAGGAGGAGCTAGTGGGAAGCGGAGAGGGCCCGACAATGTCGGCTCATCCTAGCGCTTGGGTGGTTCTGCTATCCATCGTTGGCTCTAGTCTAGTCAGTGTCAGCTCTAACATTGCCAATCCCATCATCCCACAAGGACACAAGTGGGGCTTCGAGCAACCCGTTTTCCTGCTGGCGCCGACCAAGAAGGAGGCCACGTGGAAGAGGATGGCGAAGAAGCGGGACAAGTCGTGCGTGCTGTGCGATGTGATAGAGATGCCACTATGGAGGACATGGGCGACCGACCATGCTGGCTCTACAATGCATGCATGATCTTGGCGTGGACACCTGAGTTGGTGCTGCTGCCGAAGTTGGCGACCTCCCTCCTCGGGGGACGATCGGTTGCCTCCGAGCTCCAACAACCGGTGGCGCCCAACATGAGATCCAGCTTTTCTCAAACTTACCCGGGTGGTGTTTCCGAAGCAGGTGCACGTGCACCTTCCTCCTTCGACAACGATGACCATCTTCTTTGAGCTTGGGTCCCTCCTCTAACGATGACAGACATCTCCGAGCTTGAGAAACCGACAATACAGGCAAATAGCCTGATCCTAGACTGCATTATTGATGTCGACGTCTCCCTGCTGAAGAGGGTGTCGCTTAGGCAGGAGAAGTCTCCACCTCCTCCCACATCATTCTCCTCCAATGGCAGAACCGGCTCCGTCCCCAGGTGATGAGAGTGACAAGTCAGAGAAGTGGTGCCTACACTATGATACCATGTCGACCCTACAGTGGAGGACCGGTCCGGTGGGCAAAGCAAACTGTGCATCACGTACAGCATGCGCTACATGCAGGGCCACCTGGTTCCTTAATACCAGCCTAGGGTGAGCCCTACTTTCAACTAGTTGGAGCACTCTAACAAGTAACGCTATGCTCCAAATGTGCCAGATTCAGGACCATCCTGGACCGCTAGTGTCGTACCAAGTACCAAGATATCATGACCAGGAAGCGCCGCAAGGACAAGGGGCAACAGGGAATGAGATATGCTATTTTCTCATCCCTTGACCTCTCCATGTGTCTCACCCACACATGGCTATACTCCATGAACCCAACACTTTTTCTCTCTATTTCATCTCCATCCCATATGTAGCCCAAAGCTTGCCAAGTGATGAGACCACGTGGAAAGAAGCGAGCGAGCTTCTCTTGACATTGGGTACAACCATAGAAGTTTGGGCTTTATAGTGATGTTAACAGGTCCTGCATTTGTACAACATATGATGAAATCAGATCAAGCAATGTATAAGGAAGAATCAGGAAAAAAATGACCACAAGGTCAAACGCAAGGAGGGAAATAATCCAGTTCTTTGTGTTGCATCAAAACATAGTACTAAGTGATGCCTAGAGTCTGAGTTTCCCAGTTGGTATGCGTTGATACTCCTCTCTTGGTAGCCCCAGAGCGCCCATTCTCTCACCACGAGGTTTGTTTTGTGAGATGGGAATCCCAGTTGCTCGCCATTGGGGTGTCTCTATTTGGTACCATCCAACATGTTGGGGGCATGGTGGTCTTCGTCTTCCTCCTTGCGATGGCAGATTAGATCCAGTCGAGGGATGTGAATAACGACCAAGAGCACTCCGGCGGCACTTCACGTCCTCCTCTACCCCGACTTGATACAAGTATGAACAAATTCCTCTCTTCTCTAAAGCCATGCAGTCTCCTCGCTGTCGGCAATGCTGGGCCAAGGCTAGGCGGCATGGCTGCGGCATTAGCTTCTTCTTGTGCATGCAATAGGTGGGCTTGATCCAGATGTGTTTTCATCCTTCGATTTCGACTTGGATTTGTTCATGGGTGTCAGAGCCGGAACCACCTTGCTTCTAGATCCACCATAGTCATCGTCAATAGGGTCACGAGATCCAAGGAGGCCTAAGTAATGGTGTGGATAGCTTTTGGGGGACTCAAGGCCTAGACACCCGCATCGAGCAAGGTAAATGATGTGTTATAGAGAAACACAAATTCAGACTCTTGGAGTGTGGAACGATAGTGTGTGACATGCACATATGGTGAATCAGTGACTTCATAAATATTTAAGTCAATGTAGAATGGGTGGCTAACAGTTTGTGTAATAGTGAAATAGGAAAACACTATAAGCCAATCTAAAACCAAAAGACACACTATATACATAAGCTACACACACATACACACATAAAGCATGAGCAATACATTCAATTGTTTAATTGAACATCAATAATGCATATGATTTATATAAAAGTTTTCTTAGTCCTAACTATCATCATATCTATACCTTTTAATAAAAGGGCAAAATTTAAGGTGTCCAACCCATTTGATTTAGCCCAACTATTTGGCCCAGGGCCGCCGTTTTCTCATTCGTGGCATACCACTCATGTTGATCATAAGTCATGACGCTTCAATTAAAAACATCTTCGCCTCATCGTTTCCTAGATTGCCACCGCATCCTAGTCCCACACTAGGACAAATTTCTCTGTTTTCTCTAATCATCTGCTGCTAACATGGGTTTATATATGTGGCAGGTTATACAGCATGGGACAGACAGAAGGCATACAGCTGGATTCATCAATGACTAAAGGGCATATTTTACCACAATTTGTGGAAAGTACGACTACTGAAAAGAAGGGTATGCCAGAGCAAGAACTGTTTGTTACTACATCTATTAAAAGGGAACATATCTAGTGGAAACCAAACCCTCAAAGCAACCATGCAAACTTCTAATTTGGGCCACAAGATGTAGATCCAAGGGTCACGAGGTCATAACCACAGGCAAGGTGGGAGGAGGGATTAGCAAAAGTGTGTTAGGGGCGAACACTTAAGTATAAAATTACATAATCCACACGTGTCCCTTAGTTTGCATGGAGAGGTTAGTTTGCACCTGATACGTTGCCCTGTTAAAAAGAGGAGCTTTGCTTGTCATGATACATCGCACAATTTGGAGCAGTGCAGAACAAAATACAAGCATATGGCTCATCAGTTTAGCTAAGCTAGAAAATAGAGTAAATTGCACCATGGGTACTAAACTATTGTGTAGTTCCCAAATAGGTACTCTAACTAAAAAACGTAACAGCTAGGTACTCAATCTTTTTATATTGGTCACTAAAGGTACTGACTTGGCCACACAGGCAACAACAGCTTTTACGTGGACAAGCCACCATGGATGATGGACATAGAGTTTTTACTCCCCCGCCCAACTCCATCTCTTTGTAACCGAGGTCGCCATTTCGTCAAGCACCTTGCAGTGCGAGGCCTTTGGCAAGCAAAAAGGGATAGACGAGTTGAACAGGGGTGGCTTGATGGTGGCGAATTTCGCTGAGGGATAGAGCATGTCACCGGAGCAGCAGGAACGCCACACCGACTCATGCCGCCACGTCATCGTAAACGCCGGCAGTCTACTCAGCTCGCCCGCCTGGCTGCGTCGCCGGGGGCTTCCACGCATTCTCGGCTGCACTGGCGTGCTTGCGTGTCCACGTGCCCGTGTGCGAGTGCCGCATCGGTGGAGGCTCGCCCGTGCTCGCTTGCTCGCCCACATGCACGCGTTGCGGCATTACGGCAGGGCGCCGTCGAGCACGCTGAGGGCCACACACACACGTCCCATTAGAGGCACCATGGTTGCCTTCTCTCTTTTTAGTGTCGTATGGTGGAAGAGCAGGGCAGCGCTTCACAACATCTTGTCCAAGGCGGAGGAGCATGGCGGTGACGTCGCGTTGTTCATGATGTACACGGCTGCTCGTTATGCATCCAGCCCGCAGATACGACTCCTGGGTATTGCGCGCTGTTCCAGATTTACGCATCTCTGCAGACGGCGCCGTGTTCACCGCCGCCAAGCACGCCATGGCACAGGCCGCGTTCGCCGCGCCTCCTAGCGCTGCCACTGCCAAGGTCACTCCGCTCCGGGCGTGCCTTGCTGCCGTCCAGGAGTCGCTCAGTGACACAGAGTCATGGGGGCATTGGGGGGCACTAGAGGCCGGAGCCAGGGGCTAGGCTGACAAACGCGTGGAGGTCTTGACGAACGAGATGTCGGAGGCTCCGCGCATCTGCTCCCGCACCCCACAGCTTACGTGGCGAACTCAGTACCTTTGGTGATGTTACGTTTTTTAGTTAGAGTACCTATATGGGAACTGCACAATAGTTTGAGTACCCACGGTGCAATTTACTCTAGAAAATATAACATGATCCAGCCTTTAGAGGAGACGGTTCAGAAAGAGAAATTCGACCATCATTGTGTTTTGATCACATTCAATCTCGGCAACTTATGGCAGGGGATATTGCAATCTGAACTGCTGAAGTTTTGGTAGCCGTCCGATGACTAGGAGCTAAGGAGACAATGTACCAAGAATCTGAGGACCATGAAATAAGTTGCTTAAAGCATCCTAAGATGGAAATACTATTGGATGATAAGGAGGTAAACTTCACTGTAACAAGGTGGAATGAAAGTGATGATAAAAATCTTGACTTGGTTATAGAGTGGCTTTTAGTGTCTGGTGTCCCAAAGATATACAGAAATTGGAAAGAGTTATATTAGGTGGCTTCTACATTTGTAGTTTTAATGGATGTGGATGAGGAAAGTTTGGAAGTTGGAGATAAGGAGCCTTTAGGCTGAAGATAGCATTCAGATGTTTCGATGGTGCTTCCTTTTCTTACTACTTTGCATTTGGATGGTCTTCAAAACTAGTCATGGTCACAAAATTACAGGGCAGAAGGTACGGTACATAAAAATACAGAGCATATGAAGGAGCATAAACAAATGGTAAGAAAAATGAGCAATACATTCAATTCTTTAATTGAACATCCGTAAAAAAAATACATGCCTATGATTGATATAAAAGTTTCTTAGTCCTAACTATCATCATATCTGTACTTACTAATAAAAAGGAAAAACTTTAGGTGTCCGACCCATTTGATTTAGCGCAACTATTTGGCCCAAACGTTGGTTTCTAGCCCATTCGTGGCATACCGCTCGTGTTGATCATAAATCATGACGCTTCAATTAAAAACATCATTGTCTCATCGTTTCCTGGATTGCCCTCTCATCCTAGTCACACACTGTCACTTCCTCCCACGCCGCATCCAGCCATCTCGTCCTCCAAGCAATCAGCTCATCTGTGTCAGCATCCTGACAGCCATTGGCTGCTCATCACATCCATGGCCACGCGCCATCCCACGCCGCACCATCCATCTTGTCCTCAAGACAACCGGCTCATCTAAGTCGGCATCCAAACAGCCATTGGATGGTGCATGCCATCCATTTTCATGTAGGCCTCCTAGTGTCTACAAGGAATCTTCCCCTCATGGTGTCCAAAAGAATCGACTTGGTTCTCCATATTAGATTCTGGTTTATCTCTTTTCCCCTTTTTCTATGATTTTTCATTCCTTCTTCAATAGTTCTCTCTCTAGAATCAGCATGGTTCTCCCTAGGACCTATTTGATTCAGGTTTCTCTTGCAATCACAATAAACCCATGCCTCCATCTAGAGTGCTTCAAGTTGTATATGACCCTAGATTGGATGCGAGAATTTCTCGAGCGTGTGGGGTTCTACTTTTTGGGTTCACTGAGATGGTTGGTTGTTGGAGAATGCTAATTTGTGGTGAGAGATCCTTTTATGTGCACGATGCAAACTCTAGTTATGTAGAACAACAGGCTTGCCCTAGTTGTTCATGCTAACTTGAGGCTCATACCTCTCGCCATCAGGCAACAACATGTAGAACTCTAGCACATCTCCTTCCCCGTACCCTTCATCACCATATGTGTCCCTCCAAGACATGTGCACCTTGGCGCCATAAAACGTCGCAATACCCAAAGCTATACCCACCACACCCGACGGACATGTCGATGTCCACCATATTGGTCGCCCACTCGAGGCGAGTGTCCCTGGTAGGGCCGAGGTGGAGGACCTTGACCTCGAAGTACCAAGCCCCGTCCATGACACCGTGTGTGGCCCACACCATGCGGTAGCCCTTCGAGCTGGCAGCGGTGAGGCAGTCAGCAAAGAGCATGATCTCCTCTCGACTTGAAGACGTGGGGAGAGGACCACGGGCTTCCCCAACATGCACTCCTTAGTGCCTACGATGATGGGCGGCGGTTGGGCGACAACCGCTATGGCGGCGCTTACCTTCTTCTTGTGCTTGCGGGAGGGCCTGGTCTAGATGGCGTTTTCGTCCCTCCTGGACTTGGAATTCTTCGCCTTGCTGCATGATCCTGGAGGCATGCTGGGTATCGTGGGATTGTGAGATCCGAGGAGGCATGCTGGGTATCGTGGAGACCGAGGTTTTGGCAGGCGTTGGAGATGGCTGATGCACCGCTGGCAGGTAGCAGCAGGGCTTGGGTGACGCCGACAGAGGATCCATTGGCGGGCGGCAGCGGCGGCAATGGAGGGGCCATCAATTTTGCGTGGATCGGCGGTGGCGGGAGGGGCCATCATTTGTACTCTCTAACTTAATTAAAGTTATAGAAATTAGATAGTCTAATCAAATATATGTTTAAATTATAATTTATTACAATTTATCTGCCACACATCCAACATCTGCAATAAGTGGATGCATGTCTATAGAACTCTCTCATTATAACAATTGCATGCATGGATTATGAGGCCCCTAAACATTTTATAAGGCACTAATTGAAATATGTTTTGTGGAATGGGGTTCATTTGGTAGGACATAACCTTAACTTTTTGCCTATGCATTAAACACGTACATGAGTGCAAGCAAGTGTATATGTGTGATCGCAAGGCTGTGTGGGTGTGTGCACGCACAAGTGTGTGTGTGTGTGTGTGTGTGGGGGGGGTGGTATATGGGTGTGTGCGCGCGCATGATGGTGTGTGTGTTCGAGACAAATACACCTTTAGAAGAGCATGTATGGCCTGCCTCGGCGTACACACTCCTTAGTGTTGGCGGCTTCAGGCAGAGCTAGGTGGCAGCCGGCTGCGGCCGTGCCTTCTTGTGTATGCAGGAGGTGAGCCTGGTCTATATGTTATTTTGATCCTTCTTACCTACCCAGTATTATTGAATTTGTAAGACTTACGAAAAAGATGGGTTCCAACTTTCAAGAACCTTGTTTCCCCAAAAGCAACCCAAAATAATTAGGAGCAGAAAATTAAATTTAAGTACTACAACAATAATTCCCCAATGTCTGGTAAAAAATCAAATCCTACAGTACTGTTCATCAACCGGCAACAACAAGCCTCTAGTCAGCCATGCACAGTTGGCTGCGGCCACGGTCTGGCTAGGGTCTGCCATGGTCAGCCATGGGAATCGGCGGTGGAAAACGCAAGAAATTTGAAACAGAGTAACTTGTTTCCCCAAGCAGCCAAAAAAATATAATTAGGAGCAGAAAAAATCCATGTACTCCAACAATTCCCAAAGATCGTGGTTAAAAATAATCAAATTCTATAGTACTGCTCATTAACTAGCAGCAGCTAGCCTCTATAGTCAGCCAGGCACACAGTCTGGCCTGCCATGGTCAGCAAGGGGCCGGCTAGCCAAATCACGGAATCGACGTTGGAAAATGCAAGAAATTTGAAATAGGCACTTATATTACCTGGAACCTTCTCGAGGGCATGCAGAAGAACAGGCTTGCCCTTGTTGTTCAGGGCTGATCTGAAGCTCATACTTCTCGCCATCAGGCAGCGAGATGTAGCACATCTCCTTCTCCATACCCTTCACCACCATAATTCTCCCTCCAGGACATGTGCACCTTGGCGCCATTGGTGTCGCGGTACCCAAAGATATACGCGCCAAACCCGACGGGCATGTCGATGTCCGCCATGTCGGTCACCCACCCGAGGCGAGTGTGGCCGGTGCGGCCGAGGTGCAGCACCCTGACCTCGAAGTACCAAGCCCCGGCAGCGACGCCGTGCGTGGCGCGCACCATGCAGTAGCCATTGGAGCTGGCTGCGGTGAGGCGGTCGGCGAACAGCAAGATCCTCTCAGACTTGAAGATGCGGGAGAGGAGCACGGGCTTCCCCGGGGCGCACTCCTCGGCAAATGGGATTTCTTACTGCTCTACACACACAAAAAAAAAACAGTGTTAAAGATGCACCTTATTCATATATGGAAGCTACAACAACATACTTCAACAGTTAAGTATTGGAGATGCACCTTCTGATTCATGTCGTGCAGCAACTATAAGGGGCAAAGGTGCTACGGCGACAGGAAATATAGAGTCCAAAATGAAATAGATATTTTTTTTCAATTGGCATTGCAGCATCAATAGAGTAATAATAAAACTCCACTGGTATGGGTAAGCAGAAATATAACAATATCATAACAGCATGCTGGATAAAAGTGATAAATGGGCACATTAGTTTACGCTTTGTGTATGCAACACATTAGGCTTTGGAGATTATTAAAGGATGAATAAATGGGGACTTCGTTACTTCCATTATCCAAAAGTCTGAAGCATGTTTTCTTTCTTATTTTGCCTAGCAGACCGCAGTGTAAGGTGTGGTTTGATTTGTTCCCAAAATATATCCCAACACGTATTTCAGTAGTGATTTAGGATTTTTGGTGTATACTTCCCTACCCAGTAATTAGAGAATTTGTAAGAGTTACTAAGAAGATGGGTTCCAACTTTCCAAGAACCTTGTTTCCCCAAAAGCAGCCCAAAATAATTAGGAGCAGAAAATTAAATTCATGTACTCCAACAATAATACCCCAATATCTGGTAAAAAAAAAAATCAAATCCTACAGTACTGTTCGTCAACCGGCAACAAGGAGCCCGTAGTCAGCCATGCACAGTTGGCCACGGCCATGGTCTAGCTAGGGTCTGCCATGGTCAGCCATGGGCAGCAAGGGGCTAGCCAAATCACGGAATCAGCGGAGCAGAAAAATCCATGTACTCCAACGATTCCCAAAGATCGTGGTTAAAAATAATCAAATCCTACAGTACTGCTCATCAACCGGCAACAGCTAGCCTCTATAGTCAGCCAGGCACACAGTACGTCGTTGGCCACGGCCAGTCTGGCCTGCCATGGTCAGCAAGGGGCCGGCTAGCCAAATCACGGAATCGACGTTGGAAAATGCAAGAAATTTGAAACAGGCACTTATATTACCTGGAACCTTCTCGAGGGCATGCAGAAGAACAGGCTTGCCCTTGTTGTTCAGGCTTGATCTAAAGCTCATACTTCTCGCCATCAGGTAGCAAGATGTAGAACCCCAGTACATCTCCTTCTCCATACCCTTCACCACCATAATTCTCCCTCCAGGACATGTGCACCTTGGCGCCATCAGTGTCGCGGTACCCAAAGATATACGCCGCCAAACCCGATGGGCATGTCGATGTCCGCCATGTCGGTCGCCCAGCCGAGACGAGTGTGGCTGGTGCGGCCGAGGTGCAGCACCTTGACCTCGGCACAGTGCCCCGCCACGACGCGCCCGTGCGTGGCATGCACCATGCGGGTAGCCATTGGAGCTGGCTGCGGTGAGGCGTCGGCGAACAGCATGATCCTCTCCGACTTGAAGACGCGGGAGAGGAGCACGGGATTCCCTAGGGCACACTCCTCGGCTCCGGGGGCGACGAGCGGTGGCCGGCTGCGGTGACGGCGGTGCCTTCTTCTTGTGCTTGCGGGAGGGTCTGGGGTCCGGATGGCGGCGTTTTCCCCGCTTGTACTTGGACTTCTTCTTTGGAGCCGGCGCCGGCGCAGTCTTGTTGCAGGATCCTCCGCCATACTCACCACCGTCAACCGGGACTGGGAGATCCGAGGAGGCAGGCTGGGTACCGTCGTTGAGGTTGAGGTTTTGGAAATTAGAAGCGGCCGATGCACCGGGCGGCAGTAGCAGCCGGGGCCGGGTGTCGGATGGAGCATCCATCGCTGGCGGCTGCGGTGGTGAGGGAGGAGCCATCGGTTACGCTTTGATCGGATCGGCGGCGGCGCTGAGAGATCGCAGAGGATTAGGGTTGTTCGCGGTGAGGGGAAAGAGGGAGAGCGTCCGAGAAGTCCGAACCGGCAAGGTGCGCGGATCGGCCCGGTTCCTCTCCTCGACATCATAGCCTTTGCGGGGACCGCCGAGGCAGCGGGCTAGCACCGGCGTGCCGCGACGCGTGCTCACCGTCCGTTGCGCCCACGCCGCACGCGAGATGTAGAACCCTAGTACATCTCCTTCTCCATACCCTTCACCACCATAATTCTCCCTCCAGACATGTGCACCTTGGCTCCATCGGTGTCTCGGTACCCAAAGCTATACGCGCCAAAACCGACGGGCATGTCGATGTCTGCCATGTTGATCGGCCACCCGAGGCGAGTATGGCCGGTGGAGCCAAGGTGGAGGACCTTGACCTCGAAGTACTTGGCCCCGCCACGACGCGTGCATGGCGCACACCATGCGGTAGCCCTTGAGCTGGCGGCGGTGAGCCGGTCGGCCAATAGCATGATCCTCTTGGACTTGAAGACGCTGGAGAGGAGCATGGGCTTCCCCGGTGCACTCCTCGGATCTGGGGCGACGGGAGGCAGCTGGGCGGCGGGGCGACCGCGGAGACGACACTACCTTCTTCTTGTGCTTATGGGAGGTTCTAGGAGTCCGGATGGCGTTTCGTCCCTCTTGGACTTGACTTCTTCTTTGGAGCCGATGTCGGGCGCAGTCTTGCTGCAGGATCCTCCGCCCCGTACTCACCACCGTCGACCGACCGGGAGATCCGAGGAGGCAGGCTGGGTACCGCCGTCGAGGCTAAGGTTTTGGGAATCGGAAGCAGCTGATACACCGGCGGTGGGTAGCGGCGGGGCCGTGGTGTCGGACGGAGCATCCATCGCAGGCGGCAACGACGGCGATGAAGGGCCATCGGCGCATGGATTGGCAGCGACAGTGGTGGATCAGAGGACAGCCACACCTGACGGACATGTCGATGTCCGCCATGTTGGTCGCCCACTCGAGGCGGGTGTGTGGCCATGGGGCCAAGGTGGAGGACCTTGACCTCAAATTACCGTGCCATCCCACGACACTATGTGTGGCCCACACCATGCGGTAGCCCTTCACGCTGGCGGCGGTGAGGCAGTCAACGTAGAGCATGATCCGCTCGAACTTGAAGACGCGGGAGAGGAGCATGAGCTTCCACAAAGACACACTCCTTGGTGCCGGGCGGTGATGGGCGACGGCTGGCAAAGGCCCGGTTGTGGTGGTGCCGCCTTCTTCGTAGCTTGATGGAGGGCCTAGTCCTGATGGCATTTCCATCCCTCTTGGACTTGGAATTCTTCTTGGGCACTGGTCGCCGACACCGTCTTGCAACATGATCCCTCCGCCATAGTGACCACCGCTTGACCGGGATTGCGCGAGATTCGGGAGGCATGCTAGGTATTGTGGAGACTGATGTTTTGGCACGCGTCGAAAAGCAACTAATGCACCACAGCGGGTAGCAGCAGGGCTAGGTTGATGTCGATGGAGGATCCATTGCGGGCGGCAGTGGCGGTGATGGAAGGGCCATCGATTGTGCGTGGATCAGTGTAGTGGTTTCAGTAGGGGCCATCGTTTATACTCACTAACTTAACTCAAGTTATAGAAATTATATAGTCTATATCAAATGTGTTTAAATTATAAATTATTACTCCCTTTGTTCCTAATTATAAGACGTTTTGGTTTTTCTAGATACATTGTATTCGATATGCACATGGATATACACTATGTCTAGAAACATAATAAAAAGTAATGTATCTAGAAAGACCAAAACGTCTTACAATTTGGAATGGATTTAGTACAATTTATCTACCAAACACATCCAACACTAAAATAAGTGGATGCATGTTTGTGGAACTCTCTTATTTGTAAATAGCTATACTTCTTGACCACTTCATTATATCAATTGCACGCATGGATTATGAGGTCCCTAAATATTTTATACGGCACTAATTAAAATATGTTTTATGGAATGAGGGTTCATTTGGCAGGACATAACCTTATTTTTTTGCATATGCATTAAACACAAACATGAGTGCAAGCAAGTGTATATGTGTGCGAGTAGGGCTGTGTGGATGTGTGCACGCACAAGTGTGTGTGTGTGTGTGTGTGGGGGGGGGGGGGGAGTGTGTGCGTGCACGACGGTGTGTGTGTGTTGGAGACAAATACACTTTTAGAAGAGCATGTATGGCCTGCCTCGGCGCACACACTCCTTATTGTTGGTGGCATCGGGCAGGGCTAGGTGGCAGCCACTGGCGGAGCTACGTGGCGGCCAAACTGGGCCGTGGCCCCCTGCCTCTGTGTTGAAGGAGCCCATGTCTGTAGATTCACGCATACAGCTCAAATCGTCTACGACGCATACAGGCCGCGCGGCTGCCTTCTTTGTCCGCCGTCCGCCCGTCCGCGAGATGCGAGGCCGCGAGAGGCGACTCAGCGGCGACATGAAGGCCTGGGCGACTGGGCGAGGACACGCAAGGCAGGAGTTGACGCTGATGAATCGGCTGGAAGGGTGGAGAAGGCGACTACGGGCCTACGGCGTCGACAGCTGAGCAGAGCGGCAAACCTCTGTTATGCACTCATGCTGTGCTGTTAGTAGAGTACTAAAGCATTCATCCCCTTTTGATCTTCTTTTCTCCCAAATTCCAAACTGAAACTTGAAAATCTTCCAAAAATAAAAGTTGCTTCTCTTGCTAAGATCTTCAACTTTGCTTCAAGGAGAATCTCCAAATTCCCATTAGTTTTGAAAATAGGTTTTCGGATTTTGATTTTTCAAATTTAGGATTAATAAATAATTACTTTACAAATTTGATTTTCAATTAGTGCTATTCAAACAACTCAATCAAATATACTGCAGATTTTAGATGGCTTGACTATTTGATTGGCGAATTGGACCCCCTATATTCTATTCCTGGCTCCGCCACTGGTGGCAGCTAGCTGTGGCTGTGCCTTCTTGTGCTTGTAGGAGGTGAGCCTGGTCTAGTTGTTATTTTCATCCTTCTTCGACTTGGACCGTACTCACTGTTCACATGGGTTGTGAGATCCAAGGTGGCCTATGGCATGTGGAGGCTGGGATTTTGGGTGGCGTCGGAGACCTAACTAAGCACTCATAGTGGCCAGTGGTGAGGTTGGCGTGACACATCAGATGAAGGTTGCACTGCAGGCAACGGAGGCCATCGATCAGTAGCAGATCAGCGTTGCTATTGGGGTAGACAAGATTTATATGGGCCAACTCTGCCTAGAAGAGGCCCAATGAGGCTAGTCAATTTTAGCCCCACCAAGGGGTCACATGAAAATTGTCGCTTGCCTATATAGTGCCAAGAGCTTGAGGGCAAGGGAACTCTCCCTTCCGACTCTAGTCAAAAAACCCTAACCGCCTTTCTATATTGTCCTATGCTAAACCTATTTGAATCCACTTTCCCAACATCTGTGGTGGTGATGCAGGAGATATTACTCAGGGGTGCGCAGATCAAAGGAGGGGATTGCGGTTCAAGATCAGGAAAGTGGACAGCCTCCGAACTAGAAAGGCATAGTGCCACACATGGTCATCGTTTTCATCCAATGCAAAGAGAATCAAGTCAGGCTCCACTGGTAATCGCTTAGTCTTCGAGAGATGCATCTCCCACTCCGCATCGAACTCGTCAAACATCTTGACCGATTCATCGAACACCAATAAAACATCTGGTCTATGGCTCCCTTAGTACACTATAGACGGGTGTGGTGCGGTTGGGGACCCAACGGCTCCAGCACAGGTGAACAATGAGGATCGTTGAATCTAATACCAAATGTTAGCAACCTTTAGTCACTAGAATGGAATCGAAGACGCTGAAGAGATGTAGAGGTAGAACTCAAGACCGATGAGGTCCTTGTTGAGATGGAAGGAAATATGTTTGTTGTTACAAGTTCGTTACCCTCTCTCACACACACTCTCTACCTTCCTACTCCTTACTGGGCCCACACAAGTTACAGACCCATTATGAGACACACACTTGGGAATTGCTAGACTGGGCCCGAGCACTCCTCTTTGGCCTTGTTACTTCTGGTGATGGGCTCACATGAGAGGCGATGATGGTGCCTGAAGATCTCTTATTTGGTTTTGGCTAATTAGTAACACCTAAGGACTAATCTCTCGATGCTAAGTGTTTGACTAGATTGGAGATTGGTCGTGCCGGAGTTGGTGCATGGTGATCATGGAGGATGGATCGAGGTGATCCAAAAGATGATGAAGCATGCAACTCGATGGAGTTTCGGAGATCAATTGTCCCCAAGGCAAAGGTATAACCATAGGGCTTTTGATTTCACACCCAAGACACCATAGAGGGTGTGGGTGATTATAGGATCGATAGCCGTACTATAAAGAGGGGAAAACTTTCATACATATCGATCCTCATGTGCCTCTAGGTTCAAAATTCATATGCATGCATTCTAACCTAGAGAGCTAACCTAACCTTCGAAATTGATTGTGAAAATGCTAACACACGAGCACATGGTGATGCACACGTGGTGGTGTTGGCACTTTTGCGAAGGCGGTGATG
The DNA here is from genome assembly GCA_015847255.1 of Hyparrhenia diplandra. Taxonomy (NCBI): domain Eukaryota; kingdom Viridiplantae; phylum Streptophyta; class Magnoliopsida; order Poales; family Poaceae; genus Hyparrhenia; species Hyparrhenia diplandra. The sequence goes on along the minus strand of JADLZK010008342.1, from coordinate 371,758 downwards.
GTTGCAAGGTTGAGTTGGGTTTGGGTGTAAATCGGGGTCTCGGCCTGGACCGACCGGACGCACCGACTGGATCCAGTGACCGGACCCACTAACCTGTGACCGGACGCCCTCTGGAGCATGTCAGCTGTGGGCCAGGTTCTTTGTTTGGTGTGACCGGACGCTTGACCGGACCCGCTGACCGGACTCGCTGGTAAGTCCTGTCGGTGCGTCCGGTCAGGCTAAAAACTGCATGTTTTGCCTCCCAATGGCCATATTTCGTGATGGGGGCTATATATACATGTTTGGCCGGCTCTTGCTCTCTCTCTTGGTCATTTGAATCATTCCTAACACACTAGAGCTGAGCAACAAGTCCTCCACTCTCTCATTCTTGCTTGTGAGCTTCATTCTTGAGAGAAGTGGTGATCCAAAGTGCATTGCATTGAGTTCTTGCATCTAGAGGCACTTGGGGATCGTTGTGAGACGGTTGGTTTCCTTTTGCTCTTGGAGACACCGCTCCTAGCCGGCTTGGTGATTTGGTGGAGTTGTTGGCAAGAAGAGGTGATTGTTTCTTGGCCACCTCCGGTTGATTTGTGAGAGGATTACGCACTCCTCATCGGGAAGACAAAGTGCAAGAAATACATTGCTTGTGCTTTGGGTACCTCACTTGTTGAGTGGTGTGTTGAGGCTAGCAAGGGCACCGCCTAGCTCAAACACCATCCTTGTGTTGGTCGGCACAACCGGAGAGTAACTTGTCGGTGTACAAGCGAACTCTGGGTCAACACATCGACGTGTCTCTTGTCTTGGTGATTGGTTCATTGTCTATTGTGTTGATTGGTTCATCCTCTTCCCGGTGATTGGTTCATAGCCTCTACAAGTCGGTATAACAAGCTCTCTCACTTGCAATTACATTCCTAGTTTATATTGTGTAGAGAGCTAGCCTTGCTTTGTGTAGTTGCTCTTGCTAGCATAAGGATCATATTAGGATTGCCCATTAGCTAGAGTAGTGACATAGACTTTGTGTGGACTAGAGATCATAGAAATATTTAGTCTTGTCACTAGAAGGCTTGCTTGACCAATAGAGCTAGTGCAAACCGCTTTTTGCAGCGTATTTTATACTAATCGGTTTGTTTAGTTGAGTTTGTAGAAAATTTTATAGGCTATTCACCCCACCTCTAGCCATCTAGGACCTTACAAAGGCCCAAACCCACCCATGGGCCACACCCCGACAGGTAAGTTGATGTTCGCCATGTTGTTAACACAACCACTTGAGGCTATTGTGTCCATTGGAGCTAAAGTGCACAACCTTGACCTAGAGGTAAAATGGCCCAAATTCCGATAACTGGTGTGGCCCACAACATGCGGTTGACAAATGTGTGGCCCACAACACGCAAAACAATGCAGGAGGTTGGGTTCACATAATGGAGGGTTTTAACTTTGTGATCATTATGAAGATGATGCTGAAATTATTTCGCATTACAAATGAGTTGTCAAAATGCTTGCAATGGAGAGATCAAAATATTGTACAAGCCATTTCTTTGCTTGTTGATGTGAAAGCATGACTAGTTGACCTGAGGAATAATGGTTGGGAGAAACTATTTGCTAAAAGTTCAAGCATTTTGTGAAGAAAAGAAAATTGAGATACCATCTATGGATGCACCAAGACCAAGATGGGGTCGTTCAAGGCAAGAGAAAGGGATAATGGTCACCGAAGAACACCATTATCGTGTTGACACCTTCTATGCTGCTTTGTAGATCGATGCCATAAACACGGAGATGAACCATCGCTTCAATGAAATTTTTTTCGAAGTTACTTGTATGTTTCTCCTATCTTGATTCAAGGGACTCTTTCTCTAAGTTCGGTGTGGACAAACTTGTCAAGCTTGCGGGGATCTATGATGCGGACTTCTCCACTAATGATCTTTCAAATATTAGGGATCAACTTGAAACATTTATTCTTCATGTTAGAATAGTTGATGATTTTGCTTGATTGCAATGATTTTGGGAGTTTGGCGATGAAGATGGTTGAAACTAAAATGCATGAGATATTTTAGTTGGTCTATCTAATTGAGCTTGCAATTTGCTCCTTCCAAAGTGGCAATAGCATCTGTGGAAAGAGCCTTTTGATTATGAAAATTATCAAGACCGAGCATCACAATAAGATGGACAATGATTGGCTCAATCATTTAATGATATGCTACATCGAGAAGGAGATATTTAAAGGACCTGATAATGATAAAATCATGAAGCGCTTTCAAGCCTTGAAACATCGAAGGATGAATCTTCCTAGGCCACCTCCACCTCGCCGCACTTAGTGTTTGCACGGTATGTTCATTCACACACCACTTTTTGGCATTTTTCAAATAATTATGACTTCCAGCTTGTCTCTAGTGTATGTGTTTTTACAAATCAATAGTAATTAGTTCGGCATAGATAAATTTTTATCCTGGCTCTGCCACTGACATTAGATGAAAGTTGCACTACAGGCAACGGGGGCCATCGGTCGGTGGCGGATCAGCGTTGCTATTGGGGTAGACAAGATTTATATGGGCCAACTCCGCCTAGAAGGGGCCCAATGAGGCTAGTGTAGTGGCTTGTCAATTTTAGCCCCACCAAGGGGTCACATGAAAATTGTCGCTTGCCTATATAGTGCCAAAAGCTTGAGGGCATGGGCGCTCTCCCTTCTGACTCTAGTCAAAAAACCCTAACCGCCTTTCTATATTGTCCTATCCTAAAACTATTTGAATCCACTTTCCAAAAATCTGTGGAGGTGGAGGGGATATCAATCGGGGGTGCGCACCCGGAGGAGGGGATTGCGGTTCAAGATGGGGTAAGTGGAGAGCCTTTGAACTAGAAAGGCGTAGTGCCACACATGCCCATTGTTGTCATCCATGTCAAAGCGGGTCGAGTCAAGCTCCATTGGTAATCGCTCAGTCTTCGAGATATGCATCTCCCACTTCGTATCAAACTCATCACACCTCTTGACCAATTCATCGAACACTAATAAAACATCCAGTCCATGGCTCCCTTAGTACACTATAGACGGGTGTGGTGTAGTTGGGGACCCAATGGCTCCGGCACGGGTGAACAACGAGGATTAGTGAATCGATATACAAATGTTAGCGACCTTGAGTCACTAGAATGGAATTGAAGACGCTGAAGAGATGTAGAGGTAGAACTCAAGGCCGATGAGGTCTTTGTTGAGATGGAAGGAAATATGTTCGTTGTTACAAGTTCGTTACCCTATCTCACACACTCTCTGCCTTCCTACTCCTTCTCAGTGGGCCCACACAAGTTACAGACCCATTATGAGCCACACACTTGTGAATTGTTGGACTGGGCCCAAGCACTCCTGTTTGGCCTTGTTACTTCTAGTGATGGGCTCAGATGAGAAGCGATGATAGTGCCCAAACCCACCCATGGGCCACACCCGACAGGCAAGTTGATGTCTGCCATGTAGTTCGCCCAGTCACTTGAGGCTTTTGTGTCCATTGGAGCTAAAGTGCAGGACCTTGACCTAGAAGTAAAATGGCCCAACCCCAATAAGTGTGTGGCCCACAACATGCGGTAGACAAATGTGTGGCCCACCTCTGCTCATCCCATCCATGGCCACACGCCCTCCCACGATGCCCATTTTCATGTAGGCCCATCCATCTTGTCCTCCAAGTAGACGGCTCATCTCGCCTCGGCATCCCGATACCCATTGGCTGGCGCAAGTCACCCATTTCCATGTAGGCCTCTTAGTGTCTATAATATGATGTGCACGAGGATCATGGTCTATGTGTAGGAAATGGTGTCCCTGCTCTCATACTAACCCATCATGATCTATGTTTTGGAAATGGTGGATGGATTTTTATAGATGTTACCCTAGGAAGCTCCCTATAGACCATGCATCTTGTAGGGAAGATAAGTGCATCCCAAAGACGGTGATAGTAGTTCGGATAGTTGGACTTGGACGACATAGATCAATCATAGTATATATCTTTTTACTCCATCTCTCCTTTTTCACTGCTTTGGGCATTAGCTTCTTAACTTGGGCTTTGATACAATAAGTAGCACATAACATGGGAGGAAACCCTAAGGTCATGCATCTAGTTTCCAAAAGGACTGAAGGATGTATTGTTTCATCACAAGGTATGGAAAGTAGGGTCATTGAATAGGACACACTAGAATAGACATTGTATAAAAGTGAAATGAAAAAGATCATATAAGCTTTAATTTGTTATCTCTCAATTGTATATGCTATACTATTGACTATTGATGGTGGATGTGTGCGCAAAAAAGAGAGTATTCACATGTTTAGAGAGAACATATACATATATTCCCTCGTTTTCATATTAAGCTTAGGACACATTTCTCTGTTTTCTCTGATCATCAACTACTAACATGGGTTTATATATGTGGCGGGTTAAACAAAGATGGGATAGACAGAAGTCATACAATTGGTTTCGTCAATGACTAAAGGGCATATTTTATCACAAGTTGTGGAAAGTAGGGTGCTTGAAAAGAAGGGTATGCCGAGCAAGAACCGCTTTTGTTAATCCATTTGTTAAAAGAGAACATATGTCACACCCCATTTCGAGGTTCCTTAATCACACGTATTTGCGCCAGGGTCACGCACAAATACGCCTAATTAAGTATAGATATGATATCAAAACTATACTTTTATTGCTATGGAGAAAATATGATACGAGGGTTTGGGTTTACATGACTCGCCATAGGCCTACTATTATAAACCTATCGGAGATCCTACGCAGCACCTATAATAGGGCTCCATTCCTACAGCAAAGCTTGGAGTGCGGACAAACCCTTGGACTTACTCCTATTGCACGATCCTATAACTCGGTCACTACATTCACATGTAGCTCCTTCATGATCCCTCCGTCTTCAGGTATCTTCCTTGTGGTCCATCCTCGTGTCATCTTTTGTAGCTCGATTTCCTTGGATACACTCCCTAAACCGGTATTCTAAAAATAGAAATAGAGGGGTGAGTACTTTCGTACTCACAAGTCCAAACCAAGGGGTGGTAATTATTAGGGGTTGGGCCCTAGCAGAGTCTCTAAAATCTGCTCTCGCTAGTTCCCGAGTTAATTATTATCCAAGCTCAAGGTAACGAGTCACATACCGTGTTGTGTTTCTAATCATAGATGTTCCGCCTAGCATTTGCCCATTCCAAGGACGTGGCTATTCGAATAGATTTAAATAACTCTGCAGAGGTTGTACAAATTTCCCCACACGATAGGCACCGCCCCTTTGCCACCGCGACTTGGCTTAGACAGGCCCTAACGAGATCCGTACCGCTTGGGTGCTACCCTAGGTGTATTGGTATAATCTTCACCACGACTTCTCGGGGGTTGGAAGGATAACACGTCACCCTAAGATGACGCATCACCCTAGACAATATGGTGATACCAAATCACCCACGGCTTTACGTAATACCTTATTACCCAACCTATACTTGTCAACACCACTCTCAATCTCAAATCATCAATATGTGCTTCTAGCACCGCTGCCATCGCGCCCAAACACTTCCGTGGAAGACCACTCGAAGATCCACGCTTAACCGGATCATGGGGCCACTCTCCCCATGTATGCGCCCTAATAGATCGCTTGCCCCGCTCCGGCCACCTTGGATCCCAATTATACCTCAACCCAACGGGGTGTGAATCAAGCCATCCCATATATGGCGTGTGGTGTGACGTGAAATATCTCACTAGGTAGAAGGTCTATGAACCGGTCCTTAGGGAGGCGAGCATCTCTCCGCTGGATTCATCCCCGACAGTGATTAGTCCACCTCCATGTGGACAATCACCACTCACCTTTTTGTTGGAGGGTTCACTTTATTACTCGGGTTACATTGATCTTACTTAGTCATATTATGTCATCATTTATCATCATATTAAGGTCATGATTAAGGGGGTAAGGACTTGCCTCTATCCGCTTTGAAGAGTATATCCAAGGTTCTTGTCCCTGCTCTTGATTCCTCGTGGGTTTGGTGTAGCGATGCTCGGGGTTCATCGGACGGTCGTGCGATCTCCCCATGACAACAAACATGAAACACAAGCATAACCATCAAAGCAAACGACGTTCCTACGTGGGTTAGTTTTAGGGGTGGATGGATAGATTACTATCTACTCCTATCATTATTCTGTAAGTTTGAAGTAGGATAGGAGAGAGAGAATCCACCCATCAACGGGGTTCCTACGGCCGGGTTTGCGAGGTACGGATGCCTGATGGAGAACCAAATCATATCGCTAATGTTCACTATCATGTGAACCTGAAGGACATGATAGGGTTGGTTTCCTATAGGTCCGTGACGGGGTTAGTGACACATACGCTTAGGCATGTGTATATGCTTAGGGTTAGCAGTGGTTAGGATCCTAATCTAGGGTTAGCCACACATATGATACTCGACGTCGTCGTGCATACCCTATGTGTGTATAGGACATGTATACTAGAGTGTGTGTCACGAGTACACATACATGAGTATACGGCTAGGTTAGGGGGTTAGCCATGCGTAGATACAATCGATAGGTATATACGTATATTTATTTATATTCAAAATACCACTCTATACATTTATATACATACATACCCTACCGCTGCATATCTAGCATGTGGATAACTACGTGTATGTACATCCGAGTATTCGCGGTATGCGTGAGAGTGTACACGCATACACCCATATACGGTGCAAGGTGTGGCTAGCGAAAGGGGTAAACTAGGGTTTACGTTAACTACGATGTGTGATAAAATATTAAATAATGAAGCAAACAACTACTAGAATTTAAATGGGCATCAAATAATAGAACAAGGGCATGAGTAAATAGGGCATGATTGTAGAGAAATTATGGAATTTGAACGGAGTGATTTGGAGTTGATCGGAAAAGATATGAATTTCTAAAGTTTAATAAGATTTTAATAAATGAATTATACTTTGGAAATATTTTCTGAATTTTGGAAATATGAAAACTGGAATGTGAAAGCTTGGGTAGGATCTAGAGTGTACCTAGTTTATTTAGGAATTTTCTGGGATTTTTCTGTGATTGGGAAAATGGGTGTTCAGCCTCCTGTGTACACTAGTCGGGTTCGCGTAGCAATATATCTTGCTGCCGACGCGTGGGTCCTGGGCCACAGTGCTGCTGACCGGTTACTGGCTGTGGACTCGGTGTACGCTGCAGTAACCCTGGCTACCCCTCTCTTGGTTCATGTGAACCGGGTCCATGGAGTGCGGGGCCCGCGGAAGGAATAGGATGGATGGAAATTTCCCCATCCTCATCCGTCGGTCTTCCTCGTGCGTACAGCACCCTGAGCAACGGAACAGAGGAACGAGGGGGGAAGGGGAGATGGGAGGCCGAGAGCGAGGGGGCAAGGAGCCGGCGGTGGTCCTCGTCGGCGGCGTGCTTGGGCGCAGGCAGCCATGGGTCGGAGCGCTAGGGGCGGAGTAGAGCTGTGGGCGTCACATTGGGCGAGCAGCGCGCGTGCGGTGGTGTGCTTGGCGGGGCGACTGGCTTGGCGTGAGCAGCGGCGGCGCTCGGCGGCTCGTCGAGGCATGGTGCTGTGGTGGCAAGGCGACATGGCGGGGTGATGCTGCAGCGCAGCGGCTGGGCAGTGTGGTGGTAGGGCGCGGCGAGGCGCGCGGCGTGGGCGGCGAATGCGGCGGTGGTGTGCGCGGCAAGAAGGCAAAGCGGAGCATGGTGGTGCGCGGCGCGTCACGGCATAGGTGGTTGCGCGCGGCGTTCCGGGCGAGCGCGGCCAGCGTGGCTGGTTCGGCGGGGCGACGTGCGGTGTGCGCACGGCGTGGCTAGGGCGCGGCGTTGGCAGGGTGGTGAGCAGCGGTGGGTGTGCACGGCGGCGAGCTGGGAGCAAGGCGTTGGTGCGCGGGCAGGTGGTGGACGCGGCCACGGGTGCCGAGTGCGCGGCGCGGCGCTGTGGCTTTGGTGGCGTGCTTGGCGAGCGTGGCCGGAGTGAATGGCAGCGCGCGAGCGTGACAACTTCGACAACGGCGTCGGGCTTCAGGAGCAGGGGTAGAGGATGAAGGAGAGGAGGAATCAGGATCGCAGCACGCGCAAGCTTCCTCCCGCCCGCTCTTCCTCGACCTCGAGTTCCTGAGGCGAGGCTCCACGGCGCCCTCGGGCGGCTATTTATAGCCGGGCGAGCTCGGTTCGTCGACGACGATATTTTCCGGCAACCAAGATTTTTACCGGCAACTCCTCGCTGTGCTCGAGCTGGCGCCTGGCGAGCGTGGCGAGTGGCCAGCTATGGCGCTGCTGCGAGGTCACCGGCACAGTGGTTGTCGGCATGTGCCGACGACGGAGGAGAGTGGTGACGCACAGCAGGTTGGTGGGCAGCTTAGTACGGCGGGTCAGCGGCGACAGTGGTGTGGGGGACAGGTCGTGGCTGGGGTTGAGCTGGCTCTGGTGGGGTGATGGGACAGGTCGTGGCGGCGCTATTGATGGCGGCGGCAGTCTGGCGACGGCACTGTCGCGCGGTCGACGGGAACAGAGCCGGCGCGTGTTTTGCGTGCGTGGAACAGAGAAGGAGACAGGGGAAGGGATGAAGCTGACGTGTGGGGTCCGCGTGTAAGTGAAAGAGGAGGGGTAGATGGCAGCTGGCTGTTGCTTGCTGGGTCACATGGCCGGTTGGGCTGGCCCAACGCGTGAAAGGAGAGAGCCTGGTGCTGTGCCGAGTTGGGCCAAAAAGGAGAAGGAGCCCGTCGGCACTTCTCATTTTATTTTCCATTTTTCCATTACATATATATACTCATGTACATGTATGTATATATATATATTTATATACTTGTCATACCTCTTATGTATTCATACACGTTTGGTAACCATGTATTTATATACGTAAGAGATGGCTTCTATTTCCCAGAAAATATAAACTAAGCACCATTATATGGATTCGGATATATGGATGGTTGGATATATATTTGGCTTTGGAAAATCAAGAGAAGGATCGAGGGGAGGTCAAGGGATATATGGTGGTTCGATGGTGGGTAATTCAAGGGTGGTTTGGTGGTGAGATGTCAAGGAGATTTATTTGGATGGAGTAAGCTCAAAGATATGTGGGGAATAAATCAAACTAATTTATTTGATGCCAAAATAAATTCTAGCTAAACAAACATTCAAGCAAACAAACATTCAAACAAGGCCTAAATAAATCTATATGGTGAGTTGATGCAAGGTTTTCGAAAAGCGGTTTTGGGGTTGTGCGGAAAAATAAATCAAGTTTTAGTTGTAATTATAAAAAGTTCAAATTTTTAGTGAATTTTAAAATGATGCAAAAACACGGGTGTTACAACATATCTAGTGGAAATCAACCCTCCATGCAACCATGCAAACTTCTAATCTAGGCCACGTATGTAGATCCAAGGGTCACAAGGTGATAAACACACGGAGGGCCTGAGGGGGATTTGCAAAAGTGTGTTAGGGCGCTTAACGCTGAAGTGTATACTTCTTCTCGGCCGCTTGGCCTATAGTAGGGATCTGGTTCCCATCTTTAGGTATTAATACTATGTCATTAAACCTAAATGGTTTCAATTTCAACCAATCTGTAGTTTATAGTCAAGGTGTTCAAATTGATCTTGTAACAAATCCGCAACCAAACGAATGCGTTTATTTTTCAAGTGATTCATATCGTCATTGTCAAGTATACCGTTCCCAAATTTCATTCCAATCAAATGATCTGTAATTCAATACGGAAATCAACTCTCTCAAGTTAGCTATAGCATTTAGATGAATTGATGGTGCTTCCTTTTCTTACTACTTTGCATTTGAATGGTCTTCAAAACTAGTCATGGTCACAAAATTACAGGCAGAAGGTATGAAACAAAAAAAAGGAGCATATGAAGGAGAATAAATAGATGGTAAGAAAAATGAGCAATACATTCAATTCTTTAATTGAACATCAGTAAAAAAAATACATGCATATGATTTATATAAAAGTTTCTTAGTTCTATCTATCGGTTTGAGCGCCATGGGCGCGGCTCTCCCCTCAGCGCCCTGGCGGCCCCATGGAGAGAAAGCAGGAGAGATTTGGAGGGGGGGGGACTTGGATCAGATCTGCTAGGGCTGGAGGTGGAGGCCTCGCAAGTCAGTCACGCCGCCGGTGGTCTACTCACACGGTTTCCTTATTTCACGTAGGTAGAAAGCCGCCAGATGACGGATATGTGGGCTCACATGTCAGTCACACTGTTTCCTTTATTACACTTGAGGTTCACTCCTTACTCCTGAGATATATATATACTGTGGTCGATTGTTGTTCTTATTTCGTTAAGGTCAACTTTCAATGGTCTCAGGATATGAGTTTATAAATTGTTGTGATCTACTCCTGATATGATGGATGAATGCATTTTAAGTTAATGTTTGGCCAATTAGCTGCTGCTAAAAGGTGAGAATAATTCTTGGGTTGATTAAACATCATACTTCATTCAACAAATAATGAAATGAAACATTATTCAACAGTGTGTATGATCAAAACGAGCTATATATAGTCATGACCATTTCCCCATATATATGCACTAGAACGCTAGTATATATCATTATATATATCATCATGTGTTTGGCATATTATATATATAATAAGAAATGAACACATTTCCATTTAACAAATAAAAGATTGTTAATTATTAATCAGTGAACTCACCAGCACAGCCAGGGTCGATGTCAAATCGAAAGCCCTGCAAGTTCCTCAGACACTCACCGTTGTATCTATCAACATTATCATCTCCATAGGCAAAGAATAAAGCGGTTACCAGTTAGCGGAGATGCGGCAACCGCCGGGCAAAACCAATAACCTCTTCAGTAATCGTGCCTCTCCAATCCGCCACCTCTAGCCCAGGCGCTGTAATGGATATAACTGGCGGTGGTGGCTGCTCTGCCCCCAGAGTGGAGAAGCAGTCCACCACATGTAACTCCTTGAGCTCCGGCGCCTCCACAGTGAGCTCCCGCAAGCTATGGAGTGTTTGAAGGTGTAGGTTCACTAGAGACGTGGAGCGCACGGTGAGCTTCTCCAGCCCAAAGCCGCACCAGATGTGAAATGTCTGCAGGCACGGGCACCGCGCCGACGAGATGGCGTCGCCGAGAGCAGACCGGTCCTGGAACCCGATGTTTTCCAGCCGGAGCTCGGTGAGGCAGGAGAACACGCTGGCGCTGGAGTCATCGGCTGTTGGAAATGCAAGCCTCACGCCGGACCACAGGCCAATCGAGATTCAGGTGGCGTGCTCGAAGCAGGGCAGCTCAATAGCCACTGCTCAACCTCAGGCCGCGCATTGCTCGTCGGAGCCTCCTTGACGAGCAGCGTGAAGTCGCTGGTGACATGGCTCAAGGCAGTGGGGAGCCATGTCGCGAGGACTTGGGTAAACCGTCTTGGTCGTGGCCCTCGACTTTAAGATCGCGAAGGCACACCTGATGGCCTTCGATGGCTTTCCATAAGCTGTCGGCTGGCTCGGAGAAGAAGGGCAAGTGCAGATCCGGTAGGAGCTTCCACACGATGCGCCAGCGCTTGGAGAGGACACTTGTTCGCACGGCATCGGGGGAGCTGATGGTGACGAGGATCTTCGCGATGATGTCGTCGGGCAGCACGCTGAGGCGATCCACGCCCGTGGCCGAATCCCACGGGGTTTGGCGCGCTTCGCGGCGGCGGTCTCCCCAACGCCACTGCTGGCGTCCATGGAGCAGAGCAGGAGAGATTTGGAGGGGGACTTGGATCAGATCTGCTAGGGCTGGGGTGGAGGCCTCGCAATTCAGTCACACCGCCGGTGGTCTACTCACACGGTTTCCTTATTTCACGTAGGTAGAAAGCCGCCAGATGACAGATATGTGGGCTCACATGTCAGTCACACTGTTTCCTTATTACACTTGAGGTTCACTCCTTACTCCTGAGATATATATACTGTGGTCGATTTGTTCTTGTTTTTATTTGGTTAAGGTCAACTTTCTATGGTCTCCGGATATGAGTTTATAAATTGTTGTGATACTCCTGATATGATGGATTCAGGTATTTTAAGTTAATGTTTGGCCAATGAGTAGTTGCTAAGACAAAATTCCTATAATTCTAAAAAATCATGGCAGGACATAAACTTAAGTTTTTTTTTTTCTATGCATTACACAGACTTACATGTGTGTTAGTTAAAGATAAATACACCTTGACATTTTTGTCCGGGGTGATTATATATAGTGTGTGCCATGCATAGAGATTTGGTGAATTGATGATTTAATAAACATTTAAGTAGGAAGACACTATGCCTGTAAAAGACAAGCCCACACCCTGTAAAAACTATGCATGAATAAGAGATAGTGTCATACTATCTCTGAGTATCCATTATTTTACCATTGTTGTGATGATTTGAGTATATATTATGTGGTTCTTGCATATGCCGGGACTAAGATATGCTACTTCAAGAATGGGGTATGCTAAGGCCTTAGCTTCAAGGACATTTCAAGAGGGTGGTATTACCCAGCCGCATCCATGTATGCTATGCCCAAGGAGTCCAACTTTGTAGTCAAATTTTAATTTTGAGCCAAACTTCAACTTCTTCCGACAAAATTTTGGTGGATTACCGATCCCTCAACCAATGAGTGAGGTGCCTCATCAGGCTTGAGGAGAATATTGATGTGCCTGCAAAATGCTATTGCTAGAAAATCTATCTTGGGTAGTTAGCAGGTTGTGTTAGCTATATGTTAAATACCCTTGTGTTAACACCACATACAGGCCCATAGATACGTGGTGAAGTTGGCTGCTTGAGTCATAACTAACTAGAATATATGCTTATGTTGTCAACAAATGGGTTCAATCTTTCATGTAGCTATAGATGCTTAGGTTATCACAAAATGAGTTTAAAACTTTCCTATGATCCGCAAGGCATCGACCCCTGGATGAGTTTAAACTGGAATACCTTGTGCCTCATACACTCAGCGTGCAGACAACACGTTGTGTGCCTTTTCTACACTCGCTTGCATTGATATACTCCTCTTTTGGCAGCCCCAAAGCGCCCATTCTTGCACCGCGAGGTTTGTTCTGTGAGCTTAGAATTCTGATGATGTTAGAGTGCTTGAAGCTGTATATGACCCTAGATTGGATGCTATGGGTCTTATTGATTGTGTAGTATTAAACACGTTGTGTGCCTTTAGGTTTGGCCTATTCATTAAACACATGAACGAAACCAAGCAAGTGACATGTGTATATTTGTGTGTAATACACCGAATTGTTGTACTGAGGGAGGACTATATATAGTATGTGGCATGCATGGAGATATGGTGAATCGTCAACTTCATAAACATTTGAGTATATTCATATAGCCTAAAGAGGGGCTAATAATTATGTAGTTTGGAACCGGGGAACACAATGCCCATCCAAAACCAAGAAACAAAGGCATATATATACCTACGCACCCATAAATCATGAGTAATACATGCATGTGATTTTTATATAAACTTTTCTCGATCCTAACTATCAAACTAAAACAATAGTAGAAGCAAGTATATACTACATGATTATCACCTATTCCATAGGATGTTGCTATCTTGTATTCAAAACTAATGAACCACTTCTTTTAAAAATTCTACTAATAGTCATATCTCAAGCACTATACTTGATGCATGTTTATGGAACTCTCTTATTTTCAAATAGCATAGTAGACTCATGCAAGCAGGCACTAGAAGCAGCTAAGCATTTTGGCATGTCCAGTGTGAGCTTGAAACTAATTTGGCGTTGTTGAAGAAAGAAGTTACATCACCTACTAACCTATACTAGGATATCCGTAGTCTTATGGATCTTTAGCTGCTTTAAAATCTATGATATTCCAAGAACTTGTAACTCGTTTGTGCACAGGCTAGCTTCTTTTGGGATGACATGGGACCTGGAAATTTTTGTGTCGCAACGCCGTAGAGCCATGTTAAGGATAAAAAAAGTTGTTTTGTCTAAGCGTCTCATCCATAGGAGCAAACAAATATGTACATATGTTGTAGAGAAATCATCTTAAGACTTTTGGACTGAGGAATGACTCGATCTGTACATATTGTTTGCCATGGAGACGTGGTTAACAAGTGACACCATAGCCCACCTCGCCAACGCTTCCACGCCACCCTGCTTTTGCGGCGCCCACTCCACAGCGCACTCTCATGATGGGAGACAATAGCAATGATCTCAAGACGGTGCTTGTTGCCCTCACCAACACCATTAAGACACTGCATTACACCATCGAGGACAATTCCCAAGCACCTAGATGCGTCATTGTCGTAGCCTGCTGCCTTGAGCAAGACTGTGTTGGGTGAACCTGCGCGCGAGTGTTCATCCCCACGCTTCCGGAAGATGGATTTTTTATTTTCTCAAATTGAACAGGAAATCTAATCTCTTCACCTTCATCAATCGATGCGAGTCATACTTCCATCAGAAACACATCATGGAGAGAAGGTATGGATGGCATCCTAAAATTTAGAAGATGGTGCGCAGAAGTGGTATATACATCCTAGTGTAACCACACGAGGGCACACCTTCTTGCCGCCTTTTCATAGAGCTTCACTTGTGTGCTCTGCCCCTTGCGCTATAGTACCCCTGGCGAGCTCATGGCATATCCAAGCACATGGGCTCTCTCATCATGTAACATGATCAATTCGAGGCGCTCCGCCCTCGCATGGGATGACTCATGGAACTCAGTGGGTCTAGCTCTGCACCGCAGACCATAGCTACCACTTAGCCTCAATGTTGAGATGCACAACCCTCACTCGTTCGTCACATCCATGAGTTGTTGGTCTGCGCAATTGAAACTGTGGGAGCAAAAATATGCCTCCAGCAATGCCTCGGCACCACACCAACCACCATAGGGCCCGGTCCGTTCATTCCTGCTAGCGCCCCCTCTGTGCGTAGCACTGCTAGCGCCAATCACACTATGCCGCCAGCACTAGCAATGGTCACAGTGAAGGGGTCAAGCGTCATGTCCACGACAAAGATGGAGGAATGACATTGCCTCAAACTATTACAATTGTAATAAGAAGTTCAAGTGCGTCCATGATAAGGTTTGTCTGTGCCTCTTCCTGTTAGAGGGCGTGGATGATGACGAGGAGGATGACCCGTCGGGAAATGGCACCATGAAGGATGTTGAGCCACACATGCATCTCCCTTCACACCATCACTAGGGTCCACACCAGTGAGACGATGCAAGTCTGTCTTCGTGTTGACAACAACGCCCTCCTGGCCTTGCTTGACTTTGGTTCGACCCACAATTTCATCTTGGAGGCAGCGGCGAGCAGCAGGACATACTGTTGTAGAGCCATGCTAGCATGAAGGTCACAGTGGGCAATGGTCAACACATCCCTTGCCTAGGTGTCCTCTACCAAGGCACTTTAACTGTTGACAGTGAGATATTCCATGTAAATCTCTTTGCCCAGCCTTTGGCTAGCTAGCTATGACATCATTCTCGGCACATAGTGGCTCGCCTCACCGAGACTTATTCTTTAATTGGAATTTTGACGCTCACACATTTTCCTTTTCGTGCAAGGATCTCCAAGTCCGTTGGCGAGGCATGGCAAGTGCAGTGAGCCCCAAGCTACATAGGACATCCACAGATCACAACCTCCTGGAGGTCCTACTTGTTGATTTTGTAGGAGTCTTCGCCGAACCCCATGGGGGCCGCTATAAAGCATTGTTCCCACGACCAAATCATCATCCTCACCTTGTATCTCAACCCGTGGTTGTCGGCCCCCATTGGTACCAAGACACACAAGGATGAGCTAGAGTGGCAATGTGCCACATTTCTGGACCGGGCCTCATCCATAGGAGCTCCTCCAATTGCTACTTGTCAAGAAGGCCTATCTATCCTGGTGCTTTTGCATCGACTACCGTTCCCTCAACACCATCACCGTCAAGGATACTTTCCCTATCCCTGTCATCCATGAGCTCATGGATGGGGTGTAGATCTTCACAAAGCTTGACCTTTGTTTGGGCTATCACCAATTTTGGATGACTCCCAATGATGTAGAGAAGTCAACATGCTCGCTTGTATCATGTGTTCCATGTGGGGCTTCTCAAGAAGTTTGTCGTCACGCCACCAGATGCCCCACCACCTATGTTGGTCATCCACCATGGAGCGATTGTTCAAGACCTTAGGTGGTTAGTATACAGTCGCTTAGCCCATGTTGTGTGGCAAGTGCTTGTCCAATGGAAACGGGAACTAGCAGTATCGACAACCCCAGAAGACATCGACTCCATCAAACGCCATCCAAATTTCTAGCTCGAGGACGGGCTGCTCATTGAAGGGAGAGATGTTATGTGGGTAAAGAAGTTTAGTCACAGGGCTAGAAAGGCAGAAACTGGCCAGGAAAGTGGCTAATCTGTTGTTAATTAGAGGCACACCAGCTAGTGCTAATTTAGAAACATATTAGTGAATGATTGAGAGAGATTTGAGTGATTGAGACCCTAGTGTCTACTAGTATATTGCTAGTGCTAATGCTATGGTGATATTTAGGACAACATAATTATAACAACCAAAAATAGTGTAAATGTTGAAAAAAAACCATTGATCACATTGAGATCGCACCTGTCGTAGGACAAGATGGGGTTCGACGGGTCTCCCTTCTGAAGATCCCTTTGGAAAGGTTGAGTGTGCCCTAATCCGGAGTAGGGCCCTGTCGCTAGAGTTGTCCCGTATGTTGTCCACTCTCCTCCAATGGTGTTAGGATGTGGATACGGTCCTGCTCTTGCTGATAAGGGGGCATAGGCATAAAAACAAATAAATTATATAATGCCTATAACTCGATTAGTAGACACATTCTAAATAGCGTATTCTTACCTACTGAAGATGTTGGTTGTTCCGGTGGTTTTGAAAGTGCACTTGATTCCGCCTTTCGCCATGCACGATACTCACGTTGCTTCCTATTTTTCTCCTTCCGTACTCGGAGTTAGGCAATTGTAAGATGAAATAAAAATGCAAACATGAAGATGCCAACCATCATGCAACTTTGATAGCACTACAAACCAAGTGCCAAAATATATAATTCGATCAGCAAGAGTAAAGTGGCAAATCTGGAAATGAGAGAAAAAAAAATGTAAATTTGCAAACTCTCGCCTGTCCTCTTAAGCAAAAAGGCTATGCCATAATCTTCTTATCTGAATGACTGAACCTGATCAGAAAAAAAAAAAACTTCTGTCATAATCTTCTTATTTAAATGACTGAACCAGATCAGAAGTTGGTTCCATGAATCAGTAGGCTACTGACCATAGCATGCAGAACTAAACTACAGTACTGAATTATCGCAAGCACTATAGTAATCTGAAGCAAAATATTCTGCAACTTCAATTCTTTGTGGATTATTATAAAAAAATGAAACCATAATCAGGTTCATGAAAATAGGAAGTACTCTTGAGGGAGAATATGAACAAGAAGGTTTAGTTACATTTGCGATTGATGCCTATTGAAAGGGTGGGGGTTGGCCTGAATACGCCTCCTGACCTGTGGATGGTAATCTGATCGGTGGTTCCACAGGCAGTCCGAAACAGTGGAAGAAGTAACCTGTAAAGACTTCCCACAAATCAGTGTCAAGCTAGAGTGTCTTAATTCGTAAAATATTGTTGACCAAATAAAAAAAGATATATTAAAAATAATGACCTGATAATAAAGTGTTTTAGATTGAAACCTTCTGTTACCTGATTCTTGATATGAACATCTCTGGAGTTTGATAATCTTTAAATTGGAATATTGCTGGACATAGGCCTGTTAATTGTTATTGGCTAATTGCACAAAAAACAAAGGATGTTGGATATACGAGGTGAGGTGGTTTTCTATGCCACCCTGATCTCTGTAACATGGATTACTCTTAAAAAATGCTGGTCCTAGAACTCGGCTGATTGGATGAAAGATTGGTATTTTTTTTCCTTTTGGCTCAGTATATTGAAATTCACACTATTACGCGGAGTGATAAATCTATATATAAAATTTCATGTGGGGACGCACGTACACTAGGCGCCGCAGGGCCAAAGACGTGCGCGGGCCACAGAGTGTGCCGAGCACGCCATGCGCGAGCCCACGCTGGACGCCACCGTGAGTGACTAGGATAGGAAGTCAGGAAGATTTGGTTGTTAGTTTCTACTATTAGTCCTTAAGTTTAGGGGTGATTGGTTCAGCCCAAGGGCTATATATCGTGTACCGCACATTGATTAAGGATTAAGCAAGAACAAGTTATCTCTCTTCCTCCCTAAGCCTTCGGAAGAGGGGGATAACCTCACCGGAGAAGACGGACTGAGACTACGATCTACGTAGTCGAGGGCCAGCTACCCTAGACATCGGCGCCCTTGACAACCCCGGTATCACGGTCACGCCGATCCTCATCTTCCAAATACCATCACTTCGATCGCCGCCGCCCATCCCCGATCTAGCCTCTCGCACCACCCCTCAGCCCACCTCCATCACCATCATCACCACATCCATCTCCTCATCCATGGCGGAACCCTCCAACACTGACATCGCCAAGATGATCGAGAGCCTCACCGGCATGAAGAAGGACAAGGAGAGGTCCTCGTCGTCGTCTGGCACAGGCAGTGGCGCCAATGGGCAGCACCACACCAACTAGCCACCCAGCTTCCAGAAGATGGACTTCCGCCGCTACGATGGCAAGTCCGACCCACTCATCTTCATCAACCGTTCGAGTTGTACTTCCACCAGCAGTGGATCATGGAGGAGAAGGTGTGGATGGCCTCCTACAACCTGGAGGGCGCCCAGATGTGGTACATTCAAGTCCAAGAGGACGAGGGCATCCCCATGTGGCGTAGCTTCAAGGACCTGCTCAACATCCACTATGGGTCGCCGCTGCGGTCTGTCCCGTTGTTCAAGCTCGCCCGCCGCCGATGCACGGGCTCCGGCCACCGGGTACCATGATCGCCTTCCAGCGCTCCCGCCCGTGCCGGCCCGCCGAGGAGATTCAGCATGTCTAGCTATTCACGGGAGGTCTTCTTCCGCCACTCGCCCACGCCGTCCGCATCCACAATCTGCAATCACTCGAGGCTGCCATGAGCCTGGCATGCCAAATCAAGCCGACACAAAGCGGACACGCCGGCCCAATCCCTGCCAAGCCCGCGCCTCGCGGCGGCTGCCAGCCCCGGCACCGCATCCCGCACTGCCTGTGCCACCGGCTAGAGCCCCAGCCAAGGTGGAGGGCCACCCGCTGAAGCGTTTGTTCCAGGAGGAGCAGGCGGAACGGCGTCGCCTCGCCTTTGCTTCAATCGACGAAAAAAAGTACTCAGCCTTGGCCAAAACCGAAGTCCGCCACCACATCTTCATCGACAAAGATCACGCTCAACAACACCGAGGATGCGGTGGCGGCTGCGGCCGGAGGGTGAGGCCCCTATTTTCTCCTTTGCAGCGGCCGCTAGGGTACCGATTTGCGACACGATGCAGATCCCGGTGACCCTCGGTGCGGCGACCCTTCAATGCGCCTCGACACGGCTCCACGCGACAACTTCATCGCCAGGGACGCGGCGCGTCACACCGGTCGACGCCCGGTAAACCGCGCCTCACGGCAACTATGGCGAACAGCGAGAAGATCTAGTGCCCGGCGTCGCCGGCGAGCACCGATCACCATCGGCTGGAGAGGCTTTCCACGTCGACCTCTCGTCATGCCCTTGGGCGGCTACGACACAGTCCCGGCACCCGATGGCTGGTCACCCCGGGGGCTGATCATTTGGGACTTCATGGTGCGCACCATGATGTTCACGCGCCAGGAAGGAAGAGTCTACTTCTCCGACGTGGCGGCGCATCGCGAGCCGTTGGTGGCCTACAGTGTAGCCACGGAGCCCCTCCTCGACGACCTCTTGGCGTCCTTGCGGCGTTTCGGCGAGCCGTCGGGTCGGCCATGGATCTAACCAAGATGTAGGTCGTGCGTGATCGCCCAGCACCATGCTCAGCGAGGGACGCACGGCTTCCTCGGCTTGGCGAGCTACAACTTCAAATTTGTGCACAACTATGGCAACATCGCCGCGCCACTCACCGCCCTTCTCAAGAAGGACGGGTTCTCCCGGTCGGGGAGGCTGCCGCGACTTTCAACGCACTCAAGGCAGCGGTGACCATGGCTCGTCCTCGCAATGTCAAACTTTTCCAAGCCCTTCGTCGCCGAGTCGCGATGCTTCATCCCATGGCCGGAGCAGTTCTGGTCCAGGCGGCCACACCGTTGCTTTCTTCGCCGCCCGGTGGCGTCTCGACATCGCGTGCTTGCAGCTTATGAGCGGGAGCTGATCGGCCTCATGCACGCCGTCCCACCACCGGGAGGCCCTACTTGTGGGGGCGTCACTTCCTTGTCAAGATCGACCACTACAGCCTCAACTATCCACTCAACCGTAGGCTTGCGATGATTCCCCAAAGATCACCGAAAGGGGGAAGCTCCCGGAGTTTGACTTCACCGTCGAGTACAATCCGGGGCACGCCAACGCTATGGCGGACGCTCTCTCTCACGGGGACATGCCTGAGGAGGGAGCACTCTTAGCGCTCTCGGACCCGCACTTTGACATCATCAACGAGCTCAGGTCGAGCGCGGACTTCTGATCGAGCACTCGCCGCCTCCATGAGGAGCTCAACGCTAGCTACGGGACGCTACCGTGGGCAATCGGTGGACGGCATGGCCCGATCGCGGGGGGCGCTTGTACATTCCCCCCCAAGATCAGCCTTGCCGCCGAAGATTATGGCGGTGGTCCACGAGGATGGACATGAAGGCATGCGGCGCACCCTACACCGCCGCGCGCGCTTTTCATTTCCCAAACATGAAATAGTTGGTGCAGGATTTGGTGCAGGTGTTCCCTACGTGCCAGCACTACAAGTCGGAACACCTCTACCCGGCTAGCTTTGCTGCAGCACGCTCGTGCCTCAGGGATTGCCCTAGACTTCGTCGAGGCGCTACCATGCGTTCAGGGCAAGTTCGTCATCCTAAGGGTCATGGACCGGTTCAGCAAGTACTGCCACTTCACCCCCTTAGCACACTCGCATGCTGCTTGAGAGCGATGGCGCAGCGTTCTTCACCGACATTGTTGTCCCCGCACGGCATCCCACAGTCCATCGCCTCGGACGGTGACCCGATGTTCACTTCCAACTTCTGGGAAGAGCTGATGAGGTTGATGGGCACCAGGCTGAACATGACGACCGCCTTCCATCCTCAGTCTAATGGGCTAATTGGCAATCAGAGTCTGCCTACCGCGTCATCATCATGAATTTGACGTGCCTCACTGGTGACCGACCGTGGGAGTGGCTCCGTTGGCTTCCCTTTGGCGGAGTACATCTTCAACACTGCATTCCAGACGTCGCCGCGGGATACTCCATTCCGCATTGTCTACGATCGTGATCCACCATCCATCCTGTTGTATGAGCCCGGGGACACTCAGGTGGCTGCAGTCGCCAAGATGATGGAGGAGTGGGACGAGTTCCTCGCTGACATCCACAGCCGGCCGGAGCAGGCTCAGGCGATCCAGAAGTGCCACTACAAGGCACATCGGCATGTGGCATACTAGGTGGGCGATTGGGCTCTCCTTCGCCTCCGGTAGTGTGTGGCATTGTCCCTGCCTAGACAAAGGACCCGCAAGCTAAAGCCACGCTTCTACGGGTCGTACCACATCATCGAGCTCATCAATGATGTTGTTGTCCGCCTCGAACTGCCTCCCCGCGCCCGGCCGCATGACGTCTTCTAGATCGGCCTTCTCAAGAAGTTCCAACGGGAGCCGCTGGATGCTTCACCACCACTGCTCCCAGTACACCATGGCGCGGTTGCTCCAGAGCCGGAAAGTGTCGTCAAGCCACGGCTTGCACACGGCATGCGCTAGTTTCTCATCAAGTGGAAGGGTGAGTTAGCTGCTTCGGTGACTTGGGAGGATGTTGACCCGTTCGCCGCCAAGTTTCCATCCTTCCAGCTCGAGGACGAGCTGCCTCTCGAGGAGGGGAGAGAAGTCATGTGGGGACGCATGTACACTAGGCGTCGCAAGGCGAGACGTCGCCGGGCCCCGAGCACACCGTGCACGCGAGCCCGCGCTGGACGCCACCGTGAGTGGCTAGGTTAGGAAGTCAGGAAGATTTGGTTGTTAGTTTCTATTATTAGTCCTTTAAGTTTGCGTGTGATTGGTTCAGCCCAAGGGCTATATTTCTTGTATCGCACATTGATTAAGGATTAAGCAAGAACAAGTTATCTCTCTTCCTCTCTTATCTCCTAAACCCTAAACCTCGGAAGAGGGGGATAACCTCACCGGAGAAGACGGACCGAGACTATGATCTACGTGAGTCGAGGGCAAGCTACCCTAGACGCCGGGCGCCCTTGACATAAAACTGATGTCAATTTTTTGATGGACCAAACTGATCTCAAACTCATAGATTATATAAATAAACAGGAAATCAACTTGAAAGGTAATGCAATTTAAAATTTCACAGGGTTGCAGCTTGCAAAGCCTTACGTGATTGAAACGATGCTTCCTTGATGGCATATTTGGAACGTTAACACAGGTGTGCAGCACCTGGCTGTGAACGCCCAGCGGCCTCCAGCGACTTCGATGGCACACAACACTGATTCGTTAGATGGTCCTGGATGCCGACAACTGCAATGTTGATGCGGATGTGCTGCATGAGTGGGATCACTGCACCAGCCAGCAGAAGGCGGCATGGGAAGGCTGAACACACGGCCACGCCGGCTGGGTCGGAGAAATTTGCACGGTGGCTGGGGCAAGAGGTTTGCACGGTGGCTAGGTCGGAGGGGTTTGCACGGTGATCGGGGTGGAGGCTTACAGCACTGGGGGGCGACAGGCGGGCATCGTGTGGGAGACAAGGTCTGCGAGCTCTCTCTATGAGCGAGAGGGAGGCGGACTTCGCGGTGGCAGAGACATGGATTGCGAGCGGAAAGAGGAAAGCGACGCCCTGATCTCGCGCGTGCATGTATGATTTCTTTCGAGAGACAGATGGGAGAGGGGGAGGATGAGTCCCATACATATGATCCTGATCGTTGGAACTTGAGTGAGCAATGCGAGAGAAGATTAAGAAGCAATCTGGGTGATTGATTTGCATGTGGTTGTTTTTCTGTTACATTTTTTGGGGTGCATTAAGAAGGACCATCTCAGAGGTAGGGGGATGTTTTTGTCGATACGCCAAGCATTGAAGATGGTGGTGATTAGTAGGATAGATATGTAAATCGAATAGCTCTTGTAGAAGGATTAAGCACTATTCCTATCTCTTAATCCCCTTCTTCAACAATAGGGCACCAAGGGGTACAACCTCACCCCAAACTCACGGACCGAGGCTATAATACAAATTATGTGAGGTCTAGCTATCTAAGACCTCGAGGCTATTACACAAACTAAGCACCCCTATCTCTTAATCCCCTTCTTCAACAATAGGGCACCAAGGGGTAAAACCTCACCCCAACCTCACCGACCGAGGCTATTATACATTAAGTGAGGTCTAGCTATCTAAGAACTCGAGGCTATTATACAAACTATGTGAGGTCTAGCTATCTTACACCTCGACGCCCTTGACATAAAGCATGAGCAATACATTCAAATATTTTTAGTTTAACATCAGTTAAAAATAAACGGATATGATTTATATAAAAACGTTTCTTACTCCTAACTATCGATGTACAATAACTAATAGAAGAATTGTAAAAGCAACAATGATTGTTATCTCGTACCTAGTAACTAATGAACACTCCATTTACAAAATTTAACAATCGCATGCTTATCTTTTTAAATTGGCACAACAACACTACCGCGCACTATGCACATATGTACAGGAATTTGAAAGAGACACTTATATTACCTGGCACCTTTTGAGGCGAGTGTGGCCGTGGGGCCGAGGTGCACGACCTTGCTCGAAGTACCAGGCCCCGGCAGCGGCGCCGTCGTGAGGCACACACCATGCGGTAGCCCTTGCAGCTGGCGGCGTCGAGGGCGATCGGCCGAGAGCTTGGTCCTCTCTCGGACTTGAACACGCGGAAGAAGAGCACAGGCTGCCCCGGCGTGCACTCATCAGCGGCGCCGGCAATGCCGGGCCAGGGCTGGGCGGCGTCGTCCGGTGCGTTGCCTTCTTCTTGGGCGCTGGTGCCGGCGCAGGATCCACCGTAGTCACCGTCCACAGAAGTCGCGAGATCCATGGAGTCCATGTAGGCCTGCGTGCCGAGGGAGGCTGGGGTGTTGGACTTGGGCAGCGGCGGCGGCGGGGGGCGGGGCGATCAAGGGGCTAGTTTGGGAGCGCATCGGAGGGGATTAGGGTTCTGTGTGTGGGCCGGGGAATAGGAGAGCCTTCGCACTGGCAAGGCACGGCTACAAAACGCCCAGCTGGTCCAGGCGTCTCCACATATAGTACGTACGTCTCGCAGGTTTGAATTGACACCCAATTCAATTTCAATGCTACGCCATGGTATTTTTAGAGTTAGGGATCGATGGGTCACCGGAGTAGAGATGTTGTTGGCAGTTTTAACTAGTACTAGGTCTAGACAAGATATAGGCGAGGTGGGGGAGGTGTCGAACTGGCGGTGCAGGTCGATGAAGCGCCGGGTGTGGGACAACCATGGTCGGCGGCACCATCGTTTGGGGAGTGAAAAAATGGGATGAATAACTAGCTAGAGGAGAGAAATGTTAATGTGACAACGGGCGGGGCGGCGATAGACCGAGGAAGAAGATATAGTTTAGACAGGCAGGTTGATATTAATGGTGTGGAGATTCATTGGTATGACCATTAGACTAGCATCCCCTGAATTATTTCACTACTTTTACACAACTGTGGATTATTTTTCCCTTCTCTTCATTTATTACCTAGTCTTCAGCATTGATGCTCCAGTCCATCTCTAGCTACGTACTCATACACTTTGTTTCAACCTTCACTTTGGCCTCACCATGGCACAAGAGTCACCATGCAAACACGATCAAGCTATCACAATCATCGATCAGTGTGTGCGACAAGAATGTTGACGACAAAAAGTCGGTCATGAGAGCTATTCTCGTCTTCTATTTTTGGCTAACGAAAATTCCGTAATAAAGGATGGCTCTATTTGGCAACTATTTAGAGGAGTTGTTGGAAGGGTAACTTTTTATCAAAATTTTCATTCCTAGCATTTAGAAAGAATATAGAATCTATTGGAGATGCTCTTAATTAGAACAATGAGTTCTGTAAGTGCCTAGAAAATGTTGGAAGCAATTTTATTGGGTTCCCCCAACCTTTTATAGAATCTCACTCCTAAACATAGAAGATAATTTTGCATTATGAATCCTGGAATATTTCTATATGATCCAACCAATTTTATACTTCGTTCTTCCATTTACATTTACATTTAGAACACTGTCGTTACCTGTCATTCTTCCAGATCCTTCCACCTTTAGTTAGATTTGGCCAATTAGTATTTTTCCCATGTGCGAAAAAAGGTTGGAATTGAGATAATGAGTTGATGGAGAGAGCGGGTTTTTTTCAATTTTGCCAAAAAAAAAACAAGCTTGAGAGTAAGGTTTGGATCGGAAACTCTTGGAGATGCTTTTACATTCCTTCATTCAATTTCTTCATTTTGTCTTATTGTTAGTTTAATCAAATGATGACATATATAGAACTAAAATAATAAACATCTATGTAAAATTCTATCAATCACATGTTATCATCACATGCACATCAAATCAAATGGAAACCATACATATTTCAATTAGTGACAAATATTGACAAAGATGTTTGCATTTGTACGGTCAAATTATTGGAGTGAACAAATAATGAAGCAAATTCACATGCAGTTACTTTCCAAGCTATACAAATCACTTTGCAGTTGAATTAAAATTGTATTCCTTCATAATAAGGTCTCACATACCGCTCCACCAGAAACAAGACCTCGTGGTTCAATATATTTCACTGCCTAGTTGCCCGTTATACCATCACTGGTTCACCACTAACTTTTAAAATCACAAGCACAGGAAAAGATGATTAAAACCATTTGGTGACAACATAGCAAACAATCACAGGAAATGTTTAACAAATTCGGCGACAACATAAGCGGATACAATCACTCAATCACAGGAGAAAGTCATTTGATGATAATACAGTCACATGAAAGATTAACACATTTGTGACAACATAAGCATATAGTCAAGTGAGACATAACTCGAGCAGCCAGCCGCACCTTGCATCCATGGCCCTATCAGGTGTTTACAGAAGGGTATTTAAACATAGCTAACACAGTATGCTAACTACCCTAGATACATTATCTAGTAATTAATGCCCTTATAACTATCTGCAGTATCAATATAATTTTCACCTCACCTCAAGGCTTGATGAGGCACCGCACTCATTGGTTGAGGGATCGGTAACCCACCAAAATCTTGTGGGAAGAATTTGAAGCTTGGCCCAAAATTAAATTTTACCACACAGTTGGACTCATTGGGCATAGTATACAGTGATGCAGCTGGGTAATACCTCCCTCCTGAAATGTCCATGAAGGCAAGGCCTTGGCACACCCCATTCTTGAAATAACATATCTTACTCCCTGCATATGCAAATATTCAAATTCAAATTGGCAGAACAATGTAGAATAATGGATACAGAAGATAACTGTAAAAGGGATAGCATGACACATCATTTTGTATAGTCAAGCTCGCAGAAAAAGATCCATATATGCTCAAAGAGATAGCATGACACATCATTTTGTACACATCATTTTGTACTCAAGCTCGCAGAAAAGATCCATATATGCGGCGTTTGAGCACCTAATATTCAAAAAATTTAGCATCGATATGATAACTATAAAAACCTCTCAAGCATAATCGATTGGGATTTCTTACTACCCTACAGAAGAAAAAAAAAACAATGCTAAAGATGCACCATATTCATATATGGAAGCAACAAAACATACTTCAATAGTTAAATATTGGAGATGCACCTTCTTATTCATGTCATGCAACAACTATTATAAGGGGTAAAGGTGCTACGCTGACAGAAAATATACAGTCCAAAATGAAATAAATAATTTTTCAATTAGCATTTCAGCATCAATAGAGTAATAAAGCTCCACTGGTATATATGGCAGGTAAGCAAAAATATACAATAATTTCATAACAGCATGCTGGATAAAAGTAATAAAGCTCCAATGGTCGGTTTTATTTATTCAATACACATTACTTTAGGCTTTGGAGAATTATTACATGATCAATAAATTAAATGGGAACTGCTACATCCATTATCCAAAAGTCAGAAGCATGTTTCCTTATTATTTTGCCCAGGAGTGTAAAGTGTAGTTTGATTGTTCCCAATTCATATATTTCCGTGATTTTATACTTCCCCTACTTAGAGCATTTGCTTAATAAAAAGATGAGTTCCAAGAACCTTGTTTTCCCAAACAGCCAAAAACAATTAGGAGCAGAAAAAATCATGTACTCCAACAATTCTCAAAGATCTGGTTTAAAAAAAATCAAATCCTACAGCACTGTTCATCAACCGGAAACAGCTAGCCTCTAGTTAGTCATGCTCAGTTGGCCGCAGCCACGGTCTGGCTAGGGACTGACATGGTCAGCATCATGGGCGGCAAGAGGGTTATAACCAAAGAAAAGTTCAGAGGAAAACAAAGGAAAAGGCAATACAGGAGCTAAAAAAAACCGACTAATCTGCGAAACAAAAAAAAAAACAAAGAAAATTCTCTCAATTACACAACTTGCTCTAATCAGTAGCCAAATCATGGAATCGTGGAAAACGCAATATTCAAACATTTTAGCATTGATGTGACAACTAAAAACCTCTCAAGCTAGCATAACCAATTGTGATTTCTTACTGCTCTACGCAAAAAAAAATAAGTGTTAAAGATGCACCTTATTCATATATATGGAAGCTACAACAACAAACTTCAATAGTTAAATATTGGAAAGATGCACCTTCTTATTCATGTCGTGCAGCAACGATAAGGGGCAAAGGTGCTACAGTGACAGGAAATATAGAGTCCAAATTGAAATAGATAATTTTTCAATTAGCATTGCAGCATCAATATAATAGAGTAATAATAAAACACCACTGGTATGGGTAAGCAGTATCATAACAGCGTGCTGGACAAAAGTAAAAACCTCCAGTGGTCGGATTTATATTTATGCAACACATTAGTTTAGGCTTTGGAGCTTATTACAGGATGAATAAATGGAAACTCTGTTACTTACCATTATCCAAAAGTCTGAAGCATGCTTTCTTTCTTATTTTTCCTAGCAGACCGCAGTGTAAGGTGTGGTTGATTTGTTCCCAAAATATATCTCAATACGTATTTCAGTGATTTTGGACTTTTGGTGTATATACTTCCCCACTCAATTATTAGAGAATTTGTAGGAGTTACTAAAAAGATGGGTTCCAACTTCCAAGAACCTTTTGTTTCCCCCAAAAGCAACCCAAAATAATGAGGAGCAGAAAATTAAATTCATGTACTCCAACAATAATTCCCCAATATTTGGTTAAAAAACCAAATCCTACAGTACTGTTCATCAACCGGCAACAAAGGAGCCTCTAATCAGCCAGTCTGACATGGTCAGCCATGGGCAGCAAGGGGCTAGCCAAATCAAGGAATCGACGGTGGAAAACGCAATATTCAAACATTTTAGCATCGATGTGACAACTAAAAATCTCTCAAGCTAGCATAACCAAATGGGATTTCTTTCTGCTATACACCAAAAACATCAGTGCTAAAGATGCACCTTATTCACATAAGGAAGCTACAACAACATACTTCAATAGTTAAATGTAGGAGCTGCACCTTGTTATTCATGTCATATGTAGCAACTATTATAAGGGGCAAAGGTGCTAGGCTGACAGTTAATATAGAGTCCAAAATGAAATAGATAATTTTTCAATTAGCTTTTCAGCATCAATAGAGCAATAAAGCTCCACTGGTATGTCGGGTAAGCAAAAACATAACAATAAATCATAACAGCATATGCTGGATAAAAGTAATAAAGCTCCAATAATGGTCGGTTTTATTTATTCAGTACACATTAGTTTAGGCTTGGAGATTATTACAAGATCAATAAATTCAATGGGAACTGCAACATCCATTATCCAAAAGTCAGAAGCATGCTATCCTTATTATTTTGCCCAGCAATGTAAAGTGTAGTTTGATTGTTCCCAATATTCATATATTTCGGTGATTTTGGCGTGGATACTTCCCTACTTATTAGAGCGTTATTTGATTACTGAAAGATGAGTTCCAAGGACTTTGTTTTCCCAAACAGCCAAAAACAATTAGGAGCAGAAAAATTCATGTACTCCAACAATTGCCAAAGATCTGGTGAAAAAAAATTCAAATCCTACAGTACTGTTATCACCCCGGCAACAACTAGGAGCAGAAAATTAAATTTATGTACTCCAACAACCCAATATCTGGGGAAAAAATCAAATCCTACACTACTGTTCATCAACCGGCAACAACAAACCTCTACTCAGCCATGCACAGTTGGCCACGGCCACGGTCTGGCTAGTGTCTGCCATGGTCAGCCATGGGCAGCAAGGGGCTAGCCAAATCACGGAATCGGCGGTGGAAAACGCAAGAAATTTGAAATGGAGGAACTGTTTTCCCAGCCAAAAACAATATAATTTGGAGCAGAAAAGTTCATGTACTCCAACAATTCCCAGAGCTGATCGTGGTTAAAAATAATCAAATCCTACATACTGCTCATCAACCGGCAACAGCTAGCCTCTATAGTCAGCCAGGCACACATAGTCGTTGGCCACGGCCACAGTCTGGCCTGCCATGATCAGCAAGGGGCCAGGTAGCCAAATCACGGAATCGACGTTGGAAGACGCAAGAAATTTGAAACAGGCACTTATATAGAACCCTTATATTACCTGGAACCTTCTCGGGGGCTTGCAGAAGAACAGGCTTGCCCTTGTTGTCCAGGCTGATCTGAGGCTCGTATTTCTCGCCATCAGGCAGCGAGATGTAGAACCCTAGCACATCTCCTTCTCCATACCCTTCACCACCATAATTCTCCCTCCAGGACATGTGCACCTTGGCGCCATCGGTGTCGCGGTACCCAAAGCCATACGCCGCCAAACCCGACCGGCATGTCGATGTCGGCCATGTTGGTCGCCCAGCCGAGGCGAGTGTGGCGGTGGGGCCGAGGTGCAGCACCCTGATCTCGAAGTACCAAGCCCCGGCAGCGGCGCCGTGCGTGGCGCGCACCATCGCGGTAGCCATTGGAGCTGGCTGCGGTGAGGCGGTCAGCGAACAGCATGATCCTCTCCGACTTGAAGACGGGAGAGGAGCACGGGCTTCCCCGGGCGCACTCCTCGGCTCCGGGGCGGCGGGCGGCGGCTGGGCGGCGGCGGCTGTGGCGACGGCGCTGCCTTCTTCTTGTGCTTGCGGGAGGGTCCAGGGGGTCCAGATGCCGTTTCGTCCCGCTTGTACTTGGACTTCTTCTTTGGAGCCGGCGCCGGCGCAGTCTTGCTGCAGGATCCTCCGCCCGTTTCACTCACCCCCGTCGACCGGGACTGGGAGATCGGAGGAGGCAGGCAGGGTACCGTCGAGGTTTTGGAAATCGGAAGCTGCTGATGCACGGGCGGGGTAGCAGCGAGGCCGGGTGTCGGACGGAGCATCCATCGCGGGCGGCTGCGGTGGTGAGGGGCGGAGCGGCGGCTGCGCTGTGGATCGGCGGGCGACGAAGGCGGGCGGCGGCGGGCAGGGGCTGAGCGGATCGCAGAGGATTAGGGTTGAGGGAGAGCGCGCGTCCGAGTAAAGTCCGAACTGGCAAGGTGCGTGACGCCCGGTTCCTCTCCTCGACGTCGTAGCCTTTGCGGGACCGGCCGGGGCAGCGGCAACGCCGGCCTGCCGCGACGTGCTCGCCGTCGTTGCGTCCCCACGTCGCGCGCGCCGCGCAGCGCAGCCCGCGACATCGTTTTACGTCTCCAGCGACAAAACGGCCAAGAGGTTCAGCAAAGAAGGTTCATATACTACGTGTCGCGGTGGCGGCCCGTGGTGTTTTCAGAGTTAGGGAGGGTCACCGAAGTAAAGATGTTGTCGGTTTTAATTACTCTATCTACTAGGTCTAGACTAGAGAAGGCAAGGCCCGAGAAAGACGGGGTGTGTGTTTATATACGCCGACCGGTGGCCCGCTAATGGCCCCTAAGGCCCGCCGCCGTCTTCTTCCTCGACGCCGGCCGCGCCGTCTTCCTCTTGACGACGACGACGCGCCCTTCCTAAGCCCCCCCCCCCCCGCCGCGGGTGCTAAGGTTTCCCCTGAGCTCCGGCGAGCTAGGGCCGCCAGCCCTCCTCCGGTGACCTCGCGCTCCCCCGCCCGCCTACCCATACCCAACCGGATGAGTACGGCCCGGCCCGGCTTCCGGTGGCGCCCCGACGCCTCGCTCACCGCCGTGTCGACGGCCGCGGCCAGGCGGGCGACCGGATTCTATATCCGGGGAAGGAAGAGGGAGGGGGAAGGCCGTCGGACACTAACTTCACCGAACGTTAAAGCCGGCGGCTCACCTTCATCGTCGTCGTCATCTTCACCACCGAGCAGCCCTTGGGCCGGCCCACCAAAGGGGTGGTCAGCGCGATGTTTGGCGCCGACCTAACATCCCCGGAGAAAGGGTGGTCAGATATATAGGGAGTGGCGGAGCCAACAAGCTTTTAGGAAGCATGCCGGGCAAATCTTCATATGCAAAACGTATTTAGCTAGTAAACTATAGTGTTCTTTCTTTGGTATCAAGAATTTTTTCTTTTGAAAATCGCCAACGAGCCCGGCCAGCCGCCCAAAGATGGCTGGGCGGTAGCTCTGCTGCTGGATATAGGCAAGGCGGAGAACAGAGGTGGGACAACTGTGGGCGGCGCTGATATTTGAGGATAGACCAAGGAAGAATTGTGTATATAGATAGAGAACATCTAGCTAAAGGAGAGGAATATTGTGTGGCGGGACAACAACGGGTGGGCGGTGATAGGCCGAGGAAGAAGATACAATTTGGATCATCGAATTGGTCACTAGTAACGAAATGATTATGCGTCAACCTGGAAAATCTTTACCAGGACGGGCGTTGAGTTTGCCTGCCATGGTTAATGGCCTGATTAAGCATGGTGGGCGTTTTTCTATTTACCGTGACCGGCATTTTTCCCCGCCATGGAAAATCAATTAACCGTGGCGAGCAACTTAAAAACGCCCCCACGGTTCATATCTATTTTACGTGACGGGCATCCTAACGTGCCCGCCACGAAAAATAGATTAACCGTGACGAACACCTTAATAAGCCCCGGAAAAAGGCTGGGGCCCAATGAGCCCAAGAAGGCCCGATAGCCCTCCTCCCTATAAATACGAGAAGCTAGGATTTTCATCAGGCATTTCACTCTCTCCCCTTCTCTTCTCCACTCGCACGAGAGCCGCCCTATCTCTCTCGTGCGAGCAACGCACTACCCCGCCCCAACACTCCCTCTCCGACGACCGGCACACCGGCAACCCCCCTCTCCCTCCCTGAACCCCAAAGCCCGGTGGTGGCCGGCGAGGAGCGCCCTCTCCCTCTCATCCTGACGCAGTGGCAGGCTTCCCTTCATCTACAGCGACCGGATCCACGCCGCCCTTCCTCCTCGGTGATCGGCGGGGCTCGGGGGTGGTAGATTTGCGCTCCTCTTCATCTACGGCGATCAACGGCGCATGGGGGCGGCGGATCCATGCCCTCCTTCATCTACGGCGACGGGTGGTGCTCGGGATGGCAGATCCGCGCCACCCTTCATCGTCGGCAGCACATGGCCCCGGCGATGGCAGCACATGGCCCCGGCGCGCTGATCCGACAACCCCGACCTACTGGATCCGGCGGCGCTGCAGCCTGGATGGGCTCGACAAGCCCATGGGTGGGCTCGATGGGCCTGTCCAAGGTTTTCTTTTTTATTATTTTTTCGAAAACATTTAACGC
The DNA here is from genome assembly GCA_015847255.1 of Hyparrhenia diplandra. Classification (NCBI taxonomy): domain Eukaryota; kingdom Viridiplantae; phylum Streptophyta; class Magnoliopsida; order Poales; family Poaceae; genus Hyparrhenia; species Hyparrhenia diplandra. Next base: position 338,931 of record JADLZK010008342.1, on the reverse strand, counting down.
GACAGGCACTGTAGCCCACCACGGTTAATCAGGGATTAATCGAGACCTTCGGTGGGTGACGGGCCTGTTTGCCCGCCACGCAAAATACAAATCGCCCGTCACGCAAATGTATTTCGTTAATGGATATTAATTTAATGCTAGTTGGTGGAGATTCTTTGGTTATGATCATTACACTATATATAACATCCCATAATTTTTTACTCATGCATTAAAAACGTACTACATGGGAGTGCAAGCAAGTGTATATATTTGTGCATGTGCAGTGGTGTGCCGGTTTGTGCGCGGGCAAGTGTGTGTGTCTGCGCGCGAGTGTGTGCATGTGTGTGTTAGAGACAAATACTTCTTCAGAACAGCATGTATGGGCTGCCCCGACACACACACTCATTGTCAGCGGCATTGAGCCAGGGCTAGGTGATAGTCGTCGCTGCGGCCGTACCTTGTGCTTGCGGGAGGTGAGCCTAGTCCAGATGTTATTTTCACCCGTTTTCGACTTGGACTTCGATTTCTTCTTGGGCGCAAGCATAGGCTTGTTGTAGGACTCTTCGTATTCACCCTCCACAGGGTTTGCGAGATCCAAGGTACGGTTCCTTAAGCAATGCAGAGGATCCATCGCAGGCGGCAGCGGTGGTGACGGCTGAGTGGATCACAGAGGATTAGGGTTGTTCAGGGTGTGGCGAAAGAGGGAGAGCGTCCGAGAAGTCTAAACTGGCAAGGTGTGTGACTAGCCTGGGTTCTCTCCTCTGTCGTAGCCTTGCGGGGAACGGCCGGGGCAGCAGGCTGGCGCCCGCGTGCCACACGTGCTCGCCACCGTTGCCGTCAACATCGCCACGCACGCACAGCCGCAACCCGCATCATCCATTTTACGCGTCTCCAGCTACAAAACACCCAACAGGTTCAGCCATCAAGGTTCATATACTACCCCTGTGTTTGGATGCAGGATCTCCGGGTTGGGATGGCTCCAACCCTTGTTTTGAGGACGGAACCGCTCCATCCTTTATTTTGTTGCAATCTTGATTTTGGGGACGGAGTGGCTCTATCAGGTGTTTGGTTGTATGTATTGGGAACAAAGGACAGACGGAGCTTTAACAGCGTTATTCCTAACACTTTGCATCGGGACCCCTAGAGTTTATCGAAATCTAGCAGGGTCGGATCTAAAATTCTTTCTCTCTAGTACTTTTACCTAAGCAACCCTATGAGTGAAATAAAATTCCGTTAAATCCCCTTCTTCTTCCTCCACCGGAAAACCATGCGTGGACTCCGGCACTACGGAGCACGGAGGGGCAAAGCTCGCCGGTGACACGGTAGGGGCGGCGTTGCTGAGCTCGCCGCTGCTAGATCCGGGCGCGCCTGAGCTCGTGGCGGCCAGATCCGCACGCGCCCACGTCGTTCATCGTTTGTCGTCTGCGTCCACGCCGTTCATCGTTCACGCCGTTCGCCATTCACGCGACGAGGAGGACGTCGGCGATGAACGTGATGAGGAGGCTGCCGAGGCTGAGCGCGACGAGGAGGTCCGCTGATGCAGAGGTCGACGGGCCCTCAATCGCCAGCCTAACCACGAGTTTGTTCCTCCTCTGTTTCTTCTTCGTTTCTCCTTGACGGAACCCACATAGGTCGGATCCGTCCGCCAGATTTGGGCGGACGGAGCAAACCAGCATCTTCACCGAATATTCCCCTCCCGGGTTCACTCAGTCCCCTGCTGCCTCCATCCAAACATTCAAAAAATGGGTCGGACCCGTCCGGCTGGTCTAGGTTGGACTCCTTCCCCAACCAAACACACGGTACGTGTCGTAGGTGGCCCCTACGTGGTGTTTTTTTTATTATAAAGGCTGTCGTGGTGTTTTCAGAGAAGGTATATAAAGATATTGTTGGTTTTAATTACCTCTACTAGGTCTAGAGAAGGTATATATAGGGCAAGACCGAGAAAGTGTGGTGAGAAGATATATAGGGAGTGGCGGAGCCAACAAGCTTTTAGGAAGCCTGTTGGGCAAATCTTCATATGCAAAACGTATTTAGCTAGTAAACTACAGTGTTCTTCTTTGGTAACAAGAAATTTTTCTTTTGAAAATCACCAACGAGCCCGGACAGCCGCCCAAGGTGGCTGGGTGGGCAAGGTGGAGGAAAGAGGTGGGACAACTGTGGTCGGCGGCGCTAACTGTTTGAGGACGTCTAGCTAGAGGATAGGAATATTGTGTAGCCGGACAACAACTTGTGGGCGGTGCTAGACCGAGGAAGAAGATACAATTTGGTGGAGATTCTTTGGTTTTGATCATTACACTACATATATAACATCCCATAATTTTTTGCCCGTGCATTAAAAACGTACTACATGAGAGTGCAAGCAAGTGTATATATTTGTGCATGCGCGGTGGTGTGCGGGTTTGTGCGTGGGCAAGTGTGTGTGTTTGCGCGCGAGTGTGTGTCTGTGTGTGTTAGAGACAAAAACTCCTTCAGAAGAGCATGTATGGGCTGCCCCAGCACACACACTCCTCACTGTCAGCGGCATTGAGCCAGGGCTAAGTGGTAGTCGCGGCTGCGGCCGTACCTTGCGCTTGCGGGAGGTGAGCCTGGTCCAGATGTTATTTTCATCTGTTTTCGACTTGGACTTCGACTTCTTCTTGGGCGCAAGCATAGGTTTGCTATAGGACTCATCGTATTCACCGTCCACTGGGATTGCGAGATCCAAGGTACGCTGCCTTAAGCAATGCGGAGGATCCATCGCGGGCGGCAGCCGTGGTGATGGAGCGGCCATCGACTGCGCGTGGATCGGTGGCAGCAGTGGCGGCTGAGCGGATCGCAGAGGATTAGGGTTGTTCAGGGTGTGGGGAAAGAGGGAGAGCGTCCGAGAAGTCTGAATTGGCAAGGTGTGTGACTGGCCTGGGTTCTCACCTCTGTCGTAGCCTTGCGGGGACCGGCCGGGGCAGCAGGCTGGCGCCGGCGTGCCACACGTGCTCGCCATCGTTGTCGTCCACGTCACCGCGCATGCGCAGGCGCAACCCGCATCATCCTTTTTACGTGTCTCCATCTACAAAACGCCCAGCAGGTTCAGCCGTCAAGTTTCATATACTACCCCTGTGTTTGGATGTGGGATCTCACGGGTTGGGATGGCTCCAACCCTTGTTTTGGGGACGGAACCGCTTCATCCTTTGTTTTGTTGCAATCTTGATTTTGGGACGGAGTGGCCCATCAGGTGTTTGGTTGTAGGTATTGGGAACGAAGGACAGACGGAGCTTTAACAGCGTTATTCGACACTTTGCATCGGGACCCCTAGAGTTTATCGAAATCCAAATAGAGGACCCGGATCTAAAATTCTCTCTCTAGTACTTTTACCAAAGCAACCCCGAGTGAAATAAAATTCCGTTAAATCCCCTTCTTCCTCCACCGAAAAATCCACACGTGGACTCCGGCACTACGGAACACCGAGGGGCGAGCTCACCGGTGACACGGTAGGCGGCGTTCCGAGCTCGCCGCTGCTAGATCGGGCGCGCCGAGCTCGTGGCGGCCGGATCCGCGCGGCGCCCATGTTGTTCATCGTTTGTCGCTCGCGCCCACGTTGTTCATTGTCCACGCCGTCCGCCGTTAGGCGGCGAGGAGGGGCGTCGAAATGAACGTGATGAGGAGGCCGCCGGGACTGAGCACAACAAGGAGGTCCGCTGATGCGAGAGGCCGACGAGCCCTCAGTCGGCAGCCTAACCGCGAGTGTGCTCCCCTCTATTTCTTCTTTGTTTCTCCTTGACGGAACCCACGCAGGTCGGCTCCATCCGCCAAATTTGGGCAGACGGAGCGAACCAGCATCTTCACCGAATATTCCCTTCTCGGGTTCGCTCAGTCCCCCCATGTCTCCATCCAAATATTCAAAAAATGGGTCGGACTCGTCCGGCTGGTCCCGGTTGGACTCCTTCCCCAACCAAACACATGGTACGTGTCACAGGTGGCCCCTACGTGGTGTTTCTTTTATTATAAAGGCTGTTGTGGTGTTTTCAGAGAAGGTATATAAAGATATTGTTGTTGGTTTTAATTACCTCTTCTAGGTCTAGAGAAGGTATATATAGGGCAAGACCGAGAAAGTGTGGTGAGAAGATATATAGGGAGTGGCAGAGCCAACAAGCTTTTAGGAAGCCTGCTAGGTAAATCTTCATATGCAAAACGTATTTAGCTAGTAAACTACAGTGTTCTTCTTTGGTAATAAGAAATTTTTCTTTTGAAAATCACCAACGAGCCCGGACAGCCGCCCAAGGTGGTTGGGTGGTGGCTCCGCCACAATGGATATAGGCAAGGTGGAGGAGAGAGGTGGGACAATTGTGGTCGACCGCGCTAGAGGAGAGGAATATTGTGTAGCCGGACAACAACGGGTGGGCGGTGATAGACCGAGGAAGAAGATACAATTTGGTGGAGATTCTTTGGTTTTGATCATTACACTATATATATAACATCCCATAATTTTTTTGCCTATGCATTAATAACGTACTACATGAGAGTGTAATCAAGTGTATATATTTGTGCGTGCGCGGTGGTGTGTGGGTTTGTGCACAGGCGAGTGTGTGTGTCTGCGTGTTAGAGACAAATACTCCTTCAGAAGAGCATGTATGGGCTGCCTCAGCACACACACTCAGGGCTAGGTGGCAGTCGCGGCTGTGACCGTACCTTGTGCTTGCGGGAGGTGACCCTGGTCCAGATGTTATTTTCATCCGTTTTCGACTTGGACTTTGTCTTCTCCTTGGGCGCGAGCACAGGCTTGTTGCGGGACTCGTCATATTCACCGTCCATAGAGGTTGCGAGATCCAAGGTAGTACGGTGCCCTAGGCAATGTGGAGGCTGGGGTTTTGGGTAGCGTTGGATATAAGCACTCACGGTGGGCAGTGGTGATGCTGGCGTGACACATCGGATGAAGGTTACACTGTAGGCAACTGCATCGGCAATAGAGGGGCCATCGATTGGCGGCAAATCAGCGTTGCTATTGGGGGAGCCAAGACTCATATGGGCCAAATCCCCCTAGAAGAGTCTCAATAGGGGATAGGTTAGTGCAATGGCTTGTCAATGTCAACCCCCACCAAGGGGTCACTTGTAAATTATCGCTTGCCTATATAGTGACAAGAGCATGAGCGCAAGAGGGTCTCTCCCTTCCGTGACTGCCAAAGAAAACCCTAACCGTCTCTCTCCACTCTCCTATCCTAAACCTATTCGGAACCACTTTCCCAATAACTGCGATGGTGATGGAGGGTACATCAATCAGGGGTGCGTTGATCTATCGAGAGGAGGGATTAGGGATTAGGATTAGGAATGGAGAGCCTCGACTAGAAAACACGGTGTGTGATTTGGGCGGGGACCGCCTTCTCCTTAGGAGTAGGTTGGCGGTCATGTGCCACACATGCTTGCCATTGTCATCCGAAATAGATTCGAGCTCCACATGTGTGCTTGCTCCATCTCCAAGAGATGCATCTCCTACTTTGCATCGAACTTCGACAACCCTCTTGGCCAATTCGTCGAACGCATGTCGGACATTCCCGGGTCCATGGCTTCCTTGGTGCTTGGCTGCAGCCGGGTGTAGTGGGGTTGGGGACCTAATAGATCCAGCATGGGTGAACACCAAGGTTCGTTGGATTTGACCACAAATGTTAGCGACCTTGAGTCGGGAATGGAATCGAATCTGAGAGAAGAGATGCAGAGGTAGAACTCAAGGTCGATGAGGTCCCGGTTGAGATGGAAGGAAATGTGTTTGTTGTTACAAGTTTGTTTCCCTCTCTCACACATGCTCCCCGCCTTCCTACTCCTCAATGGGCACACACACATCATGGACCCATTATGAGCCACACACTTTCGGGATTGTTGAAGTAGGCCCGAGCATTCCTCTTTGGCCTTGGTACTTCTAGTGATGGGCTCGGATCGAGGCTATGACGGTGTGTGCGCACTATGTGTTGGAGAGCAATACATCATAAGATTTTTGTATCCGGGACTCTATACATAGTGTGTCCATGCGGGGAGATATGATGAATAGGCCACTTCATAAAAAATTAAGTAGTATATATAATGTATAAAGAGGAGCTAAGAATTGTGTAATGGTGAACTTGGAAAACACGTAAGTACACAATACATGCATATGATTTATATAAACTTTTCTCGATCCTAACTATCTGACTAAAATAGTTGTAGTAACTACAACATGATTATCACTTATTCCATAAGACATTGTTATATTGCATTGCAAATAAATAAACCACTTACAAAGTTCTACTAATAGAGTAATAGTTGTCTACAACACCTCAAATACTAACAATGAGTGGATGCATGTTTATGGAACTCTCCTATTTGTAACATGTGACGTCGCATCGTGGCGTCAACGACACCGTTAACGGCGGCCGACGTGGATGTGAGTTTACTTTGCCGAGCCGCAGGAGTTGGCGCTCGGCAAAGTAGTGGCGGAAGTTGCCGAGTGAGGGGCCAAAAAGGAGCTCGGCGAAAGTCTTTGCCGTAGGAAATTTCGCCGAGCTCCGTTCACCGAGCACGGCACTCGGTAAAGCCATCACCGAAGCGCAAAGCGGCCTTCACCGAAAGGCGCTCGGCGACGGAGGCGATTCGGTTGTGTTAGCATTGCACAACAAGCATGACACTGTAAACCACTCTAGGGTCACGCACGAGGAGAGCCTTTTCTTTTGAGATTGAGAGCCTTGGAAGAAGGTCGAATCACATCACCGAGTCGCACGAGGTAACACCATAGAAGCACATGTGTACAGGTGTAGAATAGTCGAGCACACCAATGGCGATGACGAACGAGAACACTAACGAGGCGGTGCCAAAAGTGTCATGGACACTTGGACCCAAATAGACCTACCGTGTGCGGAGTGTCGATGAAGTAGGGTGGGAAAGTCATCGATGTGGAACTTCTCTAGTCAACCGTGGATGGATGGTATTGAAGCCATCACTAGAGTATACTAGATTGGCTCACCCCCAAAACTCATGATGAAGACGGTTTTGTAGGGGCGGTGACAATGTGGGAAAAGCCGATTTGATGTAGTTGAAGGAGCTTGGCACGAGGGCTGCAAGGGGATAAACCGATTGAGACTAGGAAGCAAACCGATTGACTATTGAGTACAAAAAACCATGAACCCTAGTGGTGGAGCCTAATAGCAGATTAGAACGAGTCTCCACCCCTCCTCATCACCCACTAGATCCCTAGAGGCGGAGGGGATAGAGAAGCATAGGGGTCACCGTGACAGTGTTGAGCTCCCGGCCGTCTTGTGCTTAAACATCCTTGGAATAGAGCTCCGACTTCTTGGACTTTTTGTAAAATTTTGCCCTTTTTAAAACAAATTTTAAATCCGTCCCTAGTTTGAAACAATTTGCACCAGGTATCCCTTTTTGTCGCGCCAGTCCTAGTGGCGTGATTTTTTTACATGTCGCGCCACACCGCGATATGGCGCGACCGGTGCATCCACGGTGGCGCTGTCGTTGACGTTGACGGTCTTGGCGTGGCTGGCCGTGGGTTCCACCTCGTCGCGCGGTGCATGCGGCGCGACGGGGAAGCCTGGATCCCATGCAAATAGAAGTCGGACTGGAGCTAGTGCAGGCCAGTGCCAGTGCATGCAAATGGTACTACCAAGTCGGGTGACGAGTGATGGATATTTATGGTGACAAGATTTGACGCCACCAGAAGTGACGAGTGATGGGTATTTATGATTTTGACTACTCCCTGCGTCAACTATGGAACATGTGCCGGTCTGATTTGTAAAGTGTAACTAAATTTATATTAGTAATTAGTATTACCATTTATATTTATACCAAAATTTGATACTTATTTTGTATTGTAATACCTTTTTGTAGAGTTTTGGTCAAAGTTTGATATCGGTTGTCACCACACCATGATGTCTTTAATTTTAAAATAAAAAGGCGACAACACTTTTTACATTAAATAAGTATCCTTAGATTAATCATTACAATAAGGTATATAAAATCTTCGTTTATATATATAGTGACACAGTATTTTGTTGCACTAATAGAACTAGTACAGATAACCGCCGATCGACGGTAAACATGTGGTAATTATAAATTAAAAATATATTCGTTTACGTGAGCTAGTGTTAAGCCCAGACACCCCACGTGTGCTAGCTAGGGAGAGAACTGTGCTGCTGCTCTGCAACTGGCCTGCCGCGGTGTGATGTGACGGGACAAGATCATTTGCATGGCCAGTTGTCGATGATGCAGATGATGCAACTGGCCTGCTCTGCGCTGCTGCTCTACAACCGGTGCTGCACATGGTTACTTAATGCTCCTATGGATGGGGATCCCAGCTTCCCCGTCGCGCCGCATGCACCATGCACCGGCGCGACGAGGTGAAACCCACGGTCAGCTACACCAGTACGGTCAACGACAGCGCGCCACCGTGGATGCGCCCGGTCGCGCCACGTGCGGTGGCGCGACGTGTGTAAAAAATCACGCCCGGGACTGGCGCAAAAAAGAGATATCTGGTGCAAATTATTTCAAACTAGGGATGGATTTGAAATTTGTTTTAAAAAGGGCAAAATTTTACAAAAAGTCCCGACTTCATCTACCATAATACATATATGCTTTGATTTAGTACATCCTGATAAACGTTGTCTGAATTCAAAACTCAATGGAAAAAAATACTCCCCTAAAAACCACAGCGTCATGAGCTTAACATCCGAGGAGTCCCCTATCAGCATACCATTGAGCAGGAAAGCTCAATGGTTTGATGCCGGAGCTAATTGTTAGCTGGATAAAAATTAACTAAAATCAGTTATGGTGCATCAAAACAAGTGAGCTAATAGATGGGCTATATTTTTTTAACCAAGCTGTCAACTAGTTGGTAGTCAACTAACTAGCCAACTTCGGCTAATTGTTAGCCCAACTAGTAACTAGCCCTAGCTTCATCCAAACATGCCCATAGTGATGGAGAGTAGATCAAAAAATGCAAGGAATGCTCCTTTTAGCATGCTGTTCCAGACTTCCAGGAGCCAAACAAGCAACTTCTCTGTAACTTCCTTTTTCCACTCCCAATAGCCAGTTTGATGTGCAGAGCTTAATTATCAGCAGATGACTCGAAAAAAAGTTGCAATTTCATTCCATTACACTGCAGGCCTCAGGCGTGGAAGACAACTTTTGTATAAAGGTGCGATGATTTGACGCACAATGCGGAAGCATAATGAAGTGCACATAATTGCATGAGAAGAGATGGTGATTACCACAACCAAGGTTAAAGCCCTATGTTATTTATAGTGCTAGTAGCAGCTTACCAAGTTTGCAGGTTGATCATACAACACAAATATGCAAAGCTGTCAGTAGTCACTGATAGTTTGGCACAATGCCTTACATAGCCCACTGGGGTTGTTTAGACATATATTTATGTGAGCTTAAGAGACTGCGACTGGAATTGCACCCATGACTACAGAATTCAGATCAACCTGCATGGGAATTGAACGATTAGTGGAGAAGGAATGTGTCAAAGGAAATCAGACAGAAATGCGGAAGTGAGTTATTCTAGGTAAAGGTGTACAAGTACAGGACCACATGTTAATATCAGAGAAATGTACAAGTTCATTGCAGCTTTCTCAAATTCAAGCATAAACAAAATTGCCAGGAATCTGAAATGTTCAAGTCTTCGATAATGCACACATGGCAACAATTTGGAAAGGAAACATCAACATGTATTGAACTTATAAGTAGTTTTCCAATCTCCAGCGCTTTGATGCATTGCTCCAAGTTGTAAATAATTTTTCAAACTACAGTGCACAATATGCTGCATTGTGCAGTAAAAAATAACTACAATAAAATGTGTCATTAATCAGGCCAATAGATACTGGCAATCAAGCAATTATAGCCATATTTCTTTTGCTACAAAGGCAAGGACAGTAGGACCCTATCACCACCAGGTTCAAACATGAACAAGCTATTAGCCACAACATTGTTTCAACCTGGATCACTGTCACCAGAAATGGAAGGGGAAAAAAAGGAAGAAAAATTTTTGTGAGGCTGGCACATCAATCTATCAAATAATTCAACCTCCTTTCATTTCATTCCAACTCACAATATTTTCCAAAACAGAACCACAACTCATAAGTGATAGAATCATGTAAGCAACGAGGCATCCTGTGCATCTATAAATGAGCCACCTTAGGAAGTACTTCTTGATAATCTTAAGTTTTCAGAATTACATTCATCCTGTGCATCTAACAATTTTGAATGAGGCATGATTAACAATCAAGTTTTCTAGGAAGGCTGAAAGGATTTGTTCTTTCTGGACTCTTACTAAACATGATTATATGTTGATCTGTATCACTCATAACATAATAATTGGTAAAGATTATCAACACATACATGTCATATGTTTGGTTACTTATTCTGCCTGCTTCACAAATTTAGGCAACAAAACGAAATTATGACGCAAAAACACTTGAACTGGATAACATAGCCAAGAAACCACAACCAACACCAACAAAGATTCACTCAAACCTTTCAAAGCAAAATATATTTCACAACCTAGAAAAAAGTTTCTTGGATATTCCAAGCAGAACATTGAGAAAAGGATTTAATAGAGATTATACACAAGACTGTAAAGTTCAGAGCTTCAACACACTAAACGATTGTACAAAGCCCCAAAGTTAGTTGATTGAAACTCACATAGCCGCATAGATGGATAATTTGTGTGCTCGAAACAAGACTCAAATTGGTTATATGAATATGCCACTGACAGCTGTGAACCCCCCACACGCTCCAGTTTTGTCTAAACAGATCACCTGTTCTGAATCACCAAACACATATTCACCAAAATAAGGGTAAACACACAAAAATCACCAGACATGTCTTTAGCTGAAGACTCTGCATCTTTAAAGGTACCACAAAAACCAATCAGCGTTTACTGATTTGCCAAAGAGATCACAGTAAGCCACGAAAATCCCTCACTGCTAATCTTCAGTCAGTAGTCACTAGTCAGATAAGGTGTCGAATTCCACACATCCAAACTGAAATCAACCTAAGGGGAACCCAGAACCGATGATGTGGTTAGGTGCGCCGCAGGAATGGAATCGAATCGAAGGGGGAGCAGAGCCGCAGAGGGACTCGAGAGGAAGGAAAGGAGTCGCTGCTAGTTACCTGACAACAGGGCGGCGGCGGCGGCTAGTTGTAGTAGAGCTCGAGGCCCATGCCGTCATGGATCTCGTAGTCCTTGAGGGTGATGTGATCCTTGTAGATGTTGTACCACTTCTGGATGCGGATCTTCTCCGCGCGCGTCCCCGTCTGCGCCGCCACCAGCTTCTTGAGGTCGCCGATGGTGTCGTCCTCGTTGCACTTGACCCGCACCTTCTTCCCCAGCCGGTCGTTCAGCACCACCTCGATCATCTTCGCCGCTTCTCCTCCTCCTCCTCCTGCTCCTTCCCCGGACGGACGATTAGGTCCTCGACGCCGGCGAGAGCGAGAGTTCCTTTCTTCCCCTCGAATCGAGGGAGCGTTTGTTTGGGGAAAGAAGGAGGAGATGGGTGGCTGCCGTTGGCTGCATCCAGTCCGTCGATTCAGAGGTGGACGGCTCAGATTGGGCCGCAGCGAAGGCTCTGGAACACCTGTCCGTCTTCGTTGACTGGGCCAAGCACGGCGGCAGCTGGGAAGAACAAGTCAACGCACTTAGCCGTCTTCGTTGACAAAACACGTCAGCACTGATGGAAGAACGCAGCTCCACCGTGGCAACGCAGGACATATCACTGGTCTGGATTGACAGTGTACAAATGTTCGGAGTTGGTGTACCAAACTCACTAATTAACGTGCTTGACCAACACACAGATATGTAGAGTTTTTTTAGAGCGCATTTGGTTTTCCAAGTCGGGTGACTTATAAGTCAAAAATTCAAAATAAGTGACTTATTTTACCAAACAAGAGGGACTTATAAGTCACTTGCAACTATTTTCTCTTCTTTTTTACCCCGATTTGTCGGTCACTCATTTTCTCTTCTTTTCCACCCCGACTTATAAGTTACGTCTAACCAAAACGTATATGACTTATAAAGTCACTAATTTTTAAATCACCGACTTAACAAGTCACGACTTATAGGAACCAAACAGGGACCTTAATCGTGGAGGTGGTTAGCAATAGCATCGAAGAAATGTTAAGGGCTTGTTTGGATGTACATGTCTTTGCCTCAATATATATGTGTTTGTGTTGAATTTTATTGAAATATACCGGAAGTATATATGTTTCACTCAATCTATTTCAACACATAAGGTTTGATATATGGAGACTGAACCCATCCAACAAGGTCTAAAGTGGATGAGTTCAATCTTGGCTCCCCAATTTGGTCTTGCATTTTCTTGAATTCGGTTCCGATCCTTTCGATGTAAAAAAGTATTTAGGTGGCCTTCATTTGGAGTCATATGGATCTTCAGGGTTAACACCTCATCACAAAGATTCAGTTTGACATGATCATTGGAGAAGACCTAATGAGGGCTTTGTCAATGCAGGTTGGCTTGAGCCTCGTAGACAAGAAAAGAAGGAGCTTCCAAACCTCCCGGCGTGTCTAAAAGCATTATTCCCTTGGACATGGCACAATATTTCCATTGGACTGATCTCTACTTGCTATAAACGTACAATCCAAGCGGTGCCTCCACTTTTCATCATATATATACTCTTTCACAGGAGGCTCTAGCTACCATACCACAAGAGCACATCTCATCACGCCATGGACTCTTTGCATGAAGAGATATAGAGAGATTGAGGTATAGTCTAAGGTTTCCTCAATGCACATGTTTCTCTGTACAGACTACTCACATAAATGAATGGACTGGGCTTTTCTCTTCTATTCCCACAAAACCTCCATGGTCACATAGATTAGAGCCACTCTTGTGTTCCCAATAAAAGTAATTAGCATGCAGTGCTTGCCTGAGAGCATTGGCTCTGTGCTACTACCATAAATAGAAGCTCGATAATGTGCATTTTCTTTGACAAAGCTCGATAAAAGATAAAGCATACTCCCTCCGGGATGGTATTAGAAGTCGTTTATTATTATAAAAATATTTATAGAGATGTGATATATGTATACTTTTATCAAAGTATTTTTTAAGACAAATCTACTCATATAATTTTTACATTTACAAACTCAACAATTTAAAAGTTATTGATGATTTATATTTCCGATGTTTGACCCAAACCTTGTTCAAAACGACTTCTAATACCGCCCTGAGGAGATATAGAAGCCATATCAACTTAATTTGAACAAAACTTAAACCAAATATCCATCAGGAATATCCATACCACCGAGATGAAGTTTAGAGCAATGAATCTTTATTCTATCAAGCTGCTGTTGACTTTAGCTATTTCCCACCCAAAAAAAAAAAAAAAAAAAAAAAAAAAAACTGGAGACTCTATCTGAAATGTTACTTGGGCCTAGATCTTTGCATGCATTCAACGAATCTCCGAAGACTCGTTTCCAAGGGCCCACCATCAGCCACGGCCTGTCTCGCCTTCTCTTTGAGCTCACTCGCGTTGGCCCTCACCTGCACCGCCGTGTCACCGGCACCCATCACCATGTCCACACACCTCGCGAGCTCGTCTCGCGCCAGCACCCCTTCCCCATCCCGCTCCGCCCTGACACCCACCTCCCACTCCTCCTCCACCAGCCACGCGTTCACCGGCTGGTCCGACCAGCTTCGGCACGGCGACCATGGGCACGCCGCTCACCACCGCCTCCAGCGTCGAGTTCCACCCGCAGTGCGTCACGAAGCACCCCACCGACGCGTGAGACAGCACACGCTGCTGGTCGCACCACTCCACCACCACCCCCAGCTCCTCCGCCGCCGTGAGGCATAACTCCCACCTCCACGGCGCCGCCCTCCCTGCGCACCACCCAGAGGTACGGTCGGCCGGCGGCGTGCAGCCCGTGGAAGACCTCCTCGGCTTGCCGTCTCGTGTATCCAAGCAAGCTCCCGAACGAGAGGTACACGACGGACTTCTCCGGCTGCTTGTCCAGCCACTCCATGTACCTCTTCTCCTCGTCCTGCTTGAACAGATGGATCTGCTGTGCCAATTCGCTCCGTCGTTCCTCAACGGAACCGCCCGCCCGACGGCGAAGGTTTCGACGTCCATGTATGGCGGGTGATTTCAGCGCGACATCTTCCGGTAGCGCGAACGTGTTCACCAGAACCACCGGGCTTGTCCTCATCGATCTGCGAAACAGATCGCGCGATCGACCATCACCGGCTTGGACAGCCCGTCGGCGTCCTTGGTCTTGTCGTCGTCGTCCGGCTGAAAAAGCTCGGCATGTCACGGGCTCGAAGAGGCGGTGCAGGCCTGGGAGAGTGACGGCGGCGTCGACCTCGTCGGACGGCGACGACGACCTCGTGTTCTTGCCGTTGGCGCCGCCGTGGAAGTAGTGGTAGTACGTGGCGAGAACGGTGGGTGGTCGGATCCGATAGATGGCCAGCGGGAGGCCGTGGCGCTGGGGCGACCCGGCGATCACCGGCATGCTGGCGTGCACACCACGCGAGTCACCGGCGGCCGACCACCACTACCGCCGGCGGCGGGGCGGGTGATGACGGCGGACGGGGTTGTGAAATTGACTTGGCGGCGCCGCGCCATGTCTTCCGGGTCGATGGCCCAGTCCCGTCGTCGCCGACGCCGGTCGGAGAACGGGAGGTAGGAGATGAGCCCGTCGCTGATGATAGCCTCCTCGGAGGAGTAGGAGGAGGAGGAGGAGGAGGAGGAGGAGGGACGGGAACATGCGGCGGTGGCGGAGAGAGTGGGATCGAGCGTCGCCGTGCGTACCGCCGATCCGAGCAAGGCGATGCGCGAGCGTGCGGGGCGGGGTTGACGTGGCCTTGGATGCCGTGACGCCACCACGAGGAAGTGGCTACTAGGATGACCGTCGCCGCCATGTTTCTTCTTGTGATCTTCTTCATCTTTAGCAAGTGGAGACGCCATTACTTGATCAGTAGCTTGTTCTTCCTTGGTGATGAGGATCAAGGAACTTGTGCTTGCTAGTAGGAGTTTGTTATTCCTGTTTTAATTTGCTATATACATATATGAAGATATATATAGGCTATGGTGGCTATAGTATATTTGTGTATGCACACTATCATTTTATATGCAAGTTTGACACCAGCACACACATTACCATTAAAAAACATTTGGTGATGAGGTAGGCTCGTTCATAATCATAGCTAAGCAGTTAAGCAACCATTGTTGTACTTATGTGCGAGGTACAGTGGATTACTTACATTTTACTATTATGTACTCTATCTAGGACAGCTTATATTAGGAAGATACAATCATACATCATACATTTTGTATGATTTCTTGCCAACAATGTCTATGACAGCTTAGCCGGCGGCTGTTTTGCATTGGATTGTATGATGTCGTGTATATCAAGGAAGAGGATACATACCAAGAAAAAGCTAAGTCGCGTCATGCATGTTCAAACAACAGCTTATGCGTCATGCGTGATTGTGATTTGTGACGCTATTTGTTGTCATCAATGATGTCAAAAAATTTATACTGTTTTGAATTGACTTGAAACCCGCCAAACTTTTCCGATTTCGAATGGGCCTTCCAACGATTTAGCCCAGGCCCAGGCCTATACTAAACTTGCTAAGCTTAGGTAGGCCTTAACAGGCCAGGCCCATCCTGGGCTATAATACCCATCCATCCAGCAACTGACCAGTGGGCCGGCCTAATGGACGACTCGGATCCAATCCTCCGACTCCGACGACGGCGCCGCCGCCGCCGCCACCTCCTCCTCCTCTCCCCGGCCGCCGCTCCATCTGCCACGCCGGCTGCGGCCGCCCATCCCGCGTGTGCCTCTGCCCACACCTCCCTCCCTCCCCTCTCGCAACCTCCACGACCGTCATCATCCTCCACCACCCACACGCCCTCCGGCGGAACCCACTCTCAACACTCCCCCTCCTGACGCGCTCCCTCTCCAACCTCCTCCTCGTCCCAGGCCGCCGCCTCCTCCCTTCCTCCATCCCTCCCACTCCCACCCGAGGCCCCATCCTCCTGCTCTACCCTTCCCCGCCGCCTCCGACCTCGCCTCATGGTGCCGGTCCACGCCGCGCGCCAACCCCACCACCACCACCCTCCTCCTCCTCGACGGCACGTGGAGACAGGCCAAGGAGATGCACGCGGCCAGCTTGCCCGTCCTCGAGTCGCTCGGCGTCGTCCCCGTTTCCCTCCCCGTTGATAGCTGCGTCGATGGGGATAGCATGTTCGAGTCCGACCTCGTGGTTAGGAAGGAGCCGCGGAAGGGGTGTGTGAGTACGATGGAGGCCGTCGCGAGGGCGCTGAGGCTGCTGGAGCCGGAGGGGAAGGGTGAGATGGTTGAGGAGACCTTGCTTGGTGTGCTAAGGGCTATGGTTGCGTTTCAGACTGAGCATTTGCGGGATCGGATGGTGAAGCCGAGAGTGAGGATGAGGAAGAAGAAGGAACTCAGGTGGGAGCAGGAGGAGGAGATGCAGAGGAATGCTGTGGAATGATGTGACTGACTCAAGGTGGCATGGATTGGATTGGTGCTTGCTCACCTCATGGTGCTGTGTGGAATTTCTTGCCTGCCTTGGAATCAATCACCAATCCACCATCTCCAGACTCCAGCAATGATTAAGGTCTAATTTTCCTAAGGTATAGATCGATGGTCTGTTTACTTAGTTTAGGATGCCAGCAATTGTTGTTTAGAATAGCTGCATAAGCATTTGGCTACTAGGATCGATAACGGAAAATTGGGTTCATGTTGATTCAATTGGCTCAAAAATATTTCTGCAAAGTTATCTCTTTGTGATGTTGTAACATTTCTGAAACATTAGGATACTATCTTATAGATTGTGATGCGATTCTCCTTTAACCATTTGTTCAATTAAGACCAGGGAATCAATTCTTTTGCTGAAATTTCCACATATTAGGACTGATGAAACTCAGGTGGTTTCCATCCTTCTGTTTGTATTTATGATGTTTGATGATACTGATATTAGAGCAATGGAGACCTTATACATCAAATGGTGCATGCAGTTCATGAATTGTGTGGCCTTTGCATCTTAATAATAATTACGTTTACCATCATCATTGTGCTTTGGAGTAATTCTTGACTGTTCTTTTCCAGCATAGATCAGGATCAGTCATTCAGGATCCTATAGGCTATATTTCATCAAAGTTGTGCACTGTTTTTTCTCCCGTTGAACAGTAATTCCTACACTCTCTTATCCCCTGGACCCTAGTTGAATATGTTTTGGGAAATATGCTTGTCCAGTGGTTCATCCAGTAGAGTGAAAGTATGTCACAGGCTCGAAGCTTTTGATACATCTTCATCAAGCTGCATCCGTAGGTAGTTTCTTGATTATCAATACAGAAAACGATGTGGAACTAGATCCCAATTGAGAAACCTGAACCAACATATCAGTTGTCTGCAGGTAATGTGGCGGCCGAGGCAACAATATTCATGGGCATCTGATGTGGGCATTACCTATTGTTGTGTGAAGGTAATGCGGCCTAG
Organism: Hyparrhenia diplandra; assembly: GCA_015847255.1. Taxonomy (NCBI): domain Eukaryota; kingdom Viridiplantae; phylum Streptophyta; class Magnoliopsida; order Poales; family Poaceae; genus Hyparrhenia; species Hyparrhenia diplandra. The sequence goes on along the minus strand of JADLZK010008342.1, from coordinate 321,464 downwards.
GCAACAATATTCAGTAACTCGCACATATAAGATGTGGAGCTGCATCAGGATAATTACATGATCTAAAGCCAAGTCATGCATTTATCCTGGGTAACAATATGTAATTCCACCTTTCTAAAAATGGTGAGAATGCTTTTTCACTATTTTCTGTCCCCAATTCTAAACCTGGGAGCCACTCTTGTGAAGGAGTATACAAATGACGAAAGCTGTAGATACCACTGGTGGTAGGCAAATGTACGTCTGACTGTGTAATGTAATGGGAGGCTGAAACTGTCAAAACTCGGGTCAGATATATCTGAATGCTTGCTGCATCCAGTTGATGTACTTTTAGGCCATCGGAAAATTTTTCTGTTTCTTCCTGCCTTCCAAATAGGGCCTCCTTGTTATATGATGTAGTGGGGCCATCAAAAAAATTTAAATGGCTCCTCAAAAAGTTTGTAAAAAGCAAAAGGCCTAAGTTTCATGTATGATTTGGTAACACCTTGTTCGATTATGATGTCCCTCTGTCACACAACAAAGTGTCATTTCCACTTCCCAAGAAGTCGTCCGTTTTAATTTTGACTAAATATATATAAGAAACTATTAAGATTCATGGTGCGCAATTAGTAGTATTATATTAGATGAGTCATTTAATATAATTTTTATAATAAACTTATTTGAAGATATAAATATTGCTAATATCTTTAACAAACCTAATTAAACCAAAAAACCATGAGATGAAGCTGAAATTAGAAGAGTACAAACCGATATAGATATATATATAAATATATAATTTGTAACACATTTTCATTAACAAGTGAGGAGTAGGGTGCGTTTGATTCACTTCTCGTCAAGCCTGGCTAGCAAAACTAAGATAGACGGTTTTTTTTTTTTTTTTTTTTTTTTTTTGGGAACTGAAGATAGACGTTTTAGTCAATGCAACCAACACATGTTTGGTTGTCTGCAGTGCCTTAGCCTGGCTAGGAATCGATGTGTTTGGTTGCCTAATTTAGTTTGCATAGAATCACCTCTTCGTTCAACTGGTAAGTTTACCTCCTTTCAGGACTTTAGTCAAACAGTTAGTGGGCAAGCCTGGCTACATAGCGGTGGGTACCACGAGCACCTTGGTCGGCAATCCGGCAAGCATGGTAGCAGGCCACCACGCCACACACCCACTGCCGCACGTCACTGCCATGAGCTCCATTGAGCCACACCACATGCTTGAGCACCTTGGGTTGGCTGAAATTCGCCCCAACGGTAAAAAGGTCATTTTGCTCTAAGGGTAAAAAGGTCACTTCACTTGGCTTTAACATTGTCAACCTATGAAACTAACTTAAGGGTCAAATTCCTAAACAAATTTTGATTCATGGCCAAATAACTAAGTTTGACATAAATAGGTCCAAGAAACTAAGCTGAAGTTTTTTTAGGGCCAATGAACCAATTTGCTCTAACATATATGCATGTATGATTTTTTTTAAATAAGATAACCGTGTTCCAGCCTCTACCATCCGGATACAAAACAACGCCATTAGGCGAACATACAGAACAAAAATTAAAACAGAGTTCAACCCATCTAGTGAGTTGGGTTGGCACACAAAGGGAAGCACTAAACATCAATACAGTTTGTGAAGTTCCAACCAAACTCTACAAAAACGGACATAATCAACATCTCACATCTTATGCAGCATTCCTTGAATAATGGACATTCCTCCCTCTCTATGCAATATATGCATGTATGCTAGAGAGAGAAATAGGAATACTATTCACATTATACTACTCTTGCGAGTGGCTGAGGAAAACCTAGGGCCACAGAGGTTTTGTCAACATTGTAGCACACGGTTTTAAAGAGGCCCAATTAATTTAGCACAATGAGCCCATAGAGTGGCCCTAGGCGTTGCGCCAGCCCATCTCCACCACTGCTTGGACTTATGTTTTTGATGAATTATTAAACCATTCTTCATGTATATCATGAGGAGGGTAATGATGGTCATGATCTCACCACCGTCGGTCAGGCGTTTGGCATGAGAATTCTCGTTGCACAAGTAGGCCGTGTAGCACAACATCTCCACCCACACTTCCAAGACCATGTTTAGGACGGCTTCACCTTCAACATTACTCGTTGCTTGTTCCGTGATGTCTTCTTCCTCGATGGCTTCTTCCTCTGTACCATCGACTCTTATCTCTCTTTGTTCTCTCTGCTTCTTCCTGCGTGACTCTTCTTCTTTTCCCTCCGTGATGTGGATCAGCCTTGCCGCAAGCTGACATCCTCTGTCTAGTGTAGTATTCATGGAAGGAGGAGGCCGAGCGCCAGTGGTTCCTTTATCTAGTTGAAGAGGAATTCCATTTATCAAATCCTCCTTTTGTTTGGATATGGCTTCAAGCAAGACCACAATGTTGCAGTAACTCCTGAAATGAGTGACGGCATCAGCGCACAGCTGCACATACGCCTGCCGACTAACAGGGTAAGGCAACATGTAAGGACGGGCAGCCAGCAGGAAAAGCATGTAATTGGCGAGAGCTACTGTTGCTTGTTGTACTTCACATGCAGCACTGCCACGGTACCACGAAATGTAGATATGAGTAGCGATGTGCCACACAAGAATGCTCTCCTCCAGTTTCAAGTCATCCCCCTTCCAGATCCAGGAGACCAATGTGTCGTCATTACTCATACCTCTCCGTAGGGCACTCTGGCCCCATGATTTGGTGATGTCGTCTTCAGTTGTGGAAACTAGTTCCAGCACCTTTGGAATGACAAGTTTCGGGACACGGGTGGACCAGGAGTAGACATTGGAGTCCCACCAGTCCTCCACTCCTATTCTTTTTGCCATCTTGCTGCCTCTGCTATAGTCACTGTGAAGCATCACGTCAAAAAAGCTGTGTTGCTGCATGCGGCCCGACCAGTATGCTTCACTTCGGACAACCACCTTCATTGCTCGAATGACGAGAATTTCAACCATATAAACCACAGAGGCAAGGACATCCCAATCCTTTGCAAGAAGGAGGACAGCTGTCCACTTGGAGAAGATGGCCCTCAACACTGACATGGTCTCCAGGATGACTGCACCAACTAGCAAAACATTGGTGATGGCCACATCTGCTGTTTTGTAACCTGCAGCAGCATGGCTCATCGATACTGAACGGAAGAGAGCGAGTGCGGTGACAGTGAAAGGCAGTGTGATGAGGACACGGCTGCACATGCCGTACCATGTGTGCACCACAGCAGCCTTGGTGTACAACAGGTCGTACATCATGGAGAGTTGCAGCTTGACTACATCCAGTATAAACTCTCCTTCATGTACGAACCAGTTGCTGCGATTCTTAGCTACTTGCACATAGGTTGTTGGCCCCTCAAACATTTGCTTCGGAACATCCAACAGTGAGTAAGAGTAAGCTATGATATTGAGTAGGCGGGCATCCTTATCAGTATATTTCCACGAGGCTACTCCACTTTCTAAGTCGTCGGACAACTTATGCTCACTAGTGCGAGAAACCAAAACCTTGCTGTAGCTCGTGGCGGATAGGCTGCTACTGGCACGACTGTCAGCGCGCATGAGCGCCCATATCCTTTCTGCATACTTGAGAACCCCAACCACAAGCATCACGATGGCGGCCCAACTGACCTTGGAGGGTTTGGAGAGGATAGAAGACACATACAACACATAGATAGCTGCTGTGACCTGCAGCACGAAAGTCTGCAGGTGACGCAGCCACAAGCGGTTGTCCTCGATGGCGTAGGCGCTGATGTTGTCCTGCCCGCCGAGGTGCACCAGCAGTAACGGCGCCCAGAGAGCCATAAGCTGGTGCTCAGGGGACCTGCACACAACGGACATGTGGCCCAGGGCGTATATGGCCGTCGTGTCCCCCAGCATATATGCCGACCAGATGATCACCTTTAGCACAGCCCAGTCTTTGTGTCGACGGATGTCGGACAACAACAGGAGCGTCACCTGCACGGTGAAGCTCACCAGAACCATAAAATGGATCCCCCATCCAGTCCAGAACACCACTAGCGGCTCCAATAACTCGGCCATCGTCTCTGCTTAGTCAAACAGATAGATTATACAGTGAAAAAATAGATAAGTTGTCCGCAGGCAAGAAAGTTAATGACATGCGCATGCCTACCAATTCAAACAACTACTCCGATCCGCGGCGCCCGCATGATTGCATGCACTATATAGTTAGAGAAAAAGAAAGGGGATCTTCAATTCGACGCCGGGAAACTCACCGTAGGAAGTGCTGGACGCCGGAAGAGCTACCGTGTGTCGCTGTGTTGTCGTGTTCACGGCGCCAGAGGTAGCCAATCGATTTGGGCTCCGAACCGAACAAGGAGATGAAGACTTCGGGGAAGACCCGGGTCGAGCACTTACGGTGGTGTGTGACTCAGGAGGGAGTTTCCTATGAGAAGGGAAGGAGGACAGGACGAAGGCAAAAAAAGGTTTGGTTCGCGCGTTGATGTCAGTGCTTTTGACTGCTCGTACAATACAAGTGATGATCCTATGCTTTTAGTAGTCAGATTATTATACTTCGACATGAGTGCTTCAATTTTTTTTTTGGATCCACCACCCAATGGTTGGTGTGGCCGCTGGAGAATGGGCAGGAGCTCGGCGGGCTTTATGTACGTGGCGGTGATCTTCCGAGGTAGCCACTAGCCAGCAGCGCTACGGCGCAGGTTGCGTCCATCGGTGCTGTCCACGTGAGAGGAGCGAGCGGGGCCCCGGCCGGCCGGGGTGCGCTACCAGCGCGGCCAAACCACAGGACATCGTCATCGGCGTGAGACGACGCACTACCGGAATATATCCGGCTCTTTGCCGAGTGTCGAAGGCTTTGCCGAAAGTGTTTTTATCCGTCACTCAGCAAAGACCCTCTTTGTCGAGTTTCAAAAAATACACTCGGCAAGAGTATCAAAAAAAATACACTTTCGGCAAAGACCCTCCGTGCCGAGTGCCAAAAAAAAAAAAAAAAACAAAAAAAAACACTGACAGAACCTCTTTGCGAAGTGTATTTTTTTATACTCGGCAAAGAGAGGTTTTGCCGAGGTGCCTTCTTTGACACTCGGCAAAAAAGATTTTCAAATCAGTTTTTGAGGCCCTAAACGCGAGTCCATATAAAAAGTTTTCAACTATAAAGTTTCATAACTTCTCAAGATCTAAAAAATGTATTTTGGTCATTTCTTCATTTGACAAAGCTTTAGTAACGTTGTTCACAAAACTTACATCTCTCTCATATCCTCTCATAGTTTCATGGAACTAGAAGAGATTAATAAAATTCATGAACAATGCTACTAACATTTTGTCAAATGAATAAATGACCAAAGTAACTTTGTAGATCTATATACTACGTTCAAGTTTTTTAAATTTGAAATTAATTTTATTCATAACTTTTCAAGATGTACAATTTTCATTTAGAAAGTTTTTCCATCCGAGTCATTTGAAAATTTTGAATTTCAAATATAAGAGTCTCAAATTTGAAATTCAAATTTTTTTAAATTACATCGGATGGAAAAACTTGCTAAATGAAAACTGTTGATCTCGAAAAGTTATAAAATTTTGTAATTGAACATTTTTTTATTTGAATTCGTTTAGGGCCTCAAATAAGCAATTTCTCTTTGTTTAGTACAATATTTGAGGAACTAAAACGAATTGTTGGCACATGTGACCATGTAGCTCAGTGGTAGAGCAGTAGGTTCCTGTAAGCTTGCAAAAAATTGTGAAAAAAATACCTTGATAAGGCGGGAGCTTGGTGGTTGACTAGTGGGACCCTCCTTGGTTTAAAAATGTTTTCCCCATTTTTTGAGGGTTTTTTTCGCGAATTCTTTGACGAGTGTTTTTCGTTGACGAGTGTTTTACGACACTCAGCAAAGGCTTTGCCGAGTGCCCGATAAAAACACTCGGCAAAGGCGTCTTTGCCGAGTAAACTGTCCGCGAGTGTTCTTTGCCGAGTGTATAAGGCCCTTTGCCGAGTGCCTGCGGCACTAGGCAAAGAGCCTGGCGAGTCCGGTAGTGACGGCTGTGGCGAGGAGTAGGTGGGAAGCTTCTCAGAACTTCAGAGGCGTTGTGTTGGTGGTGGGTGCTGGTGCGAGGAACCGCACGCGGGACGGTGGCCCGACGGGAGAGTGCGCGGGAGGAGCCAGGAGGTGCTCTCACTATCCACAGCGCAGGAGGGCGGGATGGAGCTATCACAGTTGCAGAAAAATTGTAGTGATGTTGTTTTCCCCAGTTTGTAGCAAAATTGTCAACGTGCAATCGTTTTCTTAACATCCAGTAGTGTTAGGGTTGTGTTTAGCCATATTTTGGGGGTCAAAGGTACGGTAAATTTCCAGACTTAGCCAAATTTTCGAGAAGGACAAAACATGCTTTTCTGGAAGTGACCGGATGCTGGCGACCGGACTGTCCTGTCAATCTTCGCGCGTCCGGTCGTGCATCCGGTCGAAGCGTCCGAAATCGGGCGCATGTGACTCGATTTCAGAGCTTTCTAGAATCGACCGGACGCTAATGACCGGAAGCCCGGTCACGTTCATCCGTCGGTCGGTCGGCCGCCTTCGGGCGATTTCAGAGCGTTAGAATCGGCCGGGCCGCTGCGACCGGCGTCCGTCAGCCCGGCGTGGGCTGTGTCCGTCGAGATCGAACCGATTTTTTCCTAATCGTGTTTAGGTCGGTTTTTCGACATTGGAAATGTCCAAGGGCGGTTTCTAAAAGGATAAGACCACCCTCCTCTATATAATAAAGAGGTTCATGGCCAATTTGATCCCATCTACATCCAATCGACAAACACATCTACTACTGTCTTGCTTGTAGGTCAACTTCCCCTCTACCCTGCTGTTCGGCGGCGTTCTCCGTGAATTTCGTCGACGCTCTAGGCGGCCTTACTAGTCCTAGGGCACCCCTCGCGTGCGTTCTCCCGACGGGTCTTCCCGCAGGTGCGTTCGGAGGTTCTTCCGGCCGTCACCGAAGCTCTACATCGGCCCTAACGGTCTCTTGATCGTTCGTGGCTGGTCACGCTGCGGTGCTCGTTGCTTCAAGGTTGATCGCAACATTCGTGGGCACAAAATTTGTGGACGGGTATGCCAAATACACAAAATTTCGAAGCAAATGTGCCATAGCGGGCCTACGGGGAGAGCCGGGCGGTGCTACTGCTACTATCAAAAGGGCAGCACCACTACCGTCGCTGGCTCCTTCGCGCTGGGAGGGAAATGAACGAAGAGAAAAGGGTGAGTCGGCCGGAGCGGATAGTGGGAAGGTGATGGGTGCCCGCCCGCGCCATCCGATCCACCGGAGTGGGCTGTGGGGGCCGATCGGAGCGGATAGTGGGAAGGTGATGGGTGCTGTCCGCCCGACTCCCGGCCACCGGAGTGGGTTGTGGGGGTCGGCCGGTCGGGAAGGTGGCGGTGCGGCGCGGAGCGCTTAGCACGAGAGGAGGTCCACTACCGGCCGGGCGAATTTAACACGAGCGATTTGGGGCAGCCAGGCAGGAGACGAGTGTCCAATTCTGAGCTGCAATAGTTAAGTTGTTTAGTGGACTGTCACTCTGGCATAATTAGGCCGATTGATACTGAGCCAGAATTCTAGAAACATGAATGTATAACATATGTACATACAAACATGTATGCTTGCTATTTTTTCATCAAATCATGGGTACGCCTTTGCATACAGGGGCATACCGCCCTTGGCGCCATCCATGGCAGCGACCCCTCCTCCCTTCTGTGCTTCTCCTCCCCCCGTTCTCCTCGTCCCTTGCTCCCTTCTCCCTCTTGTTCTTCCTTCATCCTCTATCTCTCCTCCCTCCGATAACACCTCCCTAGGCCTCCATAGAAGAAACGGGCTGCCACCACCACCGTCCTCAACATTGTCGACAACCAGATCTTGGCTTGCTTTGGCCAAGATAAACCCTAGCCAGTACAATAGTGACTAGTGATCAAGGCGCCCCCTCGCGCCCGGCGCTGCACGATCCAGGTTCGGTTGGCCCGGCCCAGTGTTGAGAGCAAACTTTATTGGGCTGTCCCATGACGTGGGGGGATCGGCCTTTGAAGATCTAGGCCGGGATGAAAGTGTCATAGGACTCCACCTCGCATTTTTTATCCCTGGTTGAATGGGACGTCCTCGGCCTTATGGGGTGTAGCGTGCAACCAAGCGTGTGAGAAAAGGGGATAAATGTCCGGAAAACTCGCTATACAGTCACCCATCGATACATTTTTTATTTGAAGAAGATCAATAGAGAGGGAGACAATATATAGATTGGTAGTTAATCGAGAAAACTTAGTGACAATAGGTACATAATATACAGCTATAGTTGTCGGCTAATCGACATAGGAGAGCTGCGGCGGCGTCGAGGTAGTCACTTAGATTTTCAGGTTTCGGAGGATGGTCCATCGCCATCGTCATCAGCAGGCCCAAAGTAGCGAAAAAAAATTACTACAAACCTGTTCGTTGTGGTGCAGTAATAACCGGCTTTTTGCGTTTTGTTCTTGGTTCACTCATCCATCTACATTCTTCGCCACCCCCCCCCAAAAAACCCAGTGTTTTTTTTTTTTTGCTGTTTTTAACTTGAAGCCCGCTAAACTTTTCCGATTCCGAATGGGCCTTCCAACGATTTAGCCAAGGCCCAGGCCTATACTAAACTTGCTAAGCTGAGCTAGGCCTTAACGGGCCAGGCCCATCCTGGGCTATAATACCCATCCATCCAGCAACTGACCAGTGGGCCGGCCTAATGGACGCCTTGGATCCAACCCCCTCCGACGACGGCGCCGCCGCCGCCGCCACCTCCTCCTCCTCTCCCGGCCGCCGCTCCATCTGCCACGCCGGCTGCGGCCGCCCATCCCGCGTGTGCCTCTGCCCACACCTCCCTCCCTCCCCTCTCCCAACCTCCACAACCGTCATCATCCTCCACCACCCACACGCCCTCCGCCGGAACCCACTCTCAACACTTCCCCTCCTGACACGCTCCCTCTCCAACCTCCTCCTCGTCCCCCCCGCCGCCTCCTCCCTTCCTCCATCCCTCCCGCTCCCGCTCCCGCTCCCACCGGAGGCCCCATCCTCCTGCTCTACCCGTCGCCCGCCGCCTCCGACCTCGCCTCATGGTGCCGGTCCACGCCGCGCGCCAACCCCACCACCACCACCCTCCTCCTCCTCGACGGCACGTGGAGACAGGCCAAGGAGATGCACGCGGCCAGCTTGCCCGTCCTCGAGTCGCTCGGCGTCGTCCCCGTTTCCCTCCCCGTTGATAGCTGCGTCGATGGGGATAGCATGTTCGAGTCCGACCTCGTGGTTAGGAAGGAGCCGCGGAAGGGGTGTGTGAGTACGATGGAGGCCGTCGCGAGGGCGCTGAGGCTGCTGGAGCCGGAGGGGAAGGGTGAGATGGTTGAGGAGACCTTGCTTGGTGTGCTCAGGGCTATGGTTGCGTTTCAGACTGAGCATTTGCGGGATCGGATGGTGAAGCCGAGAGTGAAGATGAGGAAGAAGAAGGAACTCAGGAGAGAGGAGGAGGAGGAGATGCAGAGGAATGCTGTGGAATGATGTCACTGACTGACTCAAGGTGTCATGGATTGGATTGGTGATTGCTTATGGTGCTGTGTGGAAGTTCTTGCCTGCCTTGGAATCAATCACCTATCCACCATCTCCAGACTCCAGCAGTGATGAAGGTCTGATTTTCCTCAGGCATATAGATAGATGGTCTGTTTACTTACTTTAGGATGCATGCAATTGTTGTTTAGCATAGCTGCATAAGCATTTGGCTACTAGGATCGATAACTAAAAATCGGGTTCATGTTGATTCAGTTGGCTCGAAATATTTCTGCAAAGTTATCTCTTTCTGACGTTGTAACATTTATGAAACATTAGGATACTATCTTATACATTGCGATGCGATTCTCATGTAATTCTCGTTTAACCACTTGTTCAATTAAGACCAGGGAATCCGAATTCTTTTGCTGAAATTTCCACATATTAGGACTGATGAAACTCAGGTGGTTTCCATTCTTCTGTTTGTATTTATGATGTTTGATGATACTGATATTTGAGCAATGGAGACCTTATACCTCAAATGGTGCGTGCAGTTCATGAATTGTGTGGCCTTTGCATCTTAATAATTACATTTACCATCACCAGTGTGCTTTGAAGGAATTCTTGACTCTTCTTTCTCCAGCATAGGTCAGGATCAGACATTCAGGATCCTATAGGCTATATTTCATCAAATTTGTGCACTGTTTTTCTCCCCTTGAACAGTAATTCCTGCACAAACTTATCCCCTGGACCCTAGTTGAATATGTTTTGGGAAATATGCTTGTCCAGTGGTTCATTCTGGCTTCCAAAGTCCTAAACATCCTTGCATCAGAATATTTTCAGTAACTCTCACTCCTCCAGTAGAGTGAAAGTATGTCACAGGCTCAAAGCTTTTGATACATCTTCATCAAGCTGCATCCGTAGTTAGATTCTTTGATTATCAATACAGAAAACGATGTGGAACTAGATCCCAATTGAGAAACTTGAACCAACATATCAGTTGTCTGCAGGTAATGTGGCGGCCTAGGCAACAATATTCATGGGCATCAGATGTGGGCATTACCTATTGTTGTGTGAAGGTAATGCGGCCTAGGCAACAATATTCAGTAACTCTCACATATCAGATGTGGAGCTGCATCAGGATAATTACATCTAAGAAGCCAAGCCATGCATTTATCCTGGGCAACAATAGGTAATGCCCCCTTTTTAGATGTAATTATTTCATTCTAAAAATGGTGAGAATGCTTTTTCACTATTTTCTGGCCCCAACTCTAAACCTGGGAGCCACTCTGTAATGGTGAGTATGCAAAAGGCGAAAGCTGTAGATGCCACTGGTGGTAGGCAAATGTCTGACTCTGTAATGTAATGGGAGTCTGAACCTATCAAAACTCGGGTCAGATATATCTGAATGCTTGCTGCATCCAGTTGATGTACTTTTAGGACATCCGAAAAATTTTCTATTTCTTCCTGCCTTCCAGATGGGGCCTTGTTATATGATGTAGTGGGTCCATCGAAATTTTGTAAATGGCTCCTCAAAAAGTTTGTAAAACAGAAGGCAAGTTTCATGTGTGATTTGGTAACACCTTGTGCCAGTTAGGCGGTTACGATATCTCTGTCCCAAAACAAAGTGTCATTTTCACTCCATTTTTAATTTTGACCAAATATATATAAGAAAATATTAAGATTCATGGCGCACAATTAGTATTATTAAATTAGATGAATCGTTTAATATATTTTTATAATAAGCTTATTTGAAGATATAAATATCGCTAATATCTTTAACAAACCTAATAAAAGTTCTAAAAAGTTTGACCAAAGATACAATCGATTGAAATTATTTTGGGACAGAGGAGCACTACGCAACAAAGCTTCGTGTGATGTTTATAAGTTGTATAATCCAAATTAAAATGGTTCAATATGATTATGGTATGGTATATGAAACATCACATTAGCTAGAAAATATTATTATATATAATTAGAATAGGCAGGAAATGGGGCTCGTCCATCCCGACAACTCCTCCCATTCCGTCTTTCAACCTCCAAAAACCCCATGGCCCTGCTGCTCCTCCGCCCACCATGCATGCACAGGCCGGCACGAACCGGCCCCTTGGTGTCCCGGCCTGACCATCCATCCACTCGGCCTCGGCACGTCCCTCGACAACAATGGCGACGAGGAAGATGAAGCAGCTCCCCGTGCCGGCCAGCCGGCTGTGGGACGCGGGCATCCGCAAGCTCCAAACCATCCGCAAAGTCGGAGGCGTCGTGCCCGCCGCGTCGTCGGGCGGCGGCCCCGTCGTTGACAACGCCGATGCCGTCCCGCTCAGCTTGTCCCCCTCGGCGTCGACGTCCAAAACCATCTACCAGTACGACAGTGAGGGTGACCGCGACGGCGACGGCGATGACGACGACAACAGCACCGAGGGCAGTGGCGACGACGACGACGAGGACAACGACGACGGGCTCGGCGAGGCCAACCACGCCGAGCAGACGCTTGCCAGCGGGGACTTCTACCAGGGCGACCTTTGCGAGGACCTCCCGCACGGCGCGGGCAAGTTCCTCTGGACCGACGGCAGCATCTACGAGGGGCTCCTGGCACCGCGGCCGCGCGTCCGGCCACGGCAAGCTCTCCTGGGCGTCCGGCGCCACCTACGTGGGCGACTTCCACGGCGGGTACATGAACGGCCAGGGAACCTTCATCGGCGAGCTCGGGGACGCCTTCGCGGGGCTCTGGGCGGGGAACCTCCGCCACGGCCGCGGCACGCAGGCGTACGCCAACGGCGACGTGTTCGACGGCCACTGGCGCGAGGGACTGCAGGACGGCCACGGGCGCTACATCTGGCGCCACGGCCACGAGTACATCGGCGCCTGGAAGGCCGGCCACATGCACGGCAACGGCACCGTCATCTGGGCCGACGGCGAACGCTACGACGGCGCGTGGGAGGGCGGCAGGCCCAGGGGCCAGGGCACGTTCCAGTTGGACGGCGGCGGCATGTACATTGGCACCTGGCGGTGGGAGATGGACGCGGTGCGCGCCGACGGCGTCTACTACCCGCCGGACGGTGGCCCCGCGGTGCCCATGCCCCGGGAGCCATGCGAGCCCATCACCACGCTGCTCCAGGAGCTCGACGTGTGCGAGGGCAAGACGGCGTCGCTGATGCCGTCGAACAGGATAGTCACGTGGCCAGGGGTGGATGCCGTGCACAAGAAGCCGGTACAGCGGCCGCCCAAGGTGAGCAAGGCGAGCGCCCCCGCTGCCAACGCCAACGCCGATGCCGGCGCCGGCGCCGGCCCCGTCGTCGGCCATGTGAGGAGGTCCAGCGTGAGCAGGAGGAGCAGCGCGTCCTTGGACATGGACAGTCTGGCGTTGGCTGAGGGTGAGGCCGGCAAGGAGGCGCAGACGGACAGGTGGTCATTCGTGCTGTCCTCGACGACGGGCATGCCCACGTGCACGCCGCTGCCGAGGCCGGGGAAGAAGCAGGGGAGACGATATCCAAGGGGCACAGAAACTATGAGCTCGTGCTCAGCCTGCAACTTGGCATCAGGTGTTCTCTCATTCTCTGCAAATAATGCTATGCCATCCATTGTGTTTTTAATTTGCTGCCCATTATTTGATCTGTTTATTTTTTATGACTCATACATTGCTCCTTCATTTTGAATCTGATTGAAATCGAATTGAAGTTTGTCAATCGTAATTTATTCATGTTCTTAGCTTTGGAACACAGGCATTCTATTGGAAAGAACTCGGCACCTACATCGCTGGATCTTAAACCATCAGCATTTGATCCAAAAGAGAAGGTGTGGACAAGATTTCCTCCTGAAGGATCAAAGCGTACTCCTCCTCACCAAGCAGGCGATTTTCGGTGGAAGGACTACTGCCCACTCGTTTTCAGGTCTCTTCTACTGTTCTTCTTATATAAAGCCGATATCTATATATGCGAACCTACATATTGGTGATGCTAATTTTCTTGCTCTGTCAATTCCTGTGTTATTAGTAGTTGATTTGAGATATTAGATAGCTGCTGCTTCAAGTCTCCGATGTTATGTTAAGCTAATTTTTGTTCCAGGACTTTGTGCAAGCTCTTCGGTGTCAGCCCTGCGGATTACATGAACTCCATCTGTGGGGATGAGGCACTCAGGGAGCTTTCGTCTCCTGGAAAAAGTGGATGTTTCTTTTACCTAACGAATGATGACAAGTATATGATCAAAACAATGAAGCAGTCAGAAGTAAAAAGTAAGCTCGCTCGGTTCTCTTTGCTTCTCACCTTATGTTAACAAGTTATCTGATCAAATTTCTTCTTTTATGTGAACAGGTGCTTCTTAGGATGCTTCCATCCTATTATAAACATGTTCGTTCTTTTGAAAATACTCTAATAACTAAATTTTTTTGGTCTGCACTCTATTAAATTTACAGGAGCAACTATTCAGAAAAAGGTTAGCTTCATGCAATGAGAATAAAATTGATCAGATACTCAAAGTAAATTGATGCGTGGGAATCTCTCAACATTTAATTTGTACTGACCATGAAACGCAGGTTCGCTTTGTTATAATGGGGAATCTTTTTCTGCACCAACTATGCAATCCATAGGCGATTCGATCTGAAAGGATCTTCACATGGTCGAATGACTGATAAACCAATTGATCAGATTAATGAGTATACCACGTTGAAGGATCTTGACCTCAATTTCATTTTCCGGCTGCAAGGATCTTGGTTTCGAGACTTCTGCAGGTGCATACATCTCATCTGCCTAACTCTACCAGATGTTATATCCCCTTCCTCCACTGAGTACATTGTAGCAATAGTAACATATGTGCAAATTAATATCATCTAAAAGAATGTTTGGGTGTGCTGCTAGTGCTAATCTGACAAACTATTTTTTAAGAAACCCAAGAATCCCTAGTTCTCATAATTTGTATCTCTTTCCAGGCAGGTGGACAAAGATTGTGAATTACTGGAGCAGGAGAGGATCATGGACTATAGTCTTTTGGTCGGAATTCACTTCAAGGACAGATGCAAAGATAGGCTCCTTTTATACATGCTTGCTTTCGTGATTTAACATAATTGCAGTTGCGATAATACTGTAACTATACATATGAAATTATTATGCTAAAAAACTCTGTTTTGGTTACAGACAGCAGCAATCCGAGAATGGAACCCCTGATATTACCGCTGAAGATTCTGAACAAAATAGGTAGATCCAAAATTTGATACCAATTAAATCTTAATTAATAAAGGCACAACTGTTGTACATTTTTCTTCAAATGCATTAAATTCAATGAAACACTTCATCCGTCTCAAATTATATTTTTGTCTAAGTAGATATATGTTCATAGAAATTAAAAAATGGCCCATAATTTGTAACAAAGGGAGTACAACATTCTTCCTTATGAACATAAATATGATGAGAACATACACAGTATATTATTAGAATATTATATGATCAGAAGATTGGAAGTAGCTTAAATACTACACCAAGCTTTCAATTTGTATGAAGCGTTTAATTGTCACCACATTCTGTATATGCAAGCTCATCTCTTCAGCTTAGCTTGCTTAATTCATGCAACAACTTCTACATTTGCATTTACATTGAACTCTAACAACTAACAAAATAATTGTGACTTTTTACAGAAAAGCACCACAAAAACTAGGGATTTGCATGCACTCAAGAGTGGAGAATGTATCGAAGAATCCTGATGGTGAATCTTTGCTCCTGGGTGATCTTACTGGTGAAATCCAGGACGTCGTACTATTTTTGGAATCATTGATATCCTACAAGACTACGATATCAGTAAAAAACTTGAGCATGCTTACAAAGCCATGCAATATGATCCCAATTCCATATCAGCTGTTGACCCAAGGCAATACTGCAAGCGGTTCAGAGACTTCATTTACAGGGCTTTCACAGAAGATGTACAGTAACTACTGAATCATCATTTAACTTAAGAGACTACCAATTATTTGGTGGATGTTCTTCACCCACTCTAGCTAGTGATTTTTTGTAGATATATACATTCAATGATTTCTTTTTTTCTTCTGATGTAGAAGGATATAGACAACAGTTGTGTGAAAATGTGTACTCTCTTGTTGATGTTGTAGTTTTTTTCCCCAAATATTTTTCTTTTCTTTCATAGGAGCTACATTTTTTGTCCTAAAATCTAAATGGAGGGTGAGTCTTATCAAGAGAAGCCTCTCCCCTATATAGTTGCTTTATTTTTTTTTACTAGAAACAAAAGGGAGTAATAACAGGGAAAACTGTTTCAGATTTAGTAGTAAAAATGTTGTGTTCATTGTTATAGTAAAGTGCTAACTGCATCAATAGAATTGGGTTGGGGCAGTGGCGGTTTTAGCATCGCAGGGAGCCAATTGGTCTAAAAGCAATACTGAAAGTGAAATGAATATATGAATAGAATTTACCAAAGTATCAAATTGTGAAACAAACATTCAAAAAATAACTTTTCCCCTCAAACAGGAAGATTAAACTTAAGGTTCAAATCAAGTGTTGTTACCTTTAATGCTTTACTTCATGCATGGCATACTCTCTACTGGCTTGCATCATGATATTGTTACTTTTGACATTTATATTTATGGCTAGTGTTGTAAAGTTGTAAAGAAATATTGAGGATTAGAGTTAGGACTGATAACATAATGTACTACTGAATATAACGTTGTATAACTATTACTTTAGATAGATTGGATGGGAAGAGGGAGAAAAATTCAGTACACCTAAACTCATAAAGCAAGTCATTATCTAAAGAAAACTCATAAATATAGCATGTTTTACGTTATACTAGCTATGGAGTAGTATATTTATTGGTACCTACTATATGACTATATCCACTCCTCTCAATAAAGCAATCTCTAATTAAATTGTTCCATGTATAGACAAAGTGCTTGCATATGAGATTTGGGTATAAAAACAACCCTCGCTATTCATTCCTCTTCCCACATACATCCCCACAAACCAGCCAGATCATAAACAAACATTTTTAGTATTAACAAACATGAGGACTAGTACCCAAATTATTGTGATGCTCCGCCTTAGCCTCGCCCTCCTGTTAGCACTCTCATCATCAGGTAACATCCAAAACTTTTTAGCAACACTAGAAATATTTATATCTACTATACTATACTCTCTCCGTCCTAAAAAACGGTTGTTTTAAGAATGAATCTGGACATGTGCTTGTCCATGTTCATTTCTAAAACAACGGGTTTTTTTAAGGCGGAGGGAGTATATTTGATCTATGCACCATCTGTTTTTTTTTGAATAATTTTTCATTTGAGTGTAGGATTAATAGAGAAGAAGGCACCAGAAGAAAGCATCTACGAGCCGGACTATTGCGAGAAACAACTTATCATGTGGGGCCACCGGTGTGATCCTCAAAACTGCATCACGTTCTGCACTTACGCGCGATATGATACCGGAAACTGTGTGACAAACGGATGCTTATGTACAAATTTGCCATGCAGAGGAAAGAAATTGAATGACTAGAGCGAGGATATGTTGTCATTACATGGCCGGACCTAATAAGAAATAATATGTACGGTCCTCTTCGGCAAAGCAAATCTAGCTATATACACTACTCCCTGATATGTTTTAATTTACATGCTGTATTATGTTTCTTCTAAGTTAAATATTTGTTTCTTTGATTGTCGATTTCCTAAAAAAAAAACTAGTTTAACATATGACTTTATCAGATTCATCACATAAACATTTATCTCCAGCTCAAAAAGAGAGAGAGAGAGAGAGAGAGAGAGAGAGAGAGAGAGAGAGAGCTGAAGAAGAAATATGAATAGTGGAATGTGCTCAAAAGTACTCATTTTGTTTCAAATTATAAGATGTTTAATTTTTCTAGATACATTGCTTAACTATGTATCCGTGCATAGTATATAAGTAAACAATAAAAACTATGTGTAAAAACAAAACGTTTTGTAATTTGGAAAAAGGAGGGTAGTTTATAATTTGCAAAAGCCAAGCCAATTGACTTGGGTACAGTTTGGTAGAAATCTGAGTTGAATCAGAGAGAAGCAAGCACCGGGCTGCTCATGAGATCACTTCATCGCAGGCGCCGGATCGCCTGGTGTTATATGTACCTTGACCAAAGTCGAAATCTTTGGCTAACAGTGTTATCTGTATCATCTGCTAGCTAGCTGATAATAAGGAGGGCCCAGCAAGTCATCTGGTGACAAATAGTAGAGGTGGCCAAGTACCTTTTTTTTTTTTCTCTCTCTGGTATAAATACTAAGAACACCCGTCGATTTTTTTTTCTGAATGGCTCCACAAAAAAGCTTGTAGAAGTGATAAGACATATGTTTGTTATGAAGTGATGATTTGGTATGGCATTCAGTTACTTATCGTGTTTCTGCCATGCAGACGCAGGAACAAACAAAACCTGTTGCCAAGTCCGATCCTTTCTGCCTCAAACTTAATAATAGAGTAGATCAATTTCAACCGATCAGAAGGCAAATTTTGCTTGTGCATAATTATACAGACTTGTCAGAATACATTTGACAAGCAAAATCTAAGATTAGATTCATCAAGCATATGTGAATATAGTAATGATATAGAGATTAAAATGGCATATGTGACTTCATCAGTATCGATTGCAAATACTACTGCATACATCGATCTCCGAAACATCACTAGTTAATAGATAGAACAAACAACTGCAAATACTCTAACTGTTCGCTCCAGGAGCACCAGCTACAGCACAGAGGCCAAAAGATGCATCACATATTCACTTCACATATACTAGTAAATTATACTTATCCAAATAAGGTCATAACTGACCAGGCAACGGTGACATCCATTTTGCAAAACCCGACATCAAGCGTACTAGAGCTTCTACCTGCCTTCTTGGGTCTGAACCCCTTGTCATCTTCCCCTACCCTTATTACCTCATCCAAATCCTCATCATACCGAAATGCTGCCACAGAAACTTTCAGCTCACCCTCGAATTCAACTGAAGCAACACATCGTGAAAGCTTAATCCTGCCACCATCATCAACCGGAATCTTCTCAAAGTCAAGCAACAAGACTGGCATATCTTCTAAACTAGATGTCTGTGCAGTATATCGACCAAAGAAATCATCTGGCCATGACCCTCGGTGATATACACACTGATAGTGGCCTCCACAGAACAAAAAAAATATAACCGAACTTCAACTCCAGTGTGCTAAGCTTGCTAGTATAGGCTTCGTTCATCAAGCACGTAGAATTAATGTCAGAATAATCAGTGAGTGGCACTGCTAAGAGGCTTAAATCTTTATCCTCGGATTCGACAAAACCCTTAACCTTCAGTTCAACCTCAAAGTACACAGGATCACACACCACAACTGCACGGGTTGGACCTGTCAGGTTTAAGAATGGATCCTGCATTCAATGCAACCAAATTAATAATAGTTTTCACATTAATTAAGTCAATAATATTTTCTCTACTATTTTCTAGTGAATCTTGTGCACGTTTCATACAGTTCATCTATATTGACAGAAAACTAATATATTTAAAGGGGAGTTTGTCCATCAAGTAAAACCCCCCTTTAAATAGATTAAATAAAGAAGAAGGAGAAACCCCATTGTATGATTTTATATATTATAAAGGAAAAAAAAACTGTACAGGGGGAGAGGTAAAACAGGAAAGAAAACCACCAGAGAGACTGAGGGAGCCGCAGAGCATAGGAGATTAAAGAAACCAAAGGCCTAAGAAAAAGGATCTACAAAGAGAAGGAAGGCAGCGCGTGTTTATCTTCAGCACGCCATTCTGAAAGCTTACACATCAAGTAAAACTCAGTCTAGTGGAATGAATCAGATGTCTATGCAGGAGCAAATGTGTGAAAGTTAATTCTTAGTGTGCACAATTTTGAAATATCAAAAGCATTGAAATGTTTCACATCTTTAAAAATTGAATGAACCAGTGTACATAAACACAAAGCAATCTGAAGCAAAAAAAGAGAGAAAGAGGTAAACATTCAGAAGTACAATCAAAATAAAATATTAACCAACTATATATAAAAAATACGTAGTGCGTAGAATAAATATACTCCCTCCATTGCAAAATTTTGTCACAAAAAAATTTCATATCATACTCCCTCCATTCCAAAATTTTAAGCAGGCATTCTGCCTTTTCAGCTTTTACTAGATACATACTTTTGCTACCTACCAAAATATATATTATATAAAGCCTAAACAACTTACAATTTGGAATGGAGGGAATACAAATCAAGTAGTTCACTGAACAACTACAATTAATCATACAGTTTTGACCCATTATTTGGCAAGTTATCCATGGCTAATAGGCAATAAGGACACTTCTAGATTATTTTTCAAGCTCAATTCCAGAGCTAGCATATCCATCAAAAAAAAAAAAAAAAAAAGACTTATTGAAAAACACATATTCCAATAACATAATTTAATGATTGTAACAATATAAGCATTCATCACAGTTGCAGTGACTTGCTACCTGAATTGAGTTGTCAACACCATTGAAATATACTCCCTCCTCCCCGAAATGATAAACATATTTTGATCAAGGAAAAGTAATAAACGAATGGAAAATGGCAAGTTTGTTTTTTTTCCAACGAAACACTAAAATAAGGATAGATTTTGGTCCTGCACAGCAGGTCAGCCAAGCAAAACTCTAAACTACCCATGCCTGTGAAAGCTGAATGAGGGTTGCCTAGCTGAAACAGATTTTAGCACTTAATTTCTCTTAAAATCTGTTGTTTTTTGAAAGAATCAATATCATCTCATAGGCATTTTGAATACAAACCGATTGATGCAAGTTTTTCTGGCCCTGAACTTGTGTCGAATTTGTTGTCAAATTTTGCATAGTTCGACTTCTCCTATATAAAATGGGGTTATTATTTTCGTATATATAGAGAGTAGGTAACAAAGAAGGAATTCTGCAATGAGGAGAAATTCCGCATAAAAATGTATGATCATGTCAACCCATCCACCCCACACACAACCCACCAAAAAAAGCTAAGAAAGATATGGAGAACCTATAGATGTAACATGCTACCAATATGGGTGACCGTGCCGAGGGTAAGTAATCGTTAAAGTTTCATAATGCAAGAACATGAGTCAGACAATGACGACAAGAAAATGGGGAACACAAACCTCTTGGGTAAGGATTTGGCAGTTGTTCCTTTCACGGTTGAAGATAACATTGCGATTGTGATCAACTGGGTCACGTGCAGCAACCATACCAAACACCTGAAGTGGCCACTGTAAGCCCTGGTCTGTTTCTTTGATCTCCACTGAAAAGATCTGCAGGGTATCCTGCACTCTGGCGTGACTCGGCGCAGGCTGATCCGTGAAGCGCATGGGTGGGATTCGTGCTGCAGGTAAGCATATATCAGACGGACAATTCAATTCAATGGCCTTAATGGGACTACCAATCAGTTAGATTTTCAGGTTTGTAATACAATACAACAAATAACAATTTTGATCTGTGCATAAAACGATAACTAACAAAATCAAAGAGCTGATCGATCGAGCTATTCAAAAGAGGATTACTGACTGGTGTCCTCGAAGCAACCGAAGGGGTCTGCCCAGACACCTTCCCAGTGGTCGCGATACATACGAGCTTGTACGGCGAGCAGGTCGGACCAGTCTTGTTCGTTGGGGTATTTTGCGCCGAATTCCGCCGTAAACCTTTCATCTTCCTCCTTGGCCATCCTCCGCACCTCTTCCATCTTCTTCTTTGCCCATTCCTCCGCTACAGGATCTCTCTTCTTCCTCGTCGCTCCCTCGACGACCCTTTCGATCTTGTTGCCCCTCTTGCTCGTCTCCGTCTCCGGCACAATCTCTTTCTCCATCTGCTTCTCGACGCCGCCGGCGCGACGGTGATCGTTCTCCCCAATCGAACTAATAAAAAAAACAGACGACAACGCCATCAAGATGGGCTTGGGAGTTGAGACTTATGCTGGTGGGCTTTATGTTTGATAGCCCACTCAACACGCGAAGGCAGCCCACCAAGCCCAGCCCCGAACTGTGTACACCACCGAATGGGAGGCACCAGATCGAATGCGTCGAATGCGTCTGAGCCGGAGTATTGTGAGAAACAGCTTATCATGTGGGGCCACTAGTGTGATCCTCAAAAGTGCATCACGTACTGCACTAACGCGCGATATGATACCGGAAACTGCGTGACAAACGGATGCTTATGCACGAATTTGCCGTGCAGAGGAAAGAAACTGAACGACTAGAGCGAGGATGTTTGGACAGATAGTAGATGGTATCGTCATTACATGGTCGGACCTATAATAATAAGAAATAATATGCATAATATGCATTGTCCTCTTTGGCAAAGCAAGTCTAGCAATATACACTACACCCTGATATGTTTTAATTTACGTATTATAGGTTTCTTCTTAGTTAAATATTTGTTTCTTTGATCGTCGATTTCGAAAAAAAAAAGTCCATCACACCAGTCCCTAAATTTATTATGTTGTGTCATCACGGTTTCTAAACTCACAAATCAACTATTTAGGTCCTTAAACTTGTTCAGTTGTGTCATCTCGGTCCCTAACTCACAAATCATACTTTTATGTCCTCAAAGTTGTTTAGTCAGTGTCATCCCAAAGCCCCAAACTTGATTTTCGAGTCTCACTGGGTCAAATTTAAATAGGACGATATAAAAAAACTTTATATCAAAAATAATTCATAACATCTTTTATAAGAACTCAAATGAACACAAACATTATATCAAAATTGTAGGCTTCGATGCGATCTACAACTTTGTAGTTAAAAGTTTTTAATTAAAATTGTTTATGCCTCCAAAATATAGTAGTAAGTTAAAATTTAAAATTTAATTTTGAGACAATAAATGACTTCAAATAATAAACTTTTAACTACAAAGTCGTAGATCGCGTCGAGGGCTATGATTTTGATATAAAGTTTGTCTTTACTCAAGTTCATATGAAGAAGTTATGATTTAATTTCGATATAAAGTTTCTAGATCGCCTGCTTTTGACCTAAACGGGACTCAAAACCAAGTATAGGGATCGGGAAGACACAACTGAAGATGTTTGAGGACCTAAATTGGTGATTTATAAGTTTAGGTAACGAGATAACACAACCGAACACGTTTAGGGGACCAAGATGACATAGACGGACAAGCTTGAGGACCTAAACGATTGCTTTGCGAGTTTAGGGACCGAGATGACATAGCCGAACAAGTTTGAGGACCTAAACGGTTGATTTTCGAGTTTATGGACCAGGATGACACAACACAACAAATTTAGGGGTCGGTGACGAACTTTACTAAAAATATTAGTTTAACAAATGACTTCATCATATTCCTCACATACAAACATTTATCTCCACCTCAAAACTACAACCCCAACCATTCAAGTGGGGAGGAGGGAGTGAGAAGAGTGGAGAAGGAGACAGATTTGGAGAGCAGGATAGGGATTGGCGAGATTCCTCCTAGTCCCACTATGCTCACCCTCTAGATCTTTGATCAAAAAGGGAGGGAGGATAGAGAGATCTCAAGAAGAAAGATGAATAATGGAATGTGCTCAAAAGTACTCATTTCGTTTCAAATTATAAGATGTTTGATTTTTCTATATGCATTGCTTAACTATGTATCCATACATAGTATATAAGTAAGCAATAAAAACTGTGTCTAAAAAAATTCTTATAATCTAGAAACAAAGGGTAGTTTATAATTTGCAAAAGCCAATTGACTCAGGTAAAGTTTGGTAGAAATCTGAGTTGAATCAGAGACAAAAAGCAAGCACCAGACTGCTCATGAGATCACTTGATCGCTGATGCCAGATCGCCTGGTCCTATATAAGTACCTTGGCCAAAGTCGAAATCTTTGGCCAACAGTGTAGCAAATTCCCGTATGAGGAAAAGACTCCTAGTTCCGAGCCCGCCCTCGACCCCTCACATTGTCTCCCCACACCCGGGCTGCTCGAGGGCCCTCATGCCGCCGCCCAAGACCGACCTCCTTGCAGCCACCAGGGCGACCACCGCTGCTCCTCTTCACCGGCGGCGGCACCCGGCCGAGGGCCCAACAAAGCTACTCCTCACACCCTTTCCTCTTCTAGTGAACCCCTATTCCTCCCCTCCCCTCCTCTCTCTCTCTCTCTCTCTCTCTCTCTCTCTCTCTCTCTCTCTGGCGCCGGCATGGCCAATCCGCCCGTGCCTTGGTCGGATCCGCCCCTTCACGCCCGGTCCTGTCGGATCCGTCGGTGGCTCGTCGGACCTAGGGTTGGCGGTGCGGTCCGACCGAGGGCCTAGACGGCGCCCAACATGGAAACCGGCTCCCCCCCGGTCGTGGTAGGCAGCAGGATGGCTGGTCGGCCACCTCCTCGGCTATGGAGCTCCAGCGAGCTACAGGGGAGAGGACATCACCACTCTAGACACGCCGACGCCATGGTCTTCCCCAAGTTGCAATTCATCTCCAACTCGGGTGCCACGCCACCCCCTCGGATTCGCCAGAACACGTCGTCATTGTTTCGCCATAACTTCTTCATACGACAACAAAACGAGATGATCTTGGACTCTTTGGAAGGGGACACCGATGCCATCGTTGCTTCGTGGATCATTCTATGTGACCCATGTGAGGTGCTGTGTCACCTATTTTGGGCCAACTTGGCCATGTATCGAGTCGGGCCTTAAGCCTAAGTTGTGGGTGCCGTCATGCTGGTTGCCCCCAACCCTAGCGTCCTTCCTCACGATACAAACTCATTAGCCGCCGCCATTTAGACTCGGGGTTTGTTTAGTTTGAGTTTTCCATCAAGAAACTTGATTGATTCATTGTAATTGTGAAGTCAATTCCGCTTACAGTGATCCAGGGCCCCTGTTCTTGATCTCCTTCACAGTTTCGATCGGTCCGTTGGAACCGAGTTCTTGAACCTCATAATTTCAGTTCGTCATTCATACTTGCAATTATCAGATTGTGTGTTTACCTTTTCTTGCTTGTGTTCTTCGATTCGCTTGCAGGCAAGCCTTCTTGGCGAGGTCAATCAAGTCGTGCTCGGTTGATAACCATCAGCGCTGTGGTGTAGCGGTTGCAGGGTTTGAACCGTGTTGGTTTGAAGCCGGATCGTCAATGTCGAGATTTCCACAATCGAAATTATCCAGTTACCTCATGGAAGATCTATCATTTACTTGTGCAATGCAAACCATCCCCATCATACGTTACAGGTTGTAGAGTAGAGCAAAAACATTCAATGTTGTCATGTTAGCAAGGGAGCAAGGGTTGCTACAGATTGACCTAGGAAACTACCAAGGTATACCCATCACACCGCTAGCACCCAATCCTAATACAGGGGACAACCATCACATAGTCAGGATATCAAGACTGGGGATAAAAATGTTGAAGTTGATCTTTTGTTTAGAGACAAGAATTTGTACTTCACCTTATTCAGGCGCATGGAAAATGATGTGGGGATCAATGCTATAGCTTTAAGGACAAAAGAGTTCCATCTTTTTCTTAATGTAATTAAAATTCAACTTGATTCAAGCCTCCAAAGCAAGTATGCTTTTGAACTATGTAGTTCTTTTACATTTTTTTAAAAAAATCATAAAACTACAAAATCGTCCCCTACTGATCATGTATATAGTACTGAAACAAGACGACCATCGATACCATAGGTGGCATTGTATCCTTGGTAGACATGTGGGAGACATTTGCTAACTATGAGGGTGGTGAGCCTGATAAGCCATGCCATTATCACATTTGGTGAGGTACAAAGGTTCTGACATGTATGAAGAGAAGTTACTCTAAGGATGGAGGTTCTTCAAGTGGTGGCTTTCAAGTTCAGTTAGCTACCTTTGTAGGTCCTTATGATATTCAAATGCTTAGATGATCTGACCCCACCAGATAGAGATATAAGGGTGATTTAAAGTCATCAGGACTAATTGCACTTTGAGAACAAAGACAACACAGTTATCAGCGATCACATTGACAAACTTATAAACGAGCTTCCGGCCGGTGATTTGAAGGACGACTAGGGAGGAGAAGAAGAAGAAAGAGATTGTGGATTCTACTGCTGAAGACTATACCATATGATTTGTGGTGGGAGAGGGGAATGGTTTCTTGCTTATTCTCGCACTCATTCCAAGCCTGTTTCAGTCCTTCTTAACCTCTTGAAATCACAAAGCTAAGGAAGATGTTCAGGGTTTTACATGCGGTACAAAACCTATAGAACCAGCCGGGAGCACCCAAGCTCGGGTTTTCTAACCAAGATGAAGAATAATTTCGATATGAGTCGCTAGGGAGGTGACAGGTTATTTATGGGCATTTTGGGGTGGCTAGAACTTTTGGTCACTCAAATTTGGTGGCCCCGGTCCATGTTGATTTTTTATTATTTTGACATGATGTTGTTTATTCTCCGTGTTGAATTTCGAAGTGTGGGGTTTAAGCATCACAACCATGTGGGCAAACTTTCTGCATACTAAAATTTGTGTTGGTGTGGCTTGTACACTTCTCATCAACATATGTCTAAAGAGTACTACTTTTCTCATTCTAATGTTTGTGAGCTTTGATGGCATTCTTTATATATGTTAGAAAAGCAAGAGTCTGGACCTGGAAAGTATATCTCTTGCTTCTGATACACATCCAGTCTCCACATATATATGCATATACAATAGGCACCTAGGTCATGGGCCTTATGGGCCAGACTAGACCATGTGTTGCATACTTTACACTATATATCACAGTAAATGTTATATCATGTAGGCGAATTTGAAAATTGAGATTGATCATGTGACATTGACATTTATATATTTATTGTTATAGTTATACCTAAGTGACAATAGGCACCTAGGTCATGGGCCTTATGGGCCAGACTAGACCATGTGTTGCATACTTTACACTATATATCACAAAGAAATGTTATATCATGTAGGCGAATTTGAAAATTGAGATTGATCATGTGACATTGACATTTATATATTTATTGTTATAGTTATACCTAAGTGACAAGTAAATCAGACTTGAGACAATAGGTAAAATAGAAAATTGGAAGCTATAAGCATTATACATCTAAATTGTGTGCATGAAAAGAATAGTTGTTGGTGTATCCATGCAAGCAACTAAGTTCAATAGGAAAGTGTCGTTGGAACCATGTGACATTTCATCAGCTCGGATGAAGTTATTTTCAGTATTTTTGTATTGGATTTTTCTAACTCTGCTAGCAACACTATTTCTTTGTTTCTTTTATCGTCCGTGTCTTAATACACCGATGAAATTGATGCACCATCATTTGCTGAATTGAATGATGAGCTGCTTGTCTTTGATTCACTAGACAGAAATCATGTGATCTGATCAAAGGTAATGAAGAACTTCAGTATTATTGGAAGAATTATGAGGCCTATGTTAGGTTGATGAGTCTTTGGTTAATGGTTTCTAAAGCGATAGATCTAAAACCTTTTTTCCTACAGGAATTCTTGCACAGCTAGGCATGAATGATTTGCATTATATAGAGTGTTTATGGTACTTATCAACGTCTAACCACCCGCAATGTGAGTTACATGACCCAAAATTGGTTTCATCAGGTGCAAGCTGGTAGAAAATGACACTAGAATCAGAGTTGGATAGAACTAGGGGGTGCATAATGAACTTGGTAGCAGTTCACTAGCTCCAGGAGTACCGGCTACAATAGGTGGCAAAAAGATGCATCACATGCTATCAACAACGTAGTGTTGATCAACATTGTCGAGCGAGGGGTTCATCAAAGGCCGCTCTATCTCAGAGAACTTTGTGTATGCCACCAAGCTTGTTCAAAATTGTCGCCGCAACAAACTTCCAACAATTGTGCTCAAATTGGATTTCGCCAAAGCTTTCGATTTTCTGTCTCATGGGATAGCACTTTAAAGATTCCTGCAGCCAGGGCCTTCCTAGATAAGTGGATGCAGTGGATGCAAGCGCTCTTTTCTTCCTCCCACTCGGCAGTATTGATCAATGGATGCCTAGGAAATTGGATTCCTTGCAAGAGAGGCTTGCAGCAGGGAGATGCTCCATCTCCCTATCTCTTTCTTTTGGTGGCAGATGTCGTACAACGTACCTCATAAAGCACAACGCTAGTATCAGACACCCAGCTATGGATGGTCCTTGCCCGTGCATCAGTAGTACGCCGATGACACTCTACTTTTTGTTCGAGCTGAAATAGTTGACATCCGGCATCTCAAGGTTACTCTTGATGGTTTCGCCTTGGCCACCGGTCTTAAAATCAACTACTCCAAGAGCACTATGGTTCCCATGCACGAGCCACAAGATCGCTTACAACAGATTGTTCGCCTTCTTCAGTGCCAACAAGCAAGCTTCCCTCAGGTTTACCTGGGGCTGCCTCTCTCCAATGTCAATTAAGCTCAACCTCAGTGCCTTCGCGCCTCAGGTTGATCGGTATCTCTCAGGATGGCAGGCTGCTATCCTAAACCACCAAGGTAGACTCGTTCTCATCAATTCAATCCTAGATGGTTTGGTCACCTATACCATGCATGCATTGGCACTTCCCCCTGGGTATCATCTCAGCCATTGACAACAAGCGTCGCCCTTTCTTTGGTCTAGCAAGGACAAGACTAATGGAGCAAAATGCCTTGTCAAATGGGATGATGTTCATCGACCAATTGTTGAGGGGGGGGGGGGGGGGTGAAGGACCTTGTCACTTTCGGAATGCATGTCTCGCTCCTAAATCTTCTCCACCGCATACATGATCTAGGCCACTCAATTTGGGTCACCTAGGTTCGGGAGCACAAAGACCTCATCAACACGTCAACCATGGTGATGGGAACCATTGGTCGGCCCTAAGATCTTTACTGCCAGCTTATCGGTGCATCACCAAGGTGCGGTTGGGTAATGGCCTAACCACGTCCTTCTGGCATGACTCATGGCTGGACAGATCGTCCCTCCTGATCGGCTTCTCTTGCCTGCTCAGACACTGCAGCAAGCAAGAAGCCTCGGTCTTGGAGGTCTTACAATGTGGCCTCCCGTCTATGCTTGTCTCAAGAGTCAAGACTATCACCCCAAGCTGTTGATGAACTCCACACCATCACTGCAAGATTGGCCAGCATCACCTTAACACAAGAACCAGACAACCGGACTTCCAAGTTTGCAGGTCACATGGGTACGCTTAACCTTCGTCTTTGTAGCTGTGGGCGTGCCGAACAGCACCTTCACCTTCGTCTGGAAGAATAGGGCGTCACCACGGGTACGCTTCTTTGGCTGGCTGTTATTGAACAACCGCATCCAATGTTGACATTTGTGAACTCTGTGGCAATGCGCCAGAAACTGTAGATAACTTGATATTTCGCTGCTCGGTCTCCTCATCCTTTCAGATACATATTGGCTAGGCTGGGATCGACCTTCTTGAACCTTCCAATTTATGGCAGATGCTCCAACTGCCACACGTCCTAGCCAAACACTTTTCCATGATGGTCTTGTTGTGCTGCTGACAAATTTGGAACTATCGCCACGACGTCGTCTTCCGCCACCAGCAACCTTCGCTGAGCCGCCTTATGTACAATTGCAAGGAGTCATGTCGCCTATGGAGCAGTCGTCTTCGCTCTAAAGATTGTTCCATTGCTGATTTTTGTTGTAATTTATTTGTCATGAATTAGTACAATGTAAGACTAATAATTTGTAAACTTTATGTGCTTGGCACCCTCCATCCACCGGCTTGCCGTAATAAATGGAAAATCATTTAGGTGTGGCTCTCCCCCCTCCGATGAAGTCTTAAAAAAACAACAGACATCGCAAGCAGAAACTAAGGAAATAAGTGACCAGGCAAACACTAAACATCCAACATCGTCTTAGTGTTTTGTGTTTGAAACCCTCCTCATCTTCCTACCAATATATTGAAATTCTGCCACAGAAACTTTCAGCTCTCCCTCAAATTCAAAAAAAAATAAAAAAAAAAGAAAGAAATTCTCCCTCAAAACTCTCCCTAAAATATAATTCAGACAAAGCAGCAAAGCATTCTGAAAGCTTGATCCCTCCATCATGTCAATAGAAATAGAAATCTTCTCAAATCCAAGCGTTGTTACATCTTCTGAAACTGCAGGTCTGCACTGTAAATCTTCAATTTTTTAGTTTCTTGTTCAAATTTCAGATCCTTAGTCAGTATGTACATAGCACCCCAATTTGTCTGGCGCTCAACTAATTTCCTTTTTATTATTTTGGGGAAACAAATTTTTTTTTTTGCCTACTCCCAAGTCCCATGCACGTGATCAATCTTCTCCTATAGTCCTGCCGAATTTTGTTAAAATAATATTTTTTTTAATGAGTAATGGTAAATGGTAAATATAAAATATAGTATATCTTGTGGCCTATCGGCTACTGGAGGGCCAATAGGACCTGTCGGCAGGCCGTGGGCCGACAGCGAAATATAGCCTCTCTGCCACTCACGCGGCGGGAAGGCAGCCACCAGAGTCCAGCCGCGAACCGTACACCACCGAATCGGCGCCGCCGGGCGGCGGCGGTTCTAACGACAGAGTAATCTCGATCCGTTCCTCCACTCTCACACCAGTACACCGCCACCGCCGCGCTATGCGGACCAACCAATCCAAGAGCGAGCTGCATTTCGCACCGAATCCGGAGGCGCGAGGTGTGGGTGGGTGGATCCATCCGCGAGCGCCGACCATGCCGCCGAGCCGGACGCGGCCGCTTTGGTCGTCGAAGAAGCTGATGCGGATCATTGGACGGCGCCTCCGCTCGAGGGGGGAGTCTCTGTTATAAGATGCACAACCCTCAACCATTCCTGAGGCCGCGCGCGACGAGGTGCTGCTCCCATCGATCCAAAGGCGTCCCCCGCCACCGGCCGGTTTGGGATCGGGAGCGGCGGCGGCGACGGACGTGTGGAGGGCCGACCGCCGCCGCCTTTCCTGGGAGCTAGACCAGTTCATCGGAAAGTCTTACCGCTCGGGGACCTTGGCCCTGAGGATGCACTAAACCTGTTCGACGAATTGCTTCCAGCTTCGAGGCCACGCCCTCAACCAGCTGCTCGCCACCGTCGCTCGCGCCCAGGTTTCCTCCACCGTCCGCGACGACGGCCCTGCGCTCGCCGTGTCCATGTTCAACCGCATGGCTCGAGCGGGCGCCAAGGTGCCAACCATAGTTACCTATAACATCCTCATCAACTGCTGTCGCAATGCGGGCTGCTTGGACCTCGGCTTGGCTTCTTTGGGCCATATCTTCAAGACAGGACTCAGGGCAGATGCCATCACCTTCACGACCCTGCTCAGCACCCTCTGCGCCGCGGGAAGGACCAATGACGTACTAGATATTGTGCTCAGACAGATGCCTGAGCTCGGCTACCGACCTGATGCCGTGTCTTGTAACACCGTAATCGATGGCTTTCTTAAAAAAGGGCAAGGTGTTAGGAAGCTCACATCCTGTTTCGTGAAATGCTAGGTCATGGGATCAAGCCAAATTTTGTGACTTGCAACTCAATCATTGATGGCCTATGCTAGATTGAAGCAGTGCGCATGGCCAAGGAGGTCCTTTGGCAGATGATTGACCAAGATATTATGCCTGATTGCACTACATATACCGGTATTCTCCAGGGATACCTCTCTCTGGGAGAGTTCAATGAAGAGGCAGTCAGAAAAGTCAAAGAAATGTCCACAGATGCTGTTTCTTGCAATATGCTGATAGACTATCTTTGTGAATTTGGATGCTGCGCCGAAGCTAAAGAGATCTTTAATTCTATGATTCAGAGTGGTGAAAAACCCAATGTTGCCTCCTATAGGAGTCTGCTTCATGGGTATGCTACCGAATGCAATCGTGCTGAAATGAACAATATCAAAAGTTTAATGGTGCAAAGTGGAACGATCTGACTTTGTTACCTATAGTACAATGATTCTTGGGTATTTCTTAGCTGATGAAGTGGACAAAGTAATGAAGCTCCGGGATGATATGCTCTTGATTGGCTTGAAACCTGATGTTGTTGCCTTTAATACTTTACTTGATGCATTGCGTTCTATGGGCTTCAAACCCTATGATGCTACCTATAAAACCTTGATTGATAGCTTCCGTTCAAAAACCTTGATTGATAGCTACTGTGAAACCGGTTGGATAGAGGATGTATTAAATCTGTTCAGAGAAATGTTGAAGAAGGCGGTTAAGATTTAAGACCGACACTGTCACGAAAAATATAATACTGTGAGTGTCATTTCAGAATTGAAGGACTTCCATCGGGATCAAACTCAAACTGCAGATGACCAACATGGCTAAATAGACAATGGAGTCTTAACCTTAACTAGGATGTGTTATGCTGTGGTTAATTTTACTTGAAGATGATTCGGAGGTATCAACAATCTAGAGAAGTTAGGTACGGTTTCTTATCTACCCTGTAGTATGTATATGGTAGATCTTCTTGTCTTTATAATTTTAGTGTTGTGAATTGTGCAAGTTTGATTTTATTTTTCTTGAATTATATGTATGAGGGGTCTCCTTGCAATCAGTTCCATCTTTATATCTGTCTGCATCCTTAGGCATTATGTTTTTAGAGCAATAGCCTTTGTGTTTGCTGAAGAAACTGTATTTTCGTTTTCCTACTCTTGAGGAGTTTAAGAAGACCTGGTCCTTAGTCTCATGATGAAATCATCTGATTTTAAAACCATGTGTAGACCAAGTGTAAGCTTCTCGTCATTGTTTCAATGTGATAGTTTTGGTTAGAGCAATAGAAGTTGTTATACCAGCAGGAGTCAGTTCATGCATTTCAGAAAGTAAGTCTACAGGATGTTTACAACACAGGTTGTTAATTGAATACAAGGTGATCTTCCTCAGGTTCCAAGAACTAGTTATAGCCTAAGCATGCCAATGGAAGTATACAGAGGGAATAGTTACTGACAGCTCAAGGTCTTGCCACAGTAAAAAAAAAGGATTACAAGCACACTAGGATCTCAGCAATATAGCTTCTGTCCACACTTTAGATTTTGAAGAGCATGGCTACTAGCATGCTGAAGCTGAATACAGCCACCTCCTGATGCCACAGCTTAACCAAAGTGAGGTGATCACCCTTCGCCAATGATAAATCCCACCCTCCTTCACTACATTGCTGCTCATGGAAGAAACCTTCAGTGTTACTCTTTGCCATCTCTGTCCTGACTCCTGAGAGGCCTACATTAGTAGTTGTGCTTTCTGAAAGAACTTTGGGAAATGTGCCTTCAGAGTTCAGATTGTTTCCCTGCATTGCTGCCATTTCTTTATATCCAGAGCATCCATATAACGTATATATAATGCAGTGGCATCCATATAATGTATATATATTACAGTAGCAATATATATTGGGCGAAGTTTCATCCTGCGGTCCCCATTTCTTTCAGAGATTGCATCGCAGACATTGCAACATGGTGTTTCACCTAATTTGCCAAAATAAAGATCAAATGATGTTACCATGACTTGCCTTGGCTTTAGAAAATTCAGTGTTCATGTTTGATCAAGGGACTTTTTTCTGAGACGATCAAGGGACTATTTAGGACTTGTCAAAAAAAAGGGGACTATTTAGGAAGGCAGGAACCCAAACCAAATTTGTAGTAGCCTAGTAGGTATTGTAGTCTGATTAAGAGTAAATTTGGGCAAATGATACCTCTGGAGAACTGCAGGATCTGGAGGGGGGCCTAGCGGTGATGGTCCATGACAACCTAGGCAGTTCCAACATTTGTGAGCTGGTGAGCACGACTTTCAGTGTAAGAAGGGGTGCTCTGTTCTTCCTCTTTCAGTAAACTCTTTGTGTTGCATCTGCCTTTTTTAAAGCTCTATAAAACCTTTTGTCTAAGCTGAGACGATGATTTTGAAAGGACACCTCCATCTAAGGGCATGGAACGCATATGCTTAAATGCTTGGCTAAAGAGTTGAGAAAGTGAGAATTGGATGGCTTGGACTGCGATAACGTTTTTAGCTTTTACAGAGTTCACCGATCTAGAGCCAGTCTATTTTCCAAACCCAGATTTGCCATGTGTTACATTATTGCATCCATGTGGTGAAATAGTGTATAGCTTGATGTAATTATAAAATACATGGAAAAAATTATACGGTATTAGCATAGGATTTGGCAAATGAGCCTGTCCTTCTCGAGAACATAATATGCCAGATCGAATGATTGATATTGGACAGACCTGGGTAATAAGTTTGGACTGAGAAGAGAAAAACAGTGGGGCAACAAATATCAACCCCATCTGGAGAACCTAGTTGCCCAACATTACAATAAAGCCAAACGGCACTCCACCATAAGCATCATGAACAGTTGCAATAACACAACACGGAGATCATAGGATTTAGGTAAGGACAATCTCAATGAAGTGTTAACTGGAGAGGAGAAGGTCAAGCTCCTGAAGGACTATAATGTCATGGACTCGCATGTTCCTCTTATAATTTGTTGAAGTTACTTCTAAATTTCCTACTGATTTGTTACACTGCTACTTGGAGTCATGGTGCTATGCAATAATGCAGCCTGCTGCTCTCTGTCGGCTGATGCTTTTCATGACGCATGCTGAGCTGCTGTGTATAACACCATAATTTCAGCACTTGATTTTGTGTGCAACATGATCATGGCCATAAAGGACACTGCAATATCTTATTGTGCTTTCTGCATGTGATGATTGAGATTGTCAATAAATTATGAAGTTTACCATGCTGAGTGCCCTCAGCAAATGGAAATATTGATAATAATTTGGTGACTTATCATTTATATTGTTCTCACAATTTTCTTGTGTTTATGCATTTCTCATTGCTCAATATTTACCTTGATGGGATTCAAACTGATAATCCTCCCGTATTTTCATAAGCGGACTACTTCTATCATATAGAAAGAAAACTGCAAATGAAAATTTTATGTCTGCAAATGAAAATTTTATGTCATGTTTGTATTTATTTATGTGGGTTCCTATTACATAATGTAGGCTCCTTACATAATGAAATGATATGCAAATCAGAAACTAAAACATATGTCAACAATATGTTTATTGTTAGTTGTCATGGGGATACTGCATTTCATTTATTTTGGCTAGTGGAGTCCTAACATCCCTGCACTGTAAATTCCTACTTGTTATTAGCTTGGTTGTTTCCCTTGGAAATTTCTTTTGGCAGAGCTAGCTCAAATGGTTGCAAAGTAACTTAATGCAAGTTTACTGAATTTGGTGCTTGTATCTTTCAGATGCCTCTATGCTGGAGAGTGATGTAGTTGCTCACTACCATGGCTTTCGCAAAGGAACAATTGTTAAAGTTACATATGACAGCAAGCTTACCCATGTGACATACTGGTGTATTTTCTGAGGGGCCCGAGCGTTTCTGTGAATGAAGTTTCTCATAAGTTACTAACAATCACCTCCAAGCAGATGATGATGCTCTTGTAAGCCAGTGTAAGCACCCTACTATGTAGGGATGATGTTTGCTGTTAGCTGCTGCTGTTGGTAAAAATCGTATCCCAGCTAAGTAACTACCCTACTGACTACCATAATGTCCTGTCATGTATTAGTACTTGCCAGACTAATAAAGCTTAGAAACAGTAAAAGCTAATCCCATCATAAGTTATCTGAGAATCAGACTCAGATGTTTCTTGGCTTTGGCACATGCTTTGTCCAATGCCCTTACTGTTAGGCTGTTACATCAGTGGGTTTCTGATAAATGAAATAGGGAAATTGTGTTGCAGATTCACTTGATTCGACTCAAGCAGTATCCGTTTACATATTCCATTATATTTTGCAAATCTAGTGCTAACATCTACGTTACATATCAGTAGGCCAAAAACTGAGTATAAGGCAAATGACCAAGGGAAACAGAAAAAAAAAAGGTTAGCTATACTAGTCAGTTTGCAGCTAACTATGCCTTGATCTGTTGTTTGCCTGGGGCAACATTTCTTCCTTGTCTGCTGCCTCTCTTGCGGTTGCTGCTGCTATCGCTGCTGCTGCTGCTATTGCTAGTGGGGTTACTGCATTCTTCACTGTTACTGTCACTTTGCTGATGCTGTTCCTGGTGACAGTGCTCTCTGCATCTGCTTTTCAGTATGTGGGGCTTGAGCTTGTTCATGTCTGATAGCCGTACTGGTTTTAGGAAAAACTCATCAGCTCCTTCCTCCAGGCACCTGATTCAGAATTTCAAAAGAACTGTCAGGTTTTTATTCCTTTGATCATATATATAAAGCATGATATGCTTTTAGAAAACAACTCTAGCAACTTGTGTTTTTTTTTCCTAAAAAAACTTTACATTTTGCTTTTATGGATATGTCATCTTTTTTATTTTTTTTTTTTTTTTGTCGAAAGAGCAGCAATATCTTTTGATTTTTTTTTTGACTTTAGTGCCCTCCCATTGGTGTACTGTGCAATTAGTGGTCAGTGGCGCTAGTGGCCTGTCTGCATCAATAGACCTGTTTCATGGATACGGCGATATGGAAAGATCCACAAGATCGAACTGCGTATCATTTCATATCTTTCTTTTTTGGTGTTTATTTTACACCGACCAGGCCGAGATATATATAATACAAGGACGGTGTGACCTGTCATGTATGTGGTGGTTCCGCTATTATATATTTCATTCAAACTATGTGACAACAGATCATTAAGGATTCGGTGAGATTTGCATATCCAATTTGGCCCTAAACTTATTCATTTCTATGTCTACATACATGGAAGGGAAAATAGGAACTTTATAGTAACTGTCTAAAGGTTTCCTGAACATGATTTGATTTTCTGAGCCAGAACAGGCCGTCAGCCAACTCAGCCATGCCAAAGAAACAAAAATTCCCTTATATATGTAAAGTTGTTTTCTTGCTTTAACTCTACTCAACTCTTCACTAATGTTTTTTTTAACTTTGATTTTTTTTTTCTTGAACACTATTGTTTAGATCCACAAGACTCAAGAGTGGTAGCTCACTGTCACTGCTCACCTATTGATCCTTGAAGGAATGTTCTCAGAGGACATGATCACCACAGGGATATCTCTGAGAGACGACGATTCCTGGTTGAACAAACCAAAGATGCATCTTATTTAGGCCTTGTTATCTTCAGTGGATCATACCAATAAAGCACCATAGATAGATAGATAGATATTATAGAAATTAGTTACCTTGATCTTCTTGAGCAGATCATATCCTGTCATGCCGGGCATGCAGTAGTCTGTGATGATCAGGTTCACCGCCACATCCTGATTGTCATACAGAGAGCATGAGCAAAACCAAATACTACTGTACATCACAAACATTTTCTTCAGACTATCTAGCTAAAAACACAGAGGAAGAGGAATCCATCCTCTTCTTCTTCTTCTTCTTCTTACTAGCTGGTCTGTGTGGACAGGAACAGTGCTGTGGTCGTCCTGGAGCCCCAGGAACTGCAGCGCCTTGCTCCCTGAATCGACAGTGGTCACTGCATACATATATTCAGAAACAAATTAGAGCCAAAGAAACCTTGAGATTCAGAGTAGAGCCTGAAGCTGCTGGCGAAGGGGATGAGAATCCAATCCGGTGACTAATAAATTACCTTGGAAGGATGAGGTCTTGAGGAGCCTCTCGATGAGCTTCCTGTCTGGGAGGCTGTCGTCCACCGCCAGGACATGGAACGGAGTCTCTGTTGCCACCACCGCCGCTGCCGCCATGGCCGATCGAATCAAGAGAGCAGAGCTGCAGGAAGCAAGAGTTGCAGAAGAAGAATTCAGGCTGAAGGTGCGTGTGCTTGCGCTTGGCATCAGAGGGCAGAGGCTTGGCTTTGGTTTCTGAATCTGAATGATGAAGGATATGGTGTGGTGGTGTGGTTGGGTTGTTATATATACATGTGTCTGCTGTATGTACACACAAACAAGCACATGAAAGGATTCGACCGAGGAGATGTGATGTGATGGAATCATGGAAAGTAAAGCGAAGGAGTGGAAAAGAAGGTGTGATGACTAAGAAAGTCCCAGCAGCGCATGGAAAGCAAGATCCTGGAGCAGATTTTGAGATTTGCTCCAAATCTTGCCACGAATTGACTCCTTCCATACACGACAGAGTATCATGAGACAGTGACCCCCTTTCTCTCTCTGTGTCTCTCTCTGTAATCACTTGTGCTAGTATTCTAGAGCAACATGCACAGAAAGGATCCACTAGCACCATTTTCTTATGTTCCCTCTGCCTTTTTCATACTGTTGATAGTGCTGCTATTACCCTACCATATCATATGGGCATATGACTGTATTAGTTTTATGAGTTCTTTGGGGTGGTTTTTTGTCCTCTACTAGTAGGAGTAGCTAGTAGCTTGCTGTGTGATGATAGTGCTGACCCTGGCCTGCTGAAAGGATGAAAGATACGGATCGTTGTGGCGATCTTGTAAAGTATGCAGATTTGTACTAATCTTCATCAGGTGCGGGGTGCTGTGCTGACCTCAAAGTTAGGCGAACTGTAGCGATTTTCTGCTAGTAAAGAACTGGGATTTTTGGCTGCCCTGTGCTGTGACCACTTGCTTGTAATCAATCGATCCCAAGGGACAGTCACAGAGCTCGTTTCTCACGGATTATTATAGAATAAATACAGGTATCTTGTTCGAGTGATGAGGCTAGGCTACATGCGTTGATCACGCATGTCTCCGATTCTGGTGTTGTCTGGATGATGGATAGCATGCGTGTAGCTTTTCTTGATCGGCAGGAATTAAAATCGTCGGATTTGGGGAGGTGATACTGCTGATACTGATACCAGTAGTGGCCGCCGCACCAACCTCGAAATCTTGGAGATCTGTAACAAGTGACAAGTTGTCTGTTGTCAAAGTCTTGGTAGATGATCGGCGTCGATTGCATGATCTTGTCGGCCTGTTTCGCGTTACTGCCTCATGTGCTATATAATATAATACTATAATAAATCTGTTTAAAAATTAGAGTTTTTAACTTTTTCGACCACAAGTTTAACCAATCTTATTTCAAAAGGTTTAACCACTTGTCTTAATAAAAAAATGTAAAATATTATTTTTTTTTTTTGTGACATGCTTTATTAATAAAAAAAATTTTTAAAAAAAATAACTTAAATTTGACTATGTTTATTAAAAAAAATAATAAGATAGTGGTCAAATTTGAGGTAAAAAAAAGTCAAACAAACTAAAATTTGGAATGGAATGAGTAATGCAGACATATATTAGACTATATTTAGATCACCTTTGGCCTGTCTCCTAATCTTCCTGATCATTGTTTCCATAAGCTGGTTGTTAAGATATGGAAAGGTTTGGCCTATATATATAACCTTTGGTAAATCAATCAATTATCGTGGCAATCATCTCTTACTTTCATGGTACCATATCAACAAAGAGAGTGGTTCGCTCCTGAGGCACTCACTGCCGCATCCCTAACAATGGCCACCGACCTCACGCCGTGCGTGTGTTCTCTTCTCCTTGTGTGGGTCGGTGTCTATCGTTGTGTGGGGGATGATGAGACCCTTCCTTCACATGTAGAAGCTCCAAAGTGTACACATTGTGTGTCGGAAGAGTCGAGTGACGATGGTGAGACTTCAGTGCTCGTGCATTTCACTTTTTGGTTTGCAATCCAACATCGTGACCAGATCGAGCGAACAACAATGACAATATTGAGACTTTGTGCTCACTTCACTCATCTTTGTTTCGTCGGAGTCCAACATCATGGCTCAAAGAGTTGGAATACATTTGTGAGATATAGTGTCCATATATTCACATGTATAAACAAGGGGGCTGGCAAATAATATGATTTTTATTTATTTAATCTTAATATAAACAAAAAATAAGTTCTTCTAGATAATTATAATTTTTAAGATGTATGTGTAGTAATTTTATCCTAGTATAAGTCCTTCTAGATAATTAAATCATACAAAACACAATTAAACAATATTAAAAAGCACATTAGGAGAACCCGAACCACGGGCATCAAAGTTTACAAAGTCATCTTAGATGTCTTATCCAAACCCGGGGTTATTGTCTACCACTAAAAAATAGTGTGGCGCTTCCAAGAGTGTATATAAAATGCATTTCACTTTTGTTTGCAATCCAACATAAATTAAAATCGAGCGAGCAACAAAAAAAATCTTGAATTTTGTGCTCACTTCATCATGCTTTGTTTTTTACGCCGTAGTTGGACACCATGTCTCAAAGAGTTATGAATAATTTGTGAGACGTGTCCAGGAGCATACCTCAAGTATAGGCTCAATGTGTATGCTTTGTATGGGTAACTAATACAAGGGGCGACATACAGTTTGTCTCCTTGGTTCACTTTATTTCTTGAATTACTCTGTGTGACCGTAGCGTACCGCTGGCATTCTAGGCCGACCTTTGTTTATTTTGTAAGTTGTAACAACTCTGATTTTCCCTCTTAATGATATGCATGCTATGAATGGTCGTGAAAAAACTCTTAAATCATAGTACTCCCTCTATTTTTTTTAAGTGTCATATTTAATTTTGTTTGTCCTAAGTCAATTGTGTGTATCTTTGACTATTAATTTTTTTTTAAAAAAAGTATATAGTTTAATGTTATATTTTTGTATTTTAGATTCATACGAGAAATACTATATAATTTTCGTATATTGTGAAACTATAAGAATTTTAGACATGGTTGGTCAAAGATTGCAATGTTTGACTTTGATAAATTAATATGACAAAACAGAAAATAGAGGGTGCTAGGTGCTGATATTTCCAACTGATCGATCGATTATTCGAAAAGATATTTCCATATCTCCGGGCGATCGAGCTAGGTGCTGGGTGGGGGGGTATGGAAATGGTCCAAATCCAAATGTAAGAAGGCCACGACATAGGAAAAGCCAGCACGAGGTAGAACCCAAATCGAGGCGATACGATACGGTACCATGCATTCCCATTTCCCAATCCCAGCAGCCGCATGGAGGCAGATATGATGCTGTTGCCCATGCCGATACGATATCCATGTGATTTGCTGATTGCCTATATGGGCTATTTGCCTTTGCCTCCACGCGTCGTCTTTGTCTTTCCTTGTTTCCATCGATGCTCTCCTTCACTTCACGTGGCCACGTGGACATATCGCCCCTTTCCTGGCTCTCCACACACACACACACTCGCCAAAACCAACGAATCATCTTGACAGCTACATAACTTAATACTCTATCCCTTTTAAATAGGCAATATATGCTATGGAAATCAACTTCGTTCGTGTGTAAATTATTGGAAAACTCCAATCACGACCATAAAATTTGGATCCAACATTTAAGAAATAAAGTGGGGTTTTTTTTTTTCCACTTAAACAGCAACCCGACCTGGGGTTTAAAACTAAACCGTACATATATCGTGGGAGGGTTTATGTGGACAGAGAAAACTGTGTCACGCCTGTTATTCAAACTATGGTTTACAAGTTGCAGATTGGTAGGCTGGTGTGGTAGAAACGTACTTCCAGGAGCTGTACAAAATGCAGAGAGGCGTAGTTAGGACAAACGGATTTGGTCCATCTTCTGTGTTTAGTACACAAATAGGACCAGTGAGCATAAGCGCATTGTTTAGCTACTGGTTTAGTTTATAAATAAATGAATTGTACCAGGCGCGACTACAGGCCCAAAACTACTGCATATTCTGACCTAATGCTATCTTGTCTTGGAACCAAACATCATGTCCCTCAAAACCAAACAAACATCCTATCCCCAACAAAACTAAACACTGAACTTCCTAAGTGGTTTTTTTGCATTTTTTGGCAAATTGCAAACCAAAAGTTGCAATTTGTCAAGTCGGTTAATCGTGGTTTTCAAGCCGCCAAATCAAACCCTATTAATCTCCGGGCATTGTTAAAAACCGCCACGGGTTAACCGATTAACCTAGGCGGTTTTTTAATAATGTCCGCCAAAGAAAATCCAATAACCCGCAACAAAATCGGTCCGATCCCAAATGGGCGTAGGAGCCCGCTACAAGTTGGGGCCGCCCGATGTGTGACTACGGGGAGATTGTTGGGGTAAGTCCCACATGCCGGTAATTGATGGTGGGGCACCCGGCGCTGATCCGGCGGGTGGTAGTCCCATCCGCGCCGATGGTGGGGAGCACAACATCCGCATGGCGGCCTCCTCACCTATCGGCGCTAGTCTTTGGGGGTTGAGTTAGGCCCCCCGACCTTGATATGTGTGCCCGTCGACAAATCTCCTCGGTGCCGCCTCGCCACGGCGAGCCTCGCCGGACCGGAATCCGAGCCCGATCTCGGTTCTCAGCGCCCCACCCCCGGTGGGCGACGGCCGCGGGGTGGTGGGAAAGGGGCAGCTCCCCCCGGGGGAAGCGGGGGCCCGCGCCGCGCCCCGATGGGGGATCCGGGGCAAGCGTCAAGACGGAACGGGATGGGAGGCGCCGCCGAGCCGCCCTCCCGGCTTCATGCCTCCGGGAGAGAGCGGGACCGAAGTGAAGCCGTTGGGCCTCCGGCCTCGTCCCTCATTTTCCGTGCCGGGCATTGCTAAAAACTGCCAAGGTGAGGCCACCGCGCCGGTTATCCTACAAAAACCCGGGCATCCCGGTTAATCGATCCCGGTGGCAGCAAGGTGGAGAAGACGGCAGCCACCTATTTTCCGGGGTGTTTCTCAAATGCCCGCCAGGAAAATAAATGCCGCCACCATCCTTTTTTTTGTCGCACGTGCATTTCATTAAGGCTCAAGCCGGTGGCAGCAACAAACAGTGGACAACACAACACAACACAACATAACACTACACCACACAAACCACGGGGAAGTGGCCACAACACACAAGACAACAACAAGCTCCGAAAACAAAGAGAGGGGGATGGGAACACGGCCATTTTCATTCCACAACACGTAAAAATGAAGTCCAACATGTTGTTAGACCTAAACTCAACCGTCGTTTGAATGTAGTGGAAGTGACTATGGGATTCACTCCGCCCGAGACAATGGTATCAACCCCCAAGACGACTCCAGAGAGTGCTGCTCATGGCCCATGGCCAAACAATGTTTACGGGCTATAATGATAAGAGTTGCAATTACAAATATTCTTCATCAAATATTCAAGCTGGCATCACAACACTCATATGTCTGACGGATCACAGTGTTCTGTGGTTCATATATGAATATGATACACAGTGGCCACGAGTATGGTTTATGAGGTACACATTGTACACTAAATAGTCTCAATACTTCCTGCCTGTCGTAAGCTGAAGGGACAATAATCCTTGCATAACTCTTGAATGAAATGTCACTCTGAACAGTTGGTTAAGCTCCTGACATCGCTCAACCCATATGAGAACCAATGGGAACTCACTTCATTCTGTGCTTGGAACGCTGTTGCGGTCTCAGGTATCTCCGCTGCTGGCTTTCACGGCGCCAGCAAAACTGCAAATCTTGTTCAGGGCGCTCAGGTAAGCTCTGACACTGGACACCACAATGTCCATGGATGCCCGCTCCCACTGAAGTCGAGAGACACAAAGATGCGATGAGAGAGAGAACACAGAATAGCAGAGAGCGTGGAACAAATGGAAACATAATTCAGAGGACTGTTATTAACCTGAAGGAACGATTGAAAGAGTGGCCATTCAGGGCATGTTGGGCGTTGATGCTCACATCTCCAGTGACAACGACTCGAGTTGTTGCAATTGCATCAATGCCTCCTGTGATTGATGTCATACTATATTCTCGGAGAACAGTTGGAATCTGCAGATTGTTAGTCCAATAAGATTTCTGTTCATTGTGATCGTTCCGGTAGTCAAAGAAACAGAATAAGTGAATCTGATAAGTTAGGTACAATCCCTGCCTGCACCAGTTATAGTCCATTAGTGCTTCTCTACTCCAGACTGATAGGAGACAACCCATGTTATACTCAATATTGTGGTAGATGATTAAATATAGGAGACAACTCATGTTATACTCAACCCATGTTAGGTACAGGTATTTCTAGTCCTTGTCGAGAAAAAAAGAGTACTTCTATTTCTAAAAGGAAATGCAACATTCATATTTGTGCACGTTTGAAGTAGAGTACTAGTGCAAGAAAAAACTCAAAAAAAAACAGCATCCATATTATTAAAAAAAAAATAGCAGTGTATCAGTGCAAGAAAGATCAAAATTGTGGTGGCAACAAACCTGGATTATTTTGGTCAATAGCCTTGTAAGCTGCATCGACTGGACCTGTTCCGACCTATGTTTTCTCTACCGATATTTTAAAAATCATGCTATTTTATATCTTTATCCTCTCCAAAAAATCTTTTATTCAGGTCCTTTCAAACCATTTAACACTGTAAATACAACATATTATAAATTCAATGGGCAAGACAACGACACCACATGTTGCAGGCAAAAAGATGAATCACATTCAAACTTATTATTTGTATGGACAAATTCTAAAATTTTGCAAATATGATAAATTTCTGACCCGACCGTAACCATAAGTTTTTTTCACAGGTAAACTGCAGCTCCATCTGGTCCTATAATTTCACTAGATAAACCTGTATGTTCCTGCAAAAGGATGAATCAATTTCAAACTCCATTTCTGGCTGGAATATCCTGTACATCTGCAAGGGACCAAATATCCTTAGGCTGGAATATCTCATCTGACAATAGCGCTTCTAAGTCTTCATCAGTTACGCACTGCAAATTGTGAACAAATTGGTTAGTTTCCATGTGTACAGAATGTACATGTTAGTATGTTATAATATAAAGGTTTGGCGAATAAAACAGGCATGAAGAATAAAAGCAGAACATGGAAAAATGGCCCATGAAAATAAAAATGTACAGGAAAAAAAGTGGCATGGCCCAAAAAGTAAAAGCTATTAACAAATGCACGTAATTTTTGAAAGGTTAAAATGAAGGTATTTTGGGTAATAATAAAGGTAAAAAAGGAAGGTCGCATAAGTAGTCTAAGTATGCTTTAGAAAAGAGTCACCTTTTTCTTCTCTGCAACCTCTTTGTAGCGGATAAAGAAGTCTTCAAATTCTTTGTCACCGATTTCATGTCCAAGCTACATTTGAACAATGAAGATCACATCGTGAAACAAAAAGAACCGGAACAGAAAAACAGAACTTGAACAGAAGAACCAAAACATCTAAGTTGTACCTCTACTAGCTTAGATCTCACAGCATTCCTTCCGCTGAAAAGCAAGAACAGAAAATATTAGTATGTATGAGATTCTCAAATTTGATCTAATTTATTGATGTATGCCTCTGCCTAACTGTATTAAACATAATACCAAATTCAACTAATCTAAGAATTTTAGAAGCGTAATCCCAATACATGGATAGCTTAATTAAAGACTAAATATTTGATCAGAAATTTCTTCCAGGAAAAGTGATCAAAATCTTAAGCATTTGGAGCTCCTTTATATGAACACTGAATCAGCAAAACTAGATGAAAGAAGTCTCCTGGAGAGACATCA
The DNA here is from genome assembly GCA_015847255.1 of Hyparrhenia diplandra. Classification (NCBI taxonomy): domain Eukaryota; kingdom Viridiplantae; phylum Streptophyta; class Magnoliopsida; order Poales; family Poaceae; genus Hyparrhenia; species Hyparrhenia diplandra. The sequence goes on along the minus strand of JADLZK010008342.1, from coordinate 276,751 downwards.
CAGCAGAATACCTGAGAAATTGAACTAAAGAGGGATAGGTGTTTTGCATGATACCTGAGTTTCCCAAGGACAATAACAAATTCATTTGCATGTGTTAAACCAATATCATCAGGCGACAAAATTTGGTAAGTTCCTTTATATTTAAGCATCCCATCCTACAAAACAATGCAAATGAACATAAAGGATTATTCTACTCTAAAAAAATCACAGTTTAGGAGAATAATTCGACCCTTTAAAATGAAAGAATTTTGCAGGAAACATGGAAAATCCCGCATTCCAATTTCAAAGGGGCAACCATTGTCAAATTTAAGTATCATAGAGGCACAGAGTAACGAAAGAGCGTGAAACCACAAGTTGATCCACCACAATGGTGAAAATAATTATTTGCAATATATAGATAAGTTTTAGCAGTTGAGAACAAACTAGCAAGGAAGTGAAAAGCAACAATGCTATTTATTTGTTTTATTTAAAACAATCTACCCACCACTACTGCAATTGCAATAGGTTGATGGTAGCAAGGAGAGACTGAAAATATGTTTACCTGATGAATTCCACTTTGATGAACAAACGCATTGGCACCAACAATAGCTTTATGTGGTTGTACTTGAAGTCCACTATACTCTTGTACCTAGAATAATTAGAACAATTTGCGCCAGAAAATCGGTCAATGTATAAGAGACCAAAAAGGAAAACAAACAAGACAGGGAACGATTGTTGTACCATTTTGCTCGTCAAAGTGATATGTCGAGAATCGATTCCAGTATAGAGACCATCTAACAGTTCTCTGCGGCTTTTAATTGCCATGACAACCTGACAAGGAGCTCAGAAAATATTAGGCATGTAAAAACACCTCACCAGACCAATTCAGATTGCTCTCTTAAACCCATCAGAGTATATATGTTGTACGCTAGATACTGTGACCAGGACATGAGTGCTCACCTCTTCCAAAGAAGCATTTCCGGCTCTTTCACCAATACCATTAATAGTAACCTCTAACTGCCGTGCTCCAGCACAAGCACCCTAAAGTTAAATCGAAGGAAGTTTAGAATTAGACCAATGATAATAAATTATACAAAAATTAAATAAAAAAAAATAAATAAATAAATAAATAAATAAAAGGAAAAAGGTACCGCTATTGTGTTGGCAGTCGCATGACCAAGGTCATTATGGCAATGAGTGGAAATGATAGCATTTTCAATTCCAGGAGTGTTTGCCTTTATATCAGCAATTAACTTCCCAAATTCATTAGGAAGATTATATCCAACGGTGTCCGGGATATTGAGAGTCGTAGCCCCAGCTTTTATGACTTCCCCTAGGATATGATACAAGAACTCTCTATTTGACCTGGATGGAAAAGCGGAACCAATATAATATTAGACCAGTGATAATAAATCAACTCCGGAGGGTATAAAAGGGACTGGCCCGGGGGAGGAGGGTCGGCTAGGTAGTGGGGATGGCCCGGAGCTCCATGTCTCTATGGCCACAACGGCGGAGCTCTAGCAAAACCTAGTTCCCACAATGGGCTAGTGGCAGTGGCACTGTGGCTAGGACAAGGTGGGGTGCACCGGCAAGGGAGGAAGAACGGTCGGGGAGGAAGAGGATGACCCTAAGCTTAAGCATGCTTACACGACTAGAATCAACGAGTTTCCCTAGGGTATTAATTCTATGGAAAAAGGTTGAAAAACGCTAGGGAAACGGTTTCCCCAGGGTGTTTCGCAGGAAAAGCCCCTTAGGGAGGAATTTGGTGGGAAATGCAGCCTTCCCCTACGGTTTTGATCAAAACCCTAGGGAAACATTCTTTCCCTAGGGTTGTATCCCCTAGGGAAACTTCCTTCGGAAAGCTACCATCAAATTTAGGAATCTTTCCCTAGGAATTAGAACTCTAGGGAACAAATACCTTTTACACAGATTCATATTTGAATTCAAATACATATTTATATTTGAATTCAAATATACAAATACTTCAAATTCACACATAAGCACATAATTAAGCACTCATTTTATTCAATCCATAAGCACAAATCCATAGATTTAGTTATAATTGTCATAATACAACCATGTCATCCATCTATTTGGCACCACCAGTGCTTAAAAAAAAAATGCAACAAACAATAACTACAAGTCATGGTTTGACAACAATCAATAGAAAGGATGGCCACATAATACTCTAATCCATAAATAAAAGAAATTGAATCTTTATGCCAATGATTTAGCCTATCTTGAACGTGTCTTCGCAAGGTTCTTATCACTGCTACACAAATGATATTGTAAGATAGTGCTCAAATATTAACTGAGGCGGTCACAAAATCTGACCGCACCTAAAAATGTTGAACGACTAACGAAGGCGGTCAAATTTGCCCGCCTCCTACTAAATGATATCAATTTTATAAACTTGATATATATAGCAATAAACATATCAGCAAATTTCCATTATTTTAGATAAGAAACATTTCTTCTATATGAAATAAAAAGAATTGTACCCTTCTATCCAAATCCAATTTGCATCAATAAAATAAATCCAATTCGAGTAGTAGATGAATAATTGCAATTTTGTGTGTGTAAATAACTTAAAAGTATCTGACATAACTTTTTATTTTTCCTAATCTGAAAAAATGTATGAAAAAGAAAGGAGGTGATGGAAGTCTCCTTTTTATTCAACCACCTCCAAAAGGCTGAGGTCTATTTGGCCAGACAAGGCCTGATAACCGTTTTGGATTAAATATCAACATTTTTTGGGGTCACTCAGTCTTAGTTTCACCTCTCCACCTGATCGAGCGACCGAGTGACGTCTCTCTCTCTCTCTCTCTCTTGCTCTGATATAGAGGCCAGCCACCCTTTCTCTCCACTCCCGCACTTGGGCTTCCCTCTCCCTCTCTCGGTGGTGCGCGGTGGATGGGGCACGGGCGGCCGGTGCATGCGTGGGGGTCGGGCGGTGGATATAGTCTCCCTCTGCCACTCCTTACGGCGGTCTCTCGCCTCCCTACGTTGGCCGAACTCCACCCCCGGCACGTGCAGATCTGGCGGGGATGGCCTCCCCCACGGTGGATCCGGCGCCTGCACGGCCTCCAGAATAGCGGAGCTAGCCTCGACTCATGCGGATTCGGCGGCAACGGCCTCCACCACGGCGAATCTAACCCGGCGCATGTGGATCCAGCGGCGCGAGGGTTCTACCACGGTGGATCCTGTCCCGACATGCGGGTGGATTGGGCGGCGGCAGCCTCCTCCACACTGGATCCAGCCCTAGCGTGGGTGGATCCAATGGTGGCGCTCCTCTGGTGGTGGATCCAGCGCCCTTCCTCACATGCGAGGCGGCTAGCTCTGGATGGGCTCAAATTTGGGCTTCGGACCTTCCTCACGTGCGAGGCGGCTCTGGATGGGCTCACATTTGGGCTTCAGGCGTGGGCTTCGGACTTTTTTTAATCCACTAACGGAGGCAAGCCAGCCACAAGGCAACCGCCACCCGTTAATCTGGATTAAGCAAGACCTTTGAATGGAGATGGTTGGGGGGGTTTCCCGCCTCCATTGGTCGGCTTCAAAAGAATACCTGCCGGCGTCCTCGGCGCCGAACTCGATGTCAGTGTATCCGAGGCTGCGGGCGTACGCCACCCCTTCCCTGGCAATGGCCACAACCTCGTCGGGCGTCTTCCTGAGCTTATGCTTGATGTGAATCTCGCTGGTGGCGATGGAGGTGTGGATCCGGGACCGGCGCGCGTGGCGCACGGCCTCCCACGTCGCGTCGATGTCTTTCCTGTTGCTCCGCGCGAGGCCGCAGATGACCGGCACGTAGTGGACGTCGGCTTCTGCGTTGCCGTTGCCGACCTCGATGGCGATGGCGCGCACGGCGTCCAGGTCGTCGGGGAGGATGCCGGGAACCCTGCCTCGATGATGTCGACGCCGAGGCGTGCCAGCTGGCGCGCGATGACGAGCTTCTGGGCGCTCGTCATGGAGGCGCCAGGGCCTGCTCTCCGTCGCGCAGCGTGGTGTCCAAGATGCGCACGTAGTTTGGGTCGTCGATGCGGTTCGGGACGTACTCCGGCCGCCGTGGAGGCGCGACGACGACGCTCGGACTGGGCATGGAAAGCGGGTGGTGGAGCTGGGGAGGGATGCCATGGTAGGTCGGACGTCGGCGTGGCCGGGCTTAGTTGGCGGTGACCTGGCCGTGATTTTGCTGCAGGAGCTTAAGGTCTCCAGTGGCCTGTCCTTGAAGCCTACTTGTAGTCATCGTCGATGATCCGATCTCGATCGGCCGGCAGAGGCGACTGTTGAGCATCCGTGTACGCTAATTGGCCCCCGCGTATATTTTTTCGGGCCGGACGTCCGGCGCCAGCGCGCTTCCGGCCGCCCGCGGGCCTGCGCCCCGTACGTCCCCGTCCCGACGGCCACCGTACGGTCCCCGCGTTCCTGGCTGCAGCATGCGGCTGGTTTGTCCCCTTTTTCCAAAATAAACAAATTGTTGGATGAAACCCCACCCACAAAAAATTTGGCAAAGCAAAAAAATGGCAAAACCTCAAAATCCAAAATTTTACCAAAACAAAAAAAAAAAAAAAAAAAAAAAAAAAAACGAAACAAAAAATGGTGATGAACAAAGTCCCAGTGGCTATCCCCCGCGGCTCCCCGCATCCGGCATCTCTGCTTCCTCCCGGCTCCTCCGCTGCCCCAGCAACGAGCTCATGGCCGGCCTCAATGGCCTAGACCAGCGGGGGTGGCGCGGGCGCGCCGCCGCTCAAGCGGTGTGACAAAGACGCGGCCACCGCCGGGCGGCGAAGGCGCCGAGGGGATTGCCACCGGGCGAGCCGAGCGCCCGGTCGCGGGGCTGCCATTGGTGGAGGCGTGGGAGAGACAAGTCGTGCAGCCTCCCATCCCCGGCGTCGGGCGTGCGGCCCACCGGCGGCGGGGATGATCGCAAAACGGAGAGGGAATGGAGAGTGTGCGGGGGGGACAAAACCGAGCAAACGGGACGAACGACCCGGATCAAACAAACTCAAGATCGTTGGGTCACAATTTTGGGTGGAAAAAGACTCAAATCCACACGGGTGGGTTTAAACTTCTCTGAAAATCTAATATGTATGGATTGTCTCGTACCGAATGAAAATACACTAACCAATTTGTGGCGGGGGAGTAGTGTTACTAGCTCTAAATATTGGTAGGTATTTTTTTCTAGTACTCTCTCGGTTCCAAATTATAAGACATTTTGACTTTTCTAGACATTGATTGATTTTTATATGCACCTATTTATACAGTATGTCTAGATATATAGTAAAAAATACATCTAGAAAATTAAAACCCAGGTGACATATAAATTTTTTTGCATAACTAATAAAGAAAAGGACAGATGGCCGCCGCCCCCAAACCCTAGTGGCGCCGCTGCCGGCTCCCATGCTGGTCCCCCTCCCTTCTCCTCCGGCATCACACACCGGGGTTGAAAGGAGTGGGGATCCATCGTTTTTAATAAGTTTTTTTTTCCTAGTAGATCAAGTCTTCCAGGTTTAAGATTTCTCCAGAGATCCAATCGAAGAGATTGGCCACGGCGTAAGGCGTCGTCAAGATTATCGATGAAGCATTGGAGCGTGTCCTTCCTTAGCGGTGATGGCAAAACGAAGACATCATCATTTATGCGGAAAATAAGGTACTCCGGCCCTTCCTTTGTCTGTTTTTGTGGTTCTATGCAGCCCATAGCGATTAGCTAGTGGGATTTAGTTTTCCAACGATATCTATCCATATGCGGTTGGACTTGTATTCTCTCATGGCGAATCTTAGTGAAGGCAACTATATGAGTTCGACGATGTAATCAGGATTATGTTTGCATGTGGAGTTTTGTTCTTACTCATCTTTTGCAAAAGTGATTGGTATGAGGATGATGGGGGTGGATGGTGAGATGACCCCGTTTGTTCGGATCGGAGCTTCAAGGCTGCATGGCATATCTGTTTTGGGATGATGATCCTAGATGGTGGAATTTATGATTTTTTCAAAGTTTCTTGTCTCCTATTAATGGAGGTGGAGTAGTTTGGTTTACTTTGTAATGAGAGGATGTAACTTATTTTAGTAGAGTAAAATGCATCCGTCCCAAACTTTTAGACACCTCCCATCCTACTCAAACTTCATTATCTATTGTTGTTTCAACGCCAAGAGCTGATGTGGCCATGCCACCGTGGCAATCAGTCAACATAGCCATGAAAACTTTTCAAAAACAGCCCTGTCCCATTCTCTTTCTCACTTCTACGTCCTTCCTCTCCTCGAACAGATAGAGCAGGGCCGTGCCCGATTCGACGGCGGTGACCGGGTGGCCGGCGTATGCAGGACCCGGCTCAAGTTCCATGAGGGAGATGCCACAACGGATCACCACAGGAGCAGGCTGGATCCAGGCGTGCGAGCGATGGTGGCGGCACTAGTGACGTCGAGGCACGCCGGAGACCCGGTCGCGGCCGACAGCAGACCGACACGCCCGCCTTGCGCACGGGAGCATGCACCGCGGCGTGACAACGGGCACTGCTCCCATGCGGGGAAGTTTGGGATGATGGAGGCGTTTGGTTGGGATTTTGGTGGCTTGCAGCGATTCGGTCTTCGCTCGTGCACAGCCGAATTTCAGCAGCAGGCTTTTTGAAAGGGCTTTTCGACAAATTCATCACCGTCAGGTCGCCCCTGTCCGATTCCTTTCGCAGCCAGACCCGGCGTTCAGTTTGGGATCGTGACAGTCCAGTAGGCCGGAATCGGCCGCACGCGCCATGCCGCTGCGGTCCGCCGTCCGTCGCGAAACTCCTCGCCCGCACCCTGCAGCTCATTTTACAGCGCGTGCTCGACGGACGCTGTGCCGGAGCTCTTGTGCTGTCCCTTTCAGTCTGATAGCAACAACGCACAAAGATGCAATGCAGTTTAAGATATATAGAACCAACACGTAGTAATGAATCAGGATGCTGCACAATGGACGAACCATTGGCGTCAGAACGGCTTCCCGAAAGAAAGCTTCGGGTCCCACATAAATCGGCGCGGTCCAAATTTCACACTATTCAATTTTGGGGCGGCACGTGCGTTTCGTTCTAGACCCGCGCCAGCGATCATCCACCAAATTCAGATCTATAGATCTTTTTACCCAAACAATCCGCCCACCTCCCGATGAGGCCGAACTGCATCTTCATATGTCGGACTGCATGCCGTGGCCCTCGAGGGTAGGGGATGGCGCAACGCCTGGAGACGGAGCGCGCTGACGTGCCGAGCTTGCAGGTCTCTGCACTCACCCCGACGGCCGGACCATAGTATGCGGAAGTCACCCATGGCGAAAAGTTTTCATGACCATGAGTATCAATGGCCACATCAGCTCTTGGCATCCTTTTGGACCTATTCATTGCTCATGTTTTCAATGTCTAATGTTTACAGGCTATTTTAAGCATCAAGGAAATTATAAATGACCTATACCTTTCTTTGGGCCAAATCAGAGTCCCACTATTCAATTTTCAGGGTGGGTCCACAGATTCTATGGTTCATATAATCCACCTCCCGATACAACTGCATTGCACACCCTGACGAGGACCACATATCAATCTCAACACATTCCTGCATGTCTTAAGCTCATCAAGGATTATAAATGACAATCCTTTGCACAAAGTTTGAAATGAAATGGTTCATACTCTGAACAGTTGGTTAAGCTCCTGACATTAAGCTCAGACCATATGAATGAAATGTCACAAAGTTGGTTAAGGAATCGCGCTAGTGAAAACCAAAAGCTCATTCTGTGCTCGAACGCTTGCGGTCTCGGTACCTCGCTGCTGGCTTTCACGGCGCCAGCGAAACTGCAAATCTTGTTCAGGGCGCTCAGGTAAGCTCTGACACTGGACACCACAATGTCCATGGATGCCCCGCTCCCACTGAAGTCGAGAGACAGAGATGTGGTGAGAGAGAAGAACAGAATAGCAGAGAGCGTGGAACAAATGGAAACAGAATTCAGAGGACGGTTATAACCTGAATCAGTAGGGATTGAAAATTAAATGAAAGAATGGCCATTCAGGGCATGAAAGAGCGATTTTCAGGCATTTTGGCTTTGCTCACATCTCCAGTGACAACGACTCGAGTTGTTGCAATTGCGTCAATGCCTTCTGTGACTGATGTCATGCTATATTCTCGGAGAACGGTTGGAATCTGCAGATTGTTAGTCCAATAAGATTTCTGTTCATTGTGATCGTTCGAAGTCAAAGAAACAAAATAACTGAATCTGATGAGTTAGGTACAATCCTGCCTGCACCAGTTAGTCCATTAGAGCTTCTCTACTCCAGACTGATAGGAGACAATCAGACAATCCATGGGCCATGTTATACTCAAAATTGTGGTAGATGATCAAATGTTTGACATCTCTTTTTTACAACCCCAGTTATTTTCTAGTTAAAATGGCACCATAATATGCTCAATTTACAAGCAGCACAACTGACACTTTTTCTTCTCAAGCTGCTAAAACGTACTCAGACACAATGCTCTATTAAGTCATGCCCCTGTATAGATATACTTTTATTTTTAACATAAGCCAGTGTATCATCTCTTGAAATCCATCTACTTGTGATAAATTTCATGCAAATTCAAGGAAAATTTTGGGTTATCATGATGAAAATACAGCCTGAGGTTCACCCAGATACAAGTATTTCTAGTCCTTATCAAGAGAAAGAAAATGCAACATTCATATTTGTTCACGTTTGAAGTAGTGTACCAGTGCAAGAAAAATACCCAAAACAACTGCATCCATATTATTAAAAAAAGCAGTGTATCAGTGCAAGAAAGATCAAAATTGTGGTGGCAACAAACCTGGATTATTTGGTCAACAGCCTTGTAAGCTGCATCGACTGGACCTGTTCCGACTGAACATGCTATTTTCTCCTCTCCATCTGGTCCTATCAATTTCACTGTTGCTGTAGATAAACTAAGTGTACCACATGTTGCCTGCAAAAGGATGAATCACATTTCAAACTTAGCATGTCACGTTTCTGCTAACCAAAGTTTATTAAACTGCAGCTCAACTATACCTGTACATCAGCAAGGGACCAAATATCCTTAGGCTGGAATATCTCATCTGACAATAACGCTTCTAAGTCTTCATCAGTTATGCGCTACACATCATGAATGAATTGTTAGTTTCCATGTGATGTACATGTTATAAAATAAAACAGAACAAGCAGCCCTCCCAGAGAAATCCAATGATTAAATAAAAATGTGTGTGTGTGTGTGTGTGGGGGGGGTTGACATGGCCCAAAAAGAAAGGGAAGCATCAATGCATGCAATTTTTGAAATGTCATAATAAAATTATGGAGATGACATTGGGTAATAAAAAGGTGAGATGGCCCAAAAAGGAAGGTCGCATAAGAAATAGAGGAAGTATGCTTCAGAAAAGAGTCACCTTTTTCTTCTCTGCAACTTCTTTGTAGCGTTTAAAGAAGTCCTCAAATTCCTTGTCACTGATTTCATATCCAAGCTACAGTTTGAACAATGAAGATCATATCAGGTAACAATAAGAACTGGAACAGAAAAAAAAGAATTTGAACAGAAAGCCCTAGTTGTTGTGAGTAGAAAAACAAAAGAAAACATCTAAGTTGTACCTCGACTAGCTTAGATCTCACAGCATGCCTTCCACTGAAAGTAGAACAGAAAACATTAGTATGGATGTGATTCTCAAATTTGATCTATTTTTTTGTTGTATGCATGCCTAATGGTATTGAGCACAAAACACCCAATTCAACTAATCTGGAAGTGTACGAAAATATAGCAAACAAAGATTTTCAGAAGTGTAATGCTGATAAATAGATTAATAAAGACTAAATTTGAAGCAGATGAAAGAAGTCTCCTGGAGAGACATCACCTCATAATATTTGAGAAAGTGAACTAAATAGGGAAAGGTGTGTTGCATGGTACCTGAGTTTTCCCAAGAACAATACCAAATTCATTTGCACGTGTTAAACCAATATCATCAGGTGATATAATTTCATAAGTTCCTTTATTTTTAAGCATGCCATCCTACAAAGCAAAAAAAAAAAAAAAAAAGTGAACATAAAGAAGAATCAGTCCACTCTTAAAGAAACACAGTTTAATGAGAATAGTTAGGGCCCCTTTGGAATGTTAGAATTTCACAGGAAACCACAGGATACATAGGGAAAAAACCCACATTCCAGTTTCCAAAGGGGGTCTTAAATCATATATCTATGAGATCAACAGTTACCAAAATTTAAATATCTTAGAGGCTCAGAGTGGTGAAGCAAGGTGAAACAACTGTTGATCCATCATAATGGTGAAAAATAATTATTTACAATATATAGATAAGTAGCATTGGCAGTTGAGAACAAACTACCAAGGAATTGGAAAGAAGCAATGCTATTTATTTATTTATTTGAAACAACCAACCCACAACTGCTGCAATTGCAATAGGTTGATGGTAGTAACAATTGTGTTTACCTGATGAATTCCACTTTCGTGAGCAAATGCATTAGCACCAACAATAGCTTTATGTGGTTGTACGATCAGTCCACTATGCTCTTGTACCTAGAATATTTAGAGCATTTGTGCCAGAAATTCAGCCATCTGAAAAATGTATAAGAGACCAAAAGGAAAACAAACACGACAAGAAATGGTTATTGTACCATTTTGCTCGTCAATGTGATATGTCGAGAATCGATTCCAGTATAGAGACCATTTAACAGTTCTCTGCGGCATTTAATTGCCATGACAACCTGTAAAGGAGATCTGAAAATATTAGGCATGTACAAACACCCAATCAGACCAATTTCAGATTCCTCTCCAAAACCCATCAGACTACTTTTGTAAGGCACTGTCAGCAGATGGATATGACTAAGGCATCAGCTCACCTCCTCCAAAGAAGCATTTCCAGCTCTTTCACCAATACCATTAATGGTAACCTCTAACTGCCGTGCTCCTGCACGAGCACCCTAAAGTTAAGTCAAAGTAATAGCCCCATTAAGATCAGACCATGATAATAAATTATATAAATAAAATATAAATAAAATAAGGAAAAAAGTAGTACCGCTAATGTGTTGGCAGTCGCAAGACCAAGGTCATTCTGGCAATGAGTGGAAATGATAGCATTTTCAATTCCAGGCGTGTTTGCCTTTATATCAGCAATTAACTTTCCAAATTCATAAGGAAGATTGTATCCGACGGTGTCTGGGATATTTAGAGTCGTAGCTCCAGCTTTTATGACTTCCCCAAGAATATGATACAAGAAGTCTCTATTTGACCTGGATGGAAAAGTGGAACCAATCATGGATGGACACCAGGAAAAGAGGAACATTTCTTTTGTAAATAGATACTATGAAATTCCTTGGACAGCATGAGCTAAAACTTCAGCATCCTTTTCACCTTTTCCACAAGAAAATGTCTAATCCCCCAAAAAGGGGAAAAAAAAAGATGTAGTACCTTCCCAGGCTAAACATGCAACAAACTTTCAGTAACCACCAACTATTATTACCCCAGTACCTGTTTTGATTTGCTAAGAAAGTTGCCCTCCTCTGAAAACTCCAAGAAGCACTACTCTGTAAACTATAAAGAAGCTAACTAGAGTGGTGAGCAGTCATGCATCACTTTGCCTCAAAATCAAGAAATCAACTCCTGCAGTACTAAACTAAATTGGGACCCTTTTTGTGTGTGCCAGATTTATACTTGATTTGTGAACTTCCAATTACATACATGAATTAGAAATCACAAAAAAGAGGGGGACCTTACTTACAGTTACAGGCTTTCAGATTCAGAAAATGCAGCTAAAAAAATCCCCCAAAATCTGATATTTCACAACTGCAAAGAGTGGTACACACACGTACCTGCCAGCATCCTCGGGACTGAACTCGACGTCAGTACACCCAAGGCTCCGTGCATACGCCACCATCTCCCTAGCAATGTCCACAACCTGCTCCGGCGTCTTCCTAAGCTTATGCTGCATATGAATATCACTAGTAGCAATGAACGTATGAATCCTCGGCCGTCTCGCATGTCGCACGGCCTCCCACGCCGCGTCAATATCCTTCCTGTTACATCTCGAGAGGCCACAGATGACCGGCACGTGAACGTCCCCATCCTCCCCGGCAGCGGCGACGGTGGGGTTGCCGACCTCAATGGCGATGGAGCGCACGGCGTCAAGGTCGTCGGGGAAGATGCGGGGAACCCGGCCTCGATGATGTCGACGCCGAGCCGGGCGAGTTGGCGCGCGACCACGAGCTTCTGCGCGCTCGTCATCGTCGCGCCCGGGGACTGCTCACCGTCGCGGAGGGTGGTGTCGAAGATGCGCACGTAGTTTGGGTCGTCGATGCGGTTTGGGATGTACTCTGGTCGCCGTGGAGGAGGAGGGTTGTGTTGGGACGCTCGGGCGGAGACCGTCGCGCGGTGGCGGAGGCGGAGGGAGCGTGCGGCGGAGAGGACATGGCTGGAGGAGGAGAGGATTTGGTGGGATGGGATGGCAAGAACAAGAAGGTGGCTTTTGGTGCGGCGGGGGTCGGTTTGGTGGTGGGGTGGAAGGGGTTAGCGGGGGAAGAGAGCAGCGAGGAGGATGCCATGGTGGACGGCCGGCGGTGAGCTTGGGTTTAGTTGACGGCGGCGGCGGCGGCGGCGGCGGTGGAGAGATTAAAGGACTGAAGAAATGTGGTGATTTGGAGAAGGAGAGTGGAGTCAGAGGATGACTCCAGTCCTACACGGCAGTGTCAGCGGATGATGAATGAATCAGATATGGTGGATCATGGTTATCTTGGACGGAAGGGGATGAGGATGATGACGCCGATGAGGTTTCCGTGGGCGGAACGGAGCCACGGATGACGATAAAGCAGGGCAGGGCAGGCGCGGCGGCGGCGAGCAGAGCATGCGCATCAGAGTCCGTGGCCGTGCGCAAGCTAATCGGACAACAGCAGACACGATCCCGTGAGAGACTGCGAAAGCCAACGGACTAACTAACCCATTTTTTTGCATTTGTGGATTTGGGATAAGATCCCCTTGATTCTATGACATCGAGACATATATATCCATCCATCCATTAGAAAGTGACCACGTGACTTTCTTAGTCTTCTTGTCTATGTCTACATTCATCACCGGGGGCTGAATTGGCTAATACTAAATCCGTTCGGTCGGTAAAATTGTTTGACTTTTTTAATAAAAATTTTACCAAATCGTCTTTATTTCAAAACTTTTGTAAAATATAAATAATGCTTTTAAATGTAGGTAAATAAAAAACTTTTGCATAATTTGGTTAAAAATCCTTAAAATGATCTTTTAAACCTAGTTAATCCATGGTTTTTAAATAATTATCAAATACAAAAAAAGTCTTCTGAAGTCAAACCCAATATATTCCACCAACTAAACACCCCTCCCTCCGGTCTAAATAAAGAAAATATTAATAGTACTTTTTAAAATTCTATAATAATACTAATTGTAGAATTTTTTAAGGTGGATAATTTAGATTTTTATGAAATAATAAAAAAATAGCATCCCATCTTCTAAATTGTAACAAGTTTTAGAATTTCTAGATAGTAAAAAAAAAATACAATACGGAGTTCTACAGTAGAAGCAGTGTCTTTGTATCGGGTGATAAATGTCTCTCGTGTATGAGGTACATACAAAACTTCATAAAATTTGACCAACGATTATTCGAATTATTGATATAAAAAGTTATGAAAAGAAGAAAGTATAGTTGTATTCAAGGTACCTCGTCTAAGTAGATATTGTTTTTCCTTTACAAATAATAGTATATATTTTTTTAAAGATAAATTGATGTTGAAAATCTAATATGTATGGCTTAATTCTCTCATATCAAAACACAGTTACCAATTTGGAGCTGGGGAGTAGTAGTTTACAGCTCTAAACATTGGTGGGTGGGTCTTTATCCGAGTAGTTATGTTGATTTAGACGGCCACTAAATTATACGGTCCCAATTTCTTCATATTGGTCATGGACCAACGACCTGATTGTCCTTTGTCGCTTTCCTCAAAAGATTCTAAACCGACTTTCAGCAATGAAATCTTCTTCGATTAAATATTCAGTAACATGCCAAAATCATCACGAGAAATCCCTGTAAAACCAGTTTTTTTTTCTTCTTCAGAAATTAAAGGACTGTAAAAGCAATTTTCACTCGTTGAGGTTAATCACTACTTCATGGAGTACAAAAGTCAGATGAAGGTTTGCCTTCTTTGTTTGCACAAGTCGCTTTTTTGACGTACTCGATCTTTAGTCATAGGTACGGAGAGTGATAGATATTCTACGTTTTTGGGAGGGAGCTCTCAAATCCTTGTGCTCTTCTTTCACTATTTTATTAATAATTCTTATGAAAACAATTCAAAATTGGTTTGCTGTTATATTTTTATTTAAGTAAAAAAATCAATGGATATTTCCATTTCGAGAGGGTGAAGTTTAAATCTCGCTATTTCAGTTGGCGAGACAAGTGTATTTCTGTAAGTTTTTATTCCACCAATATTTTTTAAAAAAATTAATAATAATGTAATATAATATAAAAAGGTTTCACAGCCATGTTGATTTCGAACGCCATTGGTGGGCCAAAGCATTGTTGGGTTCCCTTTCCACTCGACAGGACGTCGGGGCCGTTTGGAGTTTTGGACACAACATTGTCGTCCGCCCAACAACTCTGAGCCCACGGTGCACGTCCAACGGAGTTGAGGCCCATCGAAGAGACCACCAAGGTGAGGTCTATATTGTTGCAGTACTACTGCGGACTGTTTGGACATGCTGCCATGGGACACTGTCCAAATGTTTGTTCTGGTTAGCTTCATCAACTTATAATTTGTTACTCCCTCCGTTCCAAATTATAATTCACTTTGGGTTTTTAGATACATTGCTTTTCTTTATGCACTTAGTTATACACTATGTCTAGATGTATAGCAAAAGAAATGCATCTAGAAAAAAGCAAAACGATCTACAATTTGGAACAAAGGAAGTACATTAAAATCCATAAACTAAATTTCAATTGTTTAATTATTTTTTTTTTTTTTTAATGTTGCTAAAAATAACCATGATGTTGTTTTTTTTTGTGTTCTACTTATGATTATGCCAGCTCCCTCCAAACAATTTTTTTTTCTACAAGAGATATGTGCAGAAATAAGAATGCATCATGACCATTGAGCCCCCAAAGAAATTGCATAATTAAGAAAGTAGGAAAATGCCGCGTGACATATATTTGAGGCTCCAAAGATATTTCATAAACGAAGCTAGGAGTAGCATGTAATGCTCAAAGCCTCATAACATAATACTATCCTCCGTTTCCAAATAATTGTTGGCAATTTTGACCAAGGCCCATTTAGTTGGTGAAAAGTGAACCTAAAAAGTGTTCTGATATCCGTTACATCAAATCTTTTAACGCGTAAACGGATCATTAAATGTAGGTAAATAAAAAAATTAATTGCACAATTTAGCGAAAAGTGTGAGATGAATCTTTTTGAATCTAGTTAGTCAATGGTAGGATAATAATTACCAAATACAAAGCGAAAAGTCTTCTGCAGATGGTCGAACCCAATATATTTCACAACTAAACACCCTCAAGGACGTTTACCAAGATGATCTAACTTTTGATGAAATCATCAAAATACCCTTATAAAGCTATATTTTAAAGTGTTCTAGAGTGTGCTCTTGTAGTATCTTTATAGGCATAAAACGTGGAAAGATGATCTTGAAAACGTAAGTGTCATATTATAAAGGCTAGTGGCTGCTTTGAGAAAGGTGGCGGAAGCTGAGTGGTGACGATGACAACTTGATGAAATCATCCATTATATTTTAAGTGGTTAGAATACTCTTGAGATTTTTAGTGGTTCGAGGCACTATTATAGGCTTGCTCATGAAGTCATGGGCGATCATCCATCAAACTACTGTCGAGAACTATCCCAGGTGCTCATGAGTCATGGGCGAAGTCAAACTCTCTGACTGAGCTCAAAGCTCCAGGGGAAGGGAGGGGGCTTTGGGACGCCAACAAGGAGGGTGAAAACTATGTGTCCATGCGGTGAGCATGAACGACTAATGAAGTAGTATGAGACAATATGTTACAAGGAGGGTGTTCTTGTGTGTTGCGCCTCCCAGTTGGCCAGTTCAAGCAGGTCATGACGGCCATCGAGATGTTGCTTGACTTGACCACACCATCACACCCTTGAGGTTGTCACTGGCGGCTTTGAGCCATTGAGGATCGAGATGATCTGCCGCCCCACCCACATTGCAACATCCGGGCAAGCTATACCTGATGGTGGAGGCGGAGGAGCGGGAGCTACATTCCTGACCAGGGGTAGTAGTTTCTATTTAACTTTACATCAAAAAGTGTCAAATATTATGAAATAGAGGATAATAGTTTTTATTTTAATTTACAAAATAGCACCAATGTTGTTCGATCGCATGGATGAAACATACAAAGTATGACTTCCTGTTTGCTCTCATCCAGGATCAAGTTGAGATAAAGCATGGGTGCTAGCTAGAAGGAGGGCTCAAGCCCCTATCTTGAGGAACTCTATGTAGTAAAGAGGTACAAAAGAAAGTAGTAAAGTACTCATTATCTTGATATATGTTTGATGATCCCAATGTGATGGAGTTTATATACGTTGTGTCATAGCCGAGCCTCTAGAGTCTGGAGCATGGCGATGTCCCTGGGTCGCTAAGCTAGCCACCTGTTGTAGTGCGGCATTTGTATATAGCTCTTAGTAATGCCCCTAACGACCTTAGGCTAGGTTTGCTCAACATGTTGTAGTTTATGCGCCTTTTGATTCTTTGCCCCTCAGTTTTTGCCCCATTGTAGGGGCGGTGTCTTGACGGCGGTGGCGGTGTGCATGAGGCAGCGGCAGCGTGCGAGGAGAAGAAGAAGGCGACAGGCTGGAAGAAGAGAGAAAGAGAGCGAGGAATAGTTTTATTCTTGCTTGATTTTTAAGGGATTACATCCCTATATTAGTCTCTAGTGAACTTTTAATCAAGCAAACTCATAGGAGGTTTTCTTTTAGATTGGAACACCCCTTTCCTAAACGAACTCAACCTTTTATCCTAATCAAGCTCAAATATCCTTCTATTCCTAAAGAGATTTTAATTCCTAATTCCTAAAATAATCACGTGCGCGATGGCGATGGCAGGGTTGGTGCGCGCCTGGAGGCCGGCTGCCTCTCAGCTGCGTCCGTCCTAGGCCGGTGGCCCATGGGCCCGAGCTGCTGTCTTGGGGGTGTGACACATTGGGTCCTCTCTAGCGCCTCAACAACATTGGCTTGTAGTCAATGGTAGGGCGGTCCGGATTTACCGGCGTTATGCATTAAGTGGTAGCGACGTTCCGTCGGCGACGGCGAGGCGCCTATGGTGACTTCGAATCTCAGATCTCTGCCGGCTGCCCAGGTCGCCGGAGGTGCTCATAAGGGTAGGGTTTACGTGCGTGTGTTCATAGGGTGAGTGTGCGTGCGTGCGTGTGTGAGCGTCTGCGTTTATCTGTGTAATTCTAAAAAAAAAAGAAAAAAAAAAGAAAGGAGCGGCAACGTACCACCCCAGCGATGAGGACATCGCCACCCATACCAAGAGTTTTTGTTCAGGGCTCACCGATGTTCCATTTTCTCCCCTAATGCGAAAACCCGACCGTGTATATATCTAATAATACGAAGAGTATGCATGTCTTATCGATCTTCTCTATCTCTATGTTTTTTTGTTATCCATCGCTAACTCTTCTCTTCTTGATCTTTCCATCTATCTCTTCTCCTCACATCGTGTTGTGCTCACCATGTCCTCTTTACCGTCAATCTCATTCGCTCCGTGTTGGAACTCGTCATATATAGTCTTCTCTGCCCTAATTAACTTGCTATTCGAACCTATCAGTTCGATGCTCTTCCTGACACGAGACAATTTAACATCAACTAAGCCCTGATTGAGTTTCCGCTAACATGTCTGTCGTCACATCATCCTTTTTACCCCTAGCCTGGCCTGTTGTTACTTCACTCTTCTCTGTCCTACAGCGCGCCAGCAATGCCACTATACATTATTGTAGTTGCCAAATTATGTTTCCCCATTCAGTCAAAAAAAATAATTATGTTTCCCTTGAACCCATGGAGTCTGTGGCTCGAGAGTCAAATGAACCCTAAACCCTAACCTGTATGCTAGCTGTATATATATACTTGTATGTACAAAAGCTGACCAAAATTTCGCCAATAGAATTAAGATAAGTTATACAAGTACTTTCCAATTGTTTACTTTGGTGTTTCAGTAAGTTGGATCCAGTTGCCTCGACCCTGCTTAAAGTGGACATGACCTCCCTTCCATTCTCGAGCTCAACAATTAGGGGCAGCATTAGTAGCTACTACTCCTCCTACTAAGCAATTCGTATCGAAAGGAGCAAGCACGCAGCGTGTAGCCACGCGTGTACTGTTCCCTTCCCTGTTGCAGACGCTGGCGAGACCGAGCGGCGCGCCGGGGCAGATGGAGTGGTGGAGGGCCGGCGATCAGTGCATGCATGCTGCCATTGATAAAAAGAGAGAGAGAAAGCCTCTCTTGAGTCATCAGTCATCAGCAAAGCAAGGGTGAAGCTACACTCCAGCTACTCCTACTAGTTGGTAGCCTGATCACTCATCGTCAGGAAAGGAAGGGAAAAGTCATGGCCTGTCTTGATGTGACACCTCCTCCAGCTGCATCGCATGCCAGTGTTCTGCTTTGCAGTTGCAGCAGCAGCCATGACGCCTCCTGCAGCTCTGCGCCCAGCCGAATTATTGGTTCGTTAATCGGGCAGACCTGCGAGGTTAGCAGCTTTACTGCAGAAAAACGCATGACCACACCATGCATCATGATCAGGGTTTACATATGCCATCTGAAGAAAGATTAGTACTTTTCCCCCCTGAAACAGATAGTGTTTCTCTTTGGTATGCATACATAGAAGATAATACATATACTATCATAGTACTAGTAATTACAAGTGCAGTAATCCAGGATGGACGCCATAGGATACTGGACCGAACCTAACTCTGCTGAGTCCAGACGGTAAATTGATCGATCCTTAGCTACAAGTACAGTACGCTAGCACGGCGAGAGAAAATAAAGATTCCTCGTATAATTTGTCAAAAGAAAAAAGATTCCTCATATAACTACTACTGTAAATATACCGTAACGAGGACAACGTGTGTATGTACTCCTATATGTATGTATATACTTACAACGTACTGTAAGAGTAGTAAACGGATTTGCTGATGTGTCATAATATTAAATGTGAATGAAACTCAAACTTTCGTTGCGGCTGACCTATTTAATTTAAATGAAACTTAAATAAAATTTTCACTGAGACTAGCCTAAGTGTGTCGTAATAGTGCTAGCTATGTAGCTAGCTATGTGGAGTGGTGAGAGATAAAATAAATGACTATTTTATATCTTATTGTTCTAATAAACCCACATGCTACTCTCTCCATTTCTTTGAGTACGTGAAATAGATAAGCTTATTTGTTAGTCGTTGGTGACTACTCTCCCTCTAACTTTTTCATATCCACGTCATAATAGTTAGCCAAATAGTAATAATTACGGACGTCCTAAGAGCCAGTACAGTACATGGCATGAGAGTCTGTGCGGGTATGCATGCTTTGTGCCAATTTTAATTAAAAAAAAAGTAAGCACAGCTCTCCACTGAATGCTCGAAATGAAAGCACTGCAAATCGACTGCAGCTTGGTATGCATGTATATGACCCGATTGTTGTGCACTGCAGACTCTCATTCCCATGCATCAAACTATGTGTACTTGCTTTGGTTACTACTCGACACGCGTGCTTGTGAACTGTTGGTGTTCTTGCAAGAAACTAAGCTCGCTAGCTCCATGGCCCATGCATGCTATTGCTTGGATATATATATATACTTGGAGTACTGACCACACGATACATAGTCACTGAAGCAGCTAGGCAGCTAGCATGCGTCAAAATAATCAAACAAATATCATTAGATTAGTTACAAATGTATTTTCAAAAATCTATATATTTGGAAACAGCATAAACATTCGATACAGTATAGGCTAATGCTGGCAACGTACCAATCAAACCATGTGACTTTTGGTCAAAGCAACTACTCCTAGCAGGCTTGGAAACATATATGCCAAAGAATAGCCGGCACGGACATGCAACACGAAAGCAACTACTGCTAGATACTTTTATTCACGTTACGTTACGTTATTCCTTTGCCATAGGAGTATGCATGCTTGAACAAAAGAGGCATCCGTGCCATGCGCTCCTGTTTTCTAAAGTCCACACATACTGCTACGGGAGTACTCCTATACATGTTTTATTATATAAAAAGAGGCATCAGTGATGAGTTCTGGCATGGGATGGGACGATGTGGACGATGGGATGCGACCACTGTGTGTCGTCTGTGACTCTCTGTGCCTCACGTCGTTGCATTGGCAGCCACTGCATGAACCTGGACTCCTGGAGACACAGACAGAGAGATCATCCATTCATATCGGTAATAGAATATATAAAAATAGTATTTATACCCATATACAGTATGATCATATCAATCAGACAGGCAGGCCGGAGTGAAGCTAGAGCACCATTGAATTGATGGGACGTTGGATCACTGTAAAGATTCTCTCCATCGATCCATCGGCATGGAGACACAGCATCGTCGTCCTGCTACCATGCATACTATAACCTGCCTGCAGGCTAGCTGCAGCAGCCGGCAAACGACGCGAAGAAAGGGGAAAAAAGATGCGCACGCTTGCAGTCCAGCGCTGCTACTGTGAACATGCAAGCATGGATATGGATGCCACAATTCTGAAAACAAACAAATAATTTCATGGATGCCGACTTAAGTTATCGCATTGGTGGAGTAACTGGCCTATATATTGTTGCATGGATCTATTCCGTATAATAGTAGTAGTTGTGGTGGTGGTACCAACTTGAAGGGGAAGTGACAAAACGAGAAGAGTTGAAGGGGCGGAGACAAAAGGTGAAGATACCATCAATGGTTTTTGTCATGCGGTCCACACATATTGACAAGCATTATGGTACGTCTTACAATAATGTAAATGTAATAGATTGACATGTTTCCTCTGCTGGATTTGACTAATTTAACTCAATGTTATATATATCTTTGTATATATAAACCTCTCATCGATCGGTCAAAGTTAGTTAGAGAACAATTTCGAATTATGACAAAACTATAATGTTCTCGTCCCTTTGAAAGTGTCGTTGGAAAACCGTGCCCCCTCACAAACATGCATGTTTCCCGGACGACACTCTTAAAGGGGCGAAGAGAGTATACATTTACATAGACAGTCAAATTAGATTTTTAGAGGCGCCTCTGCAACAAAGTAACTTTTAATAAAAATGCAAGTGTCAAGTTGCGTGCCTGCCTCTGCATATTTGAAAAATCAGCTACGCCACAGGCCACCACCCCGCGCTATATCCACAAAGAGTCGTAGCCGCTACCGGTGAGGATGGTGATGCTTGCTCGAGAATGCTATCCCATCCACTGATCCACCTCACCAGCTATGGCATGTCCTCTTAATCATATGTCCCAGTGTCCTCCTCCTCCTCCTCGAAGACCACCATCACATATTTGCACCGAATTGGCGGCTTGGGGAGAGGAGAGGTCGGCGGCATATGGTGCAAGATGTGGATTGTAGAAGAAAGAAGAACAGAGAAGGACAAAGTGGTGGCCATGAGAATGATGAAGAGTCCAACGTTTTTTATGAGCCTTGCTCTTGTTGGCTAATTTTTTAGGCTAGCCTCTTACAGGCCCGATTCAGTTAATATGATTTTCATGGTGTAACTGAAAACAATATGTCCACCTCTAAAAATCACTGCCTATATTTTAGGAAACAATCTTACTTTATTTTTTTTTACGGCCGCTATTAATCAAATTTATCTATCTTCTGAAAGCCTTTTTGGATAGTAGTGTATGCTTTGTCTAATAAACCACTTAAAACTTATAGTATCTGAGTTTTGTTGTTGTTGTTGTTTAGGAAAAAGTAATTTTGTCACTGTTTGACTATAGAAACATTGTAAATTTTATCTTGTGAGTTTCCCTTTTAGTTGTACTAGTTGGTTGTGTAGAATTGGAGGCTCAAATCTAAAATGTAAGGAAAAACAAAGGAATGAATTTCATTGGAAAGTTTCCTCCGGTTGCTGTTTGGAACAAAGGAAACTTGCATTCCTTTCCAAAGGAAAGGCTAACCTTGCTTCACAAAACATATGAGAAAAAAGGCATCCAAGGAAACATATGAGTGCATTCGATCCTGCATTCCAAACAGGCCCTTAATGTTTCGTATCCTGATAAATGCCCAAACGACGACTGTGCATGAAATGATGGGGTTAGCTATCTGCAGGGTGTGGTACGTCTTAGTCTTCCCAGAGAGGCAATGATAATGCACTCATTCAGCTGAAAACACACGTACACACATAACACATGCAGTTAGCCAATGATATACATGGATCAGCAACTCGTACACACAGGTCTAGCACACTCTATTAGCTAGTCCTTGATATATAGGTCGAGAGATTCATGCATGAACATTGATGAACAATGTTAGTTGCAGCAGGCCAGCTACAGATGGCCGGCCGGGGACAAGCTCTGCCCAAACGTACACAGTGCAATCCCCAAGCAAGCGCAGCAGGACCAACAGGAACACACACAGTTGCCCCAGCTGGGACTAGGACGATGGATCGACGACGGACGGCCACACCACGCCCGGCCGGGAGACCAAGCTTTGATTGTGAGGTAGATGTTTTCAACAGTCTCGCCAAATGGTACCGGCCGCCGTGGTGGGGACGCCGGCCGGCGGTCTCGTCAGTACGCCTTGCATTGCCGCCGTGCATCGGTGGCCACAGTCCGTGACTCATCAGCTACCTAGCTATAGCCATGGACCGAGCTGCTGCTCCCTGCTAGCTGCATACGTGTTGGTCATATGCAAGCAGCCGTTCCACTGTTCTGTACGTCCGGCCGGCTGGCCTGCATCTACGTGCGACGACGGCGCAATGTGAGTCGTCGATCGTACGTCACACATTGCCAAATTCATGTTTGTTTGCCTGCCGGAAGCCCGATCATGCATCCTCTCGATCGTAGGAATCTACTGCAGTAACAAACTGCAGAGAGATGGAGGAAAAGCCCCATTTGGTACTACATGCCATATATATAAGAATGTAGAGGAAACTGTGTATGGTGTATGAATCCACACGAACGAGAGGACACACTGTCGACGACACACACAGTACACGGTACTGTCTAGCTAGATGCATGCTTGGAGCTTGGACTTTATACTGTTACAGGTTTTCCGCAACATGCCTACACTGCACGCGTGTACATGTACCTTACCTACTACAGGGCGTGTACATGTACCTTACCTACAGGCCAGGTAGCACTGATTCAAAATGTGACCAACAAGAGGGCGTCAACATATATATAGTATAGGTCAAGATACAGAACTAGTGTGAGCATCCGTTGTAAGTGGTTATTCTTCGTATGTGTCTTCTTTTTATTTTTCAAAAAGTGCCCTAGTTGGCGTCCCACCGAATCCATATTTGATCCAGACTCATTGTCAACCTTCATATGAGTTAGAACCACGCGTTTATGTCTTCCGCAACGATATCACTACAATAACAGAAAACAATTTTGAAAGGCATCACCGTTTTTGGGTACGTACAAGTGTCCCAATCAAAATCCACATCTTAAAATGGTTTTCAAGTTGGCAGCCTGACACTACCACAAAAACATACCAATCTCCCAAAACACCTAATGATTTATGGAGATGGTCATTATATTTATTGAAGACAATTAAAAATTGTCGTCTCAAAATCAATTTACAGAGGCGGGCCTCCTAAGAGGTATGCTTCTAAAAACAGACCTTATGTTCAGAGATGGACCCCTTAAGACGTTCATCTTTTAATAGCCCCAAGGTTAATTTAGCATCCATCCAACAGTCCACTATGAGCCCATGATCCTAATCCAAACCCTAGTTCTCTCTCTCTCTCTCTCTCTCTCTCTCTCTTCAATTCCCCTACCTCCTCGCGGCTCTCTCGCTCGGTCTCCATGAACTCAACAACCCCTATCCATGCTCTCCAATAGCCCCCTCCCCACCCCCCACACCCCCTCTTCTCCATCTTTGTTGGCGGATCGTGACCTCAATGAATGGATCCACGATGGCGATGGGGTGCCCCCTCCCCACTTGCTACCTAAAATTTTTTTTAGAGATAGGGACATTTTTTTTAGAGACGGTATTTTGGTCTCTTAAAATATCTACTCACTTTTAGAGACAACCAACCTATTTTAGGAGGCTTACCAATAAATCCCATATCTATAGATTAATTAATGGAGAAAGGTCTTTATTGAGAGGTCGCCTTGAAAATGGAAGCCATTTTTAATCAAACTTTTAGATGCAAACAACCTTTGTTAATAGATCGAGCTCCTTACCTATTTTCGTGGCCCATCTCAACCTGATATATAGTTCATAGTTTATAAAGTGAGCAAGCCATAGCATAGATTCCCCACCAAACACCCATCCACTAGTGGCATTCTTTTTACTCTCATCTTCTTATTTTGAGTTGGGGCTCCACACCCCTTCTCGGCAAAGATGTGTGGGTGACCAACGTCCCATTTGTGCCCCTTCCTCCTCTTCGTCTTGGCAAGCGGCGGTGACTCTTCCTTGAAAGCAACAACCCGAGGCGGTGGTGCGCCTTCCGACATTGACAATGTCGCGTGTCTCCATGGTGCATGTATCGAGCAAACATGACATCGTTTTAGCGATGAATCAAGCAAGTGAGGCATGGTGGTAGATCATGAAGGCGTGGTGGCTTGTGTAGCAGGCTCGGCTGGTGATCTTGAGCAGCGGGCTCCGCCCGGTGGCTCTTGCTTTTCTGTTTTTTCTTGACCCGGTTGAATCGATGATGAAATGATAGAGGTGACAGTATTGTGTATCTAGATGCATACCAAAACTATATATCTAGAAAAGCCAAAACAACTTATAATTTGGAATCAAACACTATCAAAAAAATATAAATTCCTTGCGGTTCATTACCTCCTTGAATACCTAAGTCCAATCACTAAAGGAATTAATCATTTCCTTATTTTTAGGTTTAGTAAACCACCAAGGTAATTTGAATCCTTGGCGATTGTACTCAACCTCCAAGGAAATGTGCAATTTTTCTCGAGTTTTTATTGTGAACCGCCAAGTAAAACAATCATTTTTCTTGAGTGTTATCGTAAACCACCAAGGAAATTGTAATTTTAAAATTCATATTTTTATTTTTTTTCAAATGATCTCAAATCTATAAGTTACCTAAACAAAATTTGTAGTACTCGAGGAGAGATATAAAACTTTCTAGTTCAGTTTTTTATTTGAATTCATTTAGGGGCGACTCAAATACACATTGCGAAATTATTTGGAGTGAATACGAAAACAAAGGATTCAAGCATTTAATCACATACTACTTTGAGGCACAGTTGTAAGGAAGCAACACACCTAACGAAGGCTAGTGCCTTTAGGTTGAACCCTAGTGGCTGCAAAGTTTCTACGATTTTTTAACGTTTTGGCGCATTTGCTTGGTGGTTCTAATATTTACGTTGGGTTTGAGGCCCTCGGGGAATATATACATATACTTGGGGGTTCTCTATTTTTTTCTTGATGCTTTGTAACTTTTGCTTATGGCCTGATTTTAAACTCTTTTTGACATATTTCCTTGGCAGTTGTAATATTTCCTTGGGTTTGATGCCCTCAAGAAAATATTTATACTTGGGGGTTCTCAATTTTAATATCTTGGCGCTTTGCAACTTTTGCTTATGGCCCAATTTACACGGTGCCCAAAGCGCCAAGAAAATTTTTGATGGGGGAGGACCGACAATGAAATTGAATTTCACTTGCTCTCTATACTTGGCGAATATTGCTTGATGGTCAACCCTCATGAAGCATTTGTTGGCAGTTTTCATATTTTCTTGGTGGTTTTTTACCCTCAAGGGTTTTGGTATAGTGAAGGGAGTATGATTTTTAAGCCTTGAGTGAACATGTACTAGTATTGTTTTGTCGCTCAATTACATATAATAGATGCCCTTCATATATGCTAGTGGCGGACCTAGGGCCAGCGACCCTAGGTCCGCCGCTCAAGCTTCCATGTTGGTACACAATGAGATTTTCATCAGATCAATCTTGTCCAAAACCTTAAAAAACATGATCTTATAGGCCGTCGATCTTAAGCATTGCCCATGCTCTATATGAGTGTTGGTTCCACTATTAATATGTGCCATATTTGTGTGACTATTTATATTAATGCAAAATAACTCTTGTATATTAGAATTTTTAAATGTTTGGATTATGCAATTTTTAAATGTTAGAATAGACTACATTAAAAGGCTGAGAAATTATATAACAGACGCCCATCATATATGCCAATAAGATGATAATAACTTGCTCATCATAGTATAGAAGGATAATTACCACGGGGGTGTGAAAATTTTCCATGTGCACGTGATCGGTACAGGTCCTGCGTGCTTGACATAATTGTATGAGTGTACTTTGTACAGAATACTGGTCATCTACAGAACCATATGTATGTGGCATTAATATCATATACAGATCGACTCATCGTCGTTCAATTTTAAAAAAGCGTTGCCATTACTACGTTTATTTCGATGGGGCAGCATTTGTTTTTTAGCGTGCTATACATATGTACGTGGACATATATTCTACAGCTTTATTATATTATTAGTTAACATGTCTCTCCTCACGTATTATGTTGCCATTACAGAGAGATAGCATGTGGAAAGATTGCAAAAAAAGAAATAAAATCAGTAACATTGAAATCAATATTTTTAAAGGATGTATTTCTACTACACACATATACATGGAACCTTATTTATTATAATGAGAAGAATGTCTAATTATCTCTTGACAGATTTTACGTGGTCATCTGTTAGATTTCTTTTTAAAAAATATGACCAAGAAGTGACAGTTGTAGCACAAATCCTAAAAGCACAATCAAACATATACAAATATGACAGATTAGTACCAAAAAATCTATCAATAGATAGATAGTTAAAGTCATTAATAATTATTTGTTCATACATCGGACAACCATATAACGACTCTTGTACAATAAAGTAATCTCAAAACCTAAGAAATTTACCTTGAGAAATATTTAGTAATTCTGATTTTCACTTCACATATGTTTTTCCTATTGCCATGCATGCATGCATGCTAGCTAATTAATATTTTGTGTGGACAAGAAAGAACCATGCATTCTCGACTTCTTTAATTTTTTACAATTGCCTATTATTGGAGGCATATCAATATCCATAGAAATATAATGGGCCCGGGTGTACATGATCTCAGTCCACACATAGTGCATTCTTTGAGTTTGTAGTTATTGTAGGGTGTTGAAATACCATATACAATGCATGACCAAATCTCATATAATTGAAATGTTAAAATCATTACGATTTATGACTTATTAATGAGTCACTTTTCATCACAATGCTGGCTATAACAGGTTCCATGTGAAACCCTGCTACTTCAAAATCATAAATATCATTTGTGATATAATATTTATACTAACTAGAGAAGAACTCGTGATTGAAAGTGCCATATAAATCAGTGGAAACAACGATGTGTACACAACCATATATATGTCAATGGAAGTAGTAGGTTTAAGAAGAAACACCTTGTCTCAAAATGATTGATCAAATATGAGACAATCATCACTTGATCTAGTATAAAATTTAGAACTTGAAATCTACACCTATATCACTTCTTATAAATGTATAAAGTGTCAAATGCAGGGATTTTCTTCCTGTTGCTGACAGGCTTTGTCAAACATGGAAATTTTGGTTTCTGGCAAACAAAACCAAAGTAGCACACATCTTATGTACAAGTATATAACCATCAGAGCATAAAGGTCTTTTCAAATAGGGGTACGGTCTTCATAGATTTTTTTTTTCATGTGTGCAATATACCTCAAATCAAAGATACATATGTATATTTTCAGAGATGGTGACAAACCATGGTAACCTCTTCTATTCTCTGTAACTAAGGAAGTACCATATTGAAGTATATTTCCCGTCTGTTTTGTAGTTCTGCAAATCAGTGAGCTTCTGCAAATCAGTGAGCTTCTGCAAATCAGTGAGCTATTCCCAGCAACTTTTCCCTTAGCATGGAGGGAGAAGTAATTCTAGAAGCCTAGCCTCAGTTTGTATGTTGTTATACTACTTACAAAGTATATATGGATTGGCAGTTTTTTTAACCAAGAATAGTAGGTTCAGTTTAATCATATTACAGAATAGTTAATTAGAAAACTAGCTAGTTACCCTTAATAAACTTTTTTTAGTGTAAAAAAGAGCAGTCTTGTTGGCATAAGAAAGATGGAAGAGTGGTGAATACAGTAAGTGATGGAATTTATGAGACAAGAAAGCAATCACGAAACAGTAAAAATAAAACGTTGATTTACCATGTGCATGTTTTCCATTGTTTTGCACCATTATTACTCTCTCTACTAGTGAGAGCTAGCTATAGATCTTGATGACCGGCAAAGTTCATGTTTTAACCAGGTTGTCAACATTCTTCCCCCATTTCAAATTGTAAGACATTTTAACTTTTCTAGATACATTAATTTTACTAAATATTCAAACATTATGTATATCTAATAAGTGAATAGAAAAAAAAGCCAAATGTCTTACAAATATGACTGATGGAAGGACTACTAGCTAGTTACTTTCCTTTGATCACCAATAAAAAACTCTAAACAAGCTAAATTTTAAAACACTTTGGATGCATGCTGCCAAAATATATTAGATTCAGATTATAAGTCCACACTTGGATTCGCCGTGTCGACTGAATGGCACTCGCTCCTCTCACTATGAGAGTGTTGCACCCTGCTTTTCCTATACCATGCATCCAAAGGATACTACAGTATCAAAAAGCTGGCATTGCATAAAGACATGTAAAAACACCAGCAACTACCCACAAAAAAAATCCTTATGCATATGCTGTACACTAGTACTGGAGATAACTAGCAAATGCAAGCTGTGGATTGGGTATGTTGGACAACTATTGTTGAAGCCCCCATTACAACAAGATTCATCACAGTGAAGAATTTGAACAAAGCAACAGTTGCTTTGCTCCCCAGTCTTGGATCAATAATAGTAATGCCGGGATCGATCATCATATCCAACAATCCACATCAAATACCATGAAATTCTTGCTCATGCATGAATGCATATCTAGTAGTCAAATAGTAGCTGGCTACTGCTACACCATGATCTCACAAAGATCCAATCCAACAGAAAAAAAGAGATCATCTGATCTTGATGATGGACATACGTACGTACTATAAAAAGATCGAGAAGGGCACAAATACTTATGGGAAGCCTCCATTGGGGAAGTACAAGTTGGACGGGCTCCCTCGGCCACCGCCGCTCCCCTTCCTCGCCTCACCGGCGTTCACCGCCGCCGCCATCTCCTGCCCCTGGTACATGAGCGTGGAGTTCATCGTCAGGCTCACCAAGCTGTCGTCGGCGTCGCTCCTCGGAAAGCTCCCGCCGCCACCGTCGCTTCCCCTGCGTCGCCACCGCCACCGGCCTCATCGCGCGTGGTCACCATCACCGCGGACTGCACGAGCTCAAGGCAGAGCCTGAGCTTGTTTGGCTCGATGTGCGTGAGCCCCGGCACGGCACCCTTGAAGAGGAACTCAGATGTGAGGCCGCGGAGCACGTCGAGCGGTGTGACGCCGTCGAGCGTCCTGGCGCTAGGGTCGGCATGGTGGTCCAGAAGCACGGACACCATGTCGGGGACACCATCTCGGCGGCGAGGTGCAGCGCGGTCTTCCCCGTGGGTCCGGCGCGGGAGTTAACATCAGCGGCGCCGAGCTCCAGCAACGCCTTGACGACGTCACGGCCACAGTTCTGAACGGCGTAGTGGACGGCGAGCGCGTCGTCGAGGTCCAGCCCTTCGCCCATAACCATGAGCTTGACGAGCTCGATGTCAGCGGCGTCGAGCGCGCGACGCATGCGGCGGATCTTGTGGTCGCGGTCGGCCGCCGACGACGCCGCGTTGATGGGGAGGTAGTGGTGGGTGAGGAACGGCGAGCGGGAGGCGGCGCCGGCGCCGGCGACGGGGGACTTGGCGCGGATCTCCTCGATCTTGGCCACCACGTCGATGGGGAGGTGCTTGGCGAGGAGGTCGGCGGAGAGGCCCGAGCGCGCCACCAGGTGGGAGCAGGTGGCCCAGAGCTCCTGCATCTCGAACTTGCGAGACGCCATCAGCACCTTCATCACGTCGTCCACGGACGCCTCCTTCACCATGCTCTCCAGCTGCTTCTGCAACACAGATCGACGAAGAAATGGCAGATAGATCGGAAGAAATCAGGCGTACAGGTGTTAATTAGCAGAAGCATAAAATGTAATCCAGAATCCAGGAGCAGTGAATTGCATAGTTGTGATTGCAGCATATATATGCATGGTGCTGGACTGTATTTGCATCGACATGGCATACAGCTAAGGTGTTTATTTTGGAAATGATCGATGCACGGCATGGAGTTTGTTGGGGATCGAAACCCTAGCATTTCAATTTAAGGAATGCAAGCAAATTGCTTGCAATGGGCAATTGGCCAATGCAATGGCGAGATGTGATGTGTCTGCAGGAGACACAGCATGCATAAACAAAGGAAGGCGTGTGAGTGTGACAAGACCCTTCCTAGTAAAGAAAAAGATGAGTCAGGTTCAGACGCAGGGGCAGACGCAGGCTCTTCGATCCATCCATCCATGACAAGTGATGACAGTCAGACAGCCCAGGAGGAGAAAGAAAGCAAAGGAGACTGTGAGAGCAGAGACGACGACTAGCCATAGCCAGTCTCCTGGGGCTGCAGCAGCTGCACGCACCCTGCCTGCCACTGCCTCTCTCTCCTTCCTCCAGCCGATTCCACTCGATCTCCAACACGACGCACTGAATGCAGCAATAAAAAAAACCCAAGAGAAATGTATGGATCGAATCGAGGCCAGAATCGGCAAGAACTGGCGGAGGCTCAGAGAGCACAGTACGTACTTACGTGGTCGTCGTCGTCATCGTCCACCTGATGCCAAATGCTTGTCCATGAATTCCGACAGGCAAATAAAGCGGCAACGGCGACGACGACGACCAAACCTTGGGGATCTGATCTGATCTGATCTAGTCGAGCTCGATAATCAAGCATGCTTGCAGACAGGATGCAGATACAGGCCGGAAGCAGAAAGGCAGCAAGCAGGCGTCTGATCTGATCAGATTCCATCCATCCATGGACCTCGCTCGCTCGAATTGATGCCACACACACACTGACTCACTGACACACACGACACGCAAGAAAAAAAGATCCGTTCTCCCCAGTCCCCACCCACCTGGACGAGTAGCGCGAGCTGCTCGACGCCGAAAGATCGAGCAGCAGCGAGTGTGTCGAGGGCGAGATCAACAGCGGCGCCACACCGAGTATGCCAGCACCCACGCGCGCCGCAGCCAGGGAGTGGCCCGCTCTTGGGTGCGGCAACGGATGCCTGGCCGCTGTAGAGGAACTGGAGCACGAGGACGAGCACCTCGTAGCGGATGGAGCTGACGGGGATCACGAGCTCCGGCGTCCGTGCTCCTCCGCCGACGGTCGGAGGAGCAGGAGGAGGCGGAGGTGGAGGAGGGTGGTTGGGGTCGAGGCCGCAGAAGAGCTTGCGGAAGAAGAGGCTGCGTGCCGCCAGCACGCAGCGGTGCGCGTGGACTAGACGGCCTTCCACGCTGAAGGCCACG
Source organism: Hyparrhenia diplandra (assembly GCA_015847255.1). Classification (NCBI taxonomy): domain Eukaryota; kingdom Viridiplantae; phylum Streptophyta; class Magnoliopsida; order Poales; family Poaceae; genus Hyparrhenia; species Hyparrhenia diplandra. The sequence goes on along the minus strand of JADLZK010008342.1, from coordinate 245,061 downwards.
TCGCTGAAAGCTTGCCCGTTGATGAGCAGGTTCAGGTAGTCCAGGGAGAGGGACTTGAGTGAGTCCTCTGAGCTCATGATCTCATGTGCTGTATGTCGTGCGACGGATGGATGGATGGATAAGGTTAGATTGCCTTGGAGCGCAGCTTCTCAGTGGGTTTTGGAGGTAGGGGAAAGCAAGCAAAGCAACTGTGTGGAGAGAGAGAGGCCGGGGAAGAAGACGATGGAAAAGGCGAAGGGAGAGGGGGATGGAGGATGGAGAAGGGAGATGGTGATGCTGGGCTGAGCTCTGTGCGTGTGCGTGGCTTTGTAGGCTGCTTCACACACAGTTGGTGGGTGTGGGGGCGTCGCCATCGATGGGGGCAGCGCCACGCTACAGTCTCTGTCTACAGTTCCATTGATGTGTGCACACTGCGCGCACAATGGCGATCGGGGCCTCCGGTGCGGTGGGGGCCGGCCGGCCGGGGCAACGAGCAAGCACCACTCACCACTACAAGGGCAGATAGCCCAGGACACCATTGACCCAGCTAGTAGCTGCCGCCAATGAGACAAGCTAGCGTGGTACGTGCCAGTGCACCAAAAGAGTTACTGTGCCCGGCGTCGTTAGCTAGAGCAAAGTGTATAGTGTAACAATAAGTAATGGGAAAATTTGGTACTGCTTCTACTTCTGTTTCAAATATAAGATGTTTTTATCTTTTCTAGATGTATTGTTTTTACTATATATATATATATATATATATATATATATATATATATATATATATATATATATATATATATATATATATATATATATATATATATATATATATAGGGGCGATACTATTGGAAGCACCGGGGCTTCCAATGGTAATGGAAGCTTGCACCCAACCCGACCGGACCAAAGCACCGGTCCAGCCTTGCGGATCTTGGCGCTTGTAGCCTTGTATGCGATTGACGCTGGTCCCCGGTCCCCGCACAGGTGGGACGGCGGTTCCCAGCGGTCCCGGTTTTTCCCATCCCGTCGCCATCGGCCGTGGAAGAAAGTAGCTGCGATTCTGTGCATACAAGATAGTTAATCAGTGCATATGTAGCATTGGAAAGGAGTTAATCGGTGCATATGTAGCATTGGAAAGGAGCGAGAATTTATCAAACCCGAAACAAAGTTGCGTGGGAGTGCATACAGACCAAAAGACAGAGCAGAATGACTGTTTGCTTAGTTGCTTTGCAATACGATAGTATGTTAGTATGCATGACACATATAGGGAGTCTAGGATTGGTTCAAGAGGTTAATATTGGCCCCCGACTAAGATGTGGGTAACCTCTTGCCTTATGCGTCTGGATGTTTATATGCATAAATTGCTGAGAAATATTTCATGCATCCATAGTGTATGTTCATATGCATTATATTATTGGGTCAGAATCAGTGAGACATTGTTTTGGCACTTGTCTACATTGTATCAAATATTTTGTATGCACGGAACTTGGGATCATTAACGGACAGGTGGACAGACATGACCAGACTTGGGATCGGTGGAGGAAAAGGGGACATTCTCTGGACCCATATATGACCTGCGGGCTATCTCCACTAGGGTCCAAGAAGCCGTCCCATCTTCAAACCGGGGTGCTTAGTCTCTAGAAGCATCTCTCGATGCATACGATGGCGTCCATGGATGACCCGTCCGGCAGGATGGCGGCGGCGGCGGCGGGGAGAAGCCGCGCCTCGTGCCTCCACCAACCGATACCCCTCCATCGGATTTTCGCCGTCGGAATCTGCCGGTGCTGCCGCTACCAACGGGGTACGACTACGAGTCCTTGCACTTCTCTACGGGTGCTCCGGCGGCCGCATCTCCATCGCCGGCCTTCATCACCCCGGATGCAGCTATCCGTGCGCCTGGAGTTCATCGCATCTCGGACGAGCACACCGCTGGACCTCACGGATGCCTGTGGCCGCCAGAAGTCCAGGTGGCCGGCTCCAACGACGTCAACACACCGGCCGGGAAGAAGTCCACACTCATGTGAGTTCGACATCCTTCGCACATACGAAAAAATATTTTTTCCCCTCCGAGCTGCGGATTGAATCAATACATGCATGTGTCTTTCCCCGGTAGTGCATGAACATGCGGTTTTGCCCTTTTGCTATCCCCCATATGAGCATGTATTCACTTTGGATGTGAGTATATGTATGCACTTTGTATCTTGTTAGTCCTTTTATGCACCATTTGTTTCTAATAAATGCATTGCCTCGGCTTTGACCACATATGCAGTATTGTTGAGATCCAGCATGCACCATTTTGTATGTATGCAGTATTGTTGAGCACCCGTATGCATTACAAAAAGTAGTTATCCATATATGTACGCCGTAGATGATCTCATGCGCATTGTGTATGCATTATGTATCAGTATATGCTCTATTGTTGAGTACCAGTATTTACCATCTAACTACTTTGAAAGTATAGGAGGCTAAAGATATGCACTACTTGTTGAGTAACACTATGCATTTTCTATCAATATATGCATTGTGTAACGATATATGCACTATTATTGAGTACCAGTACGCACTATTCTTTGGTCCCAGTATGCACCCTTTTCTATGCACTGCTTCGTATGCTAATATTCTATGTGATATATCCTCTATATGCAATTTGTACCAATGTATGCTAAGGTTTATCATATTCATTGTAGCCTGCTGATATAAATGAGGAGATTGTCCCAAAAAGGGATGACATTCACCAGTATTAAGGATGCCAAGCAGTTCTACGCCGACTACGGCGAGGTTGTGGGATTTGGTGTCAAAAGGCTGTGCCGGGGGAATAAAGCCAAATTCAAGTGGATGAACTGTGTTAGAGAAGGGAAGTGCAAGGCCAAGTTGCAGGGCGACAAGCGAATGCGTAAGAAAACGTCAAAGCGAGTCGGGTGTAAGGCGGGCATCAAGTTGAGAAAGGTTTATGCAGATGATGGTTCTCTGCGAGTGTGTGGTTATTGATTTTGTTAACCACTGCCACAATCATGAGCTTCATCCATCACCATCGACAACAAAGCACTTCCATTGCAACAAGGAAACTGATAGCACGTACCTAGCCTACATTCGGGGTATGCAGGCAAGCGCATCCATACCACTTGTATCATTGATCATTTGGGCGATCTACGGCCGGCGCAGAAAATGTCCCATTGACAGAGAAGGACCTGAATAACATGTAAGTTAGTGCCATCCCACTAGTTTGTATGCAATTGTCCTGAGTTTCCATATGCATACTTTTACATTCTAGTGTTCTTTGTGACTATTTACTGCTGGTTGTTCATATACTCACCACATGCAATTGTTTGTATTCATTTAGGAAGAACATATGTATGCAAACAAAATGTATATGCATATGCATACTTTATATCCCAGTGTTCCTGTGCCTATTTTCTGTTGGTTTTACATATAATGTAGACAGTGCACTGGTGTGTATGCATTCAGAAAGAACATGTGTATGCAAGTAAAATGTGTATGCATATGCATAGTTTACATTATATTGTTGCTGTGACTATTTATTGTTGGTTCTTGATATACTATCGTTTCTTTTATCCTACAGGAGAGCTGCTTTCAGTGTTAGAGGAACAGAGGGATGATGTCGCGAAGCTACTAGCTTACTTCAATGAATGCAAACTGCACAACCCACAATTCTTTTTCCGATTTTCACCGGATAAGGAAGGGAAGATACGAGCATATTCGGTCTAGTGCTAGCATGCAAGGGGAGTACGCTGATTTTGGTGATGCCGTCACTTTTGACACAACTCACAAAACAAATTTGTATAACAAGCCATTGGCTATGTTTGTGGGGGCTAACCACCATCTGCGATTAATACAATATTTGGTTTTGCATTGCTTGGCGATGAGACCATAGAGACTTTCGACCGGGTTTTCAAGACATTTAAGTCATGTATGGATGGTGTCTCCCGAGGTGCATTCTAACAGGTATCAACCATCTTTGTTTGTATTGATGATCATCTTGTATGCATGTTAATAGAAATAATGTATGCATTGTGTGTGGTTTTCCATATTTGTTTTACAATAAGCAATAATGTTTTTCATACGTGACTATAATGTATTTGTATTGGACATAACTTCAATGCAAATTATTCATACAGATACCTTAGTATTGTATTACCCGTATCCTGTATGCATCGTTGTAGTAGTACTGTATACATTGTGTAAATATCGTATATACAAACACCTAATTAGTAAAACAAACTTGTTTTTGAAATGCATACGTATCCGGGGATCCTGCGATGCCATTGGCAATTGTGCGGTCTTCCCGGATACAATCCACCGCCTATGCACGTGGCATGTCCTCAACAAGTTTCAGATCCAACTGAATGAATTGTACTCAAGGTTCAAGAAAGAGCGGTTCTTCAAAGACAAGTTCCACTCAGGTTGTCCACCATCCATTGACTCCCCGTGAATTCGAAGCCGCTTGGACACTCTTTGCCGAATGACTTTTTGAATTGCAATGATGAGACCCTGAAGGCCTTGTATGATATGCGCACCGAGTGGGTGCCATGCTTCTTCAAGCACGATTATTGTGGGATGATGACATCCACCCGGAGAAGTGAGAGCGTGAATAGGATCGTCAAGGATTGTCATGTTGATGGTAACACGCCAAGTTAATGTGTTTGCGAAGCAAATGGGGAGATTTTCTCCACCTACAAGAAAATGGCCGAGGCGAGGAAACATACGGCTCCACGGTATGTGTTGTTTCTTTTATACATGTATTAAACACCCCCCTGATATAATGGTTGTATGCATGTTTGGTTAATCAATGAATTTTGTGCCCGTATGCACTGTATGGAGTCCTTGTGTTAAAAAACACGATTGTATGCATTACAAAAAATCTACTGTATGCATATTGACAAATCCATGTATGCATTTATGCAGAGTGCAACGATCCACGATCGAAACGGGCATTCGAGCTATGTGCTGCCAGAGTATACACAAGGACCGTGTTCAATCGCTTCGAAGAGAGCTTGAAATATGCAACTGCATACAAGATAACTCCGGACTTGCAAAGAGGTGAGAAATCATGGTTGGTGCAGCACACATCGAATTCCAAAAAGTTGTGTGGCGGCAACACCAATTCCAAGTCACGATTGATGAAGATGCGGGGGTTGTTTGCATGTGAGTGTAAGCAACTGGAACACACAGGTAGGATACAATGCAACGGACCTAGAAACCTCTTGTCGTTTGAACTTTGTACGGATTGATTCATAACACGTCAAGCACCATAAATTCTTACTTTCTCTGTATGCATTACTTATCTCCCTGTGAGACTTTGATCTTGTTAATTCTCTTGTGTACTCATTGTTTCCCATGACTGCATTGGCTGTGAGAATTCTCTATATGCAATATTGATGAGCACGAGTATGCATTATGTTGTAGTACCTAAATGTTATTGCTAGACTCTGTATGCAGTACTTGGTACACTTGCATGCTATGCCACAGATTATGTATATGTGTTATGTCACAAAGAAATATTGTTTAGTTGTGTTCTAACCATTCTTTCACACATTTTAGGCCTTTTTTGTGAGCACTTGATTCGCATATTCATGCAAATCCAACTGACAAAATTCCAAGCAAATGCTTCCCAAAGCGGTACTTGCCGAAATGCACACAAAGATCTGCATTTTGACCGGAGTGACCGCAGTTGAAAGGGCGTGATGGTGACACACCGGCTAAACGGCACCGGAAGATGATGATCAAAACCATGCATCTAACTAGACTATCAATACCGCCTAAGGCAGCCTTGAAAGGAGCTTGGATGGCCTAGATGATATCATCGCCATAGTATCGTGGTTGGAACCCGATGTGGTTGGGGTTGGTGACATTGATGAAGATGATGCGATGTAAGTACAACCACTGTGAATCATTAAGTTCAGATTGGACTAAAAATGTACTAATATGCTGTATGTTGTTTCTTCAAATGTGATGTGGTATTTGCTATTACTCATATCGTATACGTTGACGGGATCTTGGCAATGAACCAACACCAACAACCACTGCAGATCCGCCACCTGAAACCACTGTTCGTATACATCCTATGGTCAAATTTAACATGAGTTCCAAATAAAGTTGTTTCTTGCTGTATGACAAATGCATCACACTAAATACCACCAAAAACTATAATGACAATGCACACTAAGTTGTATGCATCCAGTGTAATATACGTATGCATCTGTATGCTTCTATTTGTATGTAAAGTAGCAGCCTTCAAGTACCACAACTGTAGGAGTTGTGGGCTCCTAATTACATTATTTAACCCTCTTTGAACAGGACAATCCCATTTACCCAGATGAGTACGGAACTGATGAACCTCCACAGGTTGAAGCCGTTAATGTTGGCGACATGATGGTGCAAGACAACAGCCTACAGGTACTGTCGATTAATGCACTTGTGTTCAGCTAACCTGATTGTGCAATAATGTCACTGTTCGCATTGATAATTAAACACCGGCCTACTAAGCCAAATATGCACGGATTACATTATAAAGTATGCACACCTATGCAGGGGCGTATGTAGCTTTCGCAATACATTTGACACAATCCCCTGAACTGTTGCAGATGTGTGTTGCCACTCACGCTGCAATCAGCTTGGAAAGGCCAGAGAAGGCAAAACCTAAAGGAAGGACAAAGGATCCCCTCGAAAAGGTCAAGTTGGGAGCAAAGGGGGAGAAGAAATGCACTAGGAAGTGTAAAAGGTGTGGCGTCAGAGATGGACACAACGCATCTACATGCTTGCAGGTAAAATCAGTTATCCAAGAACATGCTAACAGACCCTTCTAATTTATAGAATGTACCAGTCGAACAAATGTAGCATACAGACGATACATTATATGTGTAGCATACACACGTTACATTATATGCACTGAACGTGTAAACATGTATAACCTATACTGACAATTGAAAATATTGGTAGACATATGTGTAGCATAAAGACATTACATTATATACACTGAACGTGTATACATGTATGCAAATAACTTGTCAGTCAGTATGTATGTCAAGTCACTTGGGTTCTTATTCCTGACAGGACCCGGCGAACCGTGAGAAACTAGCCCAGATGCATACAAAGAAGAGAGGGCGTCCCCCTGGTGCAAGAAACAAGTGCCAGGCAGCTAAAACAAGTGAGGCAAATGATGAGATGCCTAAGAGAAGAAGGATGGTAGTGTCTGGTGATGAAGCCGATGACATTCCTGCAAGCTCAATGCATGCCAACAACCACGAAGGAGAGATCCCTCGCCTGGGCCAAGGAAAAGGGGCCGCCCCCCTGGAGCGAAGAACAAGAGGAGCCGATAAATGCTAAACTGAACTCGTTAACAGCCAACTGTAATACGGACCCATGAAAAACACGTGTGCATGTGTTACCTTTTTTGCAATTTTGTATTGCAAACCTTTATTTTTTGGACACTCCAACTTTGGGGTGACGAGACACAGTTGGTTTTTGAACCACAACTTTTTTGGGTATCTATTCTCTTCGTAATGTGGATGACCGTATTGGAATGACACATATACATTATCCCTTCGATCTTAATAGGCTACATAATAGCTTTTTGAAATGCACTAAACAAACATAGTATTGTTTGTCTCAGTTTAAAAGTGGTTGCTATGCATACAAGTTGCATAGAGGGCGGATCAGTATCATATAGATGTGTTGATGAAGTTGGTATGCATAAAACCAAGTTGACTAATATCATATACATGTGTTGGCATATGCATGTGGTGAAATTGTTGCATCTTGCAAACAACCACTATTAAACATTCTCAATGTAACTATTATATCAAGACACACAGTGCATATTAAAAAAGTTTAAATAAATTGTTTTAAGCTTGAAATTATTATAGTATGCATACAAACCGAGAAACTTGAAATGCGCTACAAATCAGGACAAAAAGAATGCAGTTCACACGCAAGAAAAAATCAGGGGATCAGGTACATATAGTGCATATAGTGCATACCAGGGGATCAGGTAGTGCATACAAAACAGAAGCATTAGGTGCTAAAAAGCAGTCCTCAACATATGTAACTGTTCAGAGTTGTCCTAGACAACTGAATGCAGTAACTGGTCCACTGAAAACCATCGACGACGATGAATGTGCCCTACCCCATCTTCATATTTACACAAAACGCCAACAAAATGCCAAAGTGGCTTTGTATAACCTTCCCCAACATCAGTGGGTCCAACAAAATGGCAAAGTGGCTTTGTATAACCTTCCCCAACATCAGTGGGTTCACCAAAAAAGCAAATACTAAATTGTCTACATGCATGGCAAGTTTATACAAAGGGCTAAGTCACACATGAAGCCAACTATCAAAACGGGGGCGCAGCCGCTGTACTTCTGGTGGGAACTCCTTCACTTGATTGGCCGGGTGGAAAATAATATGCTGCAGCTTATCAACCCGAATGGCTTTTGACATCGCCTTAGGATCTTCGGATTGTTTCTACAATCCATCAAAACAAAAGGTAGCATACAATGTTAAACAACACCCTACGAATAATAAAAAAAGATGATTGTATGCTAATAACAACTATAACAGCGCGTACTAAAGTGAATTCAACAGCATGTAAGGTTATTTTCTAGAATAACAGCATACAGTGTATATATGCAGCATCTATAAAGGAATTAAACAGTGCATTGATTAATGTACACCGCCAATATAGGTGTTGCATATAGACCTACAAATACAATGCATATTTGAAATCCTAGAACCTGTATATATACTTGTATATATGTAGCATATATATAGGAATTAAACAGTGCATTGATTAATGTACACCCCCAATATATGTGTTGCATATAGACCTACAAATGCCTCCCATATTTCAAACCCTAGATCCTGTATATATACTTGCATTCGGCAATTAATGTACACCCCCAATATATGTGTTACCTGAGAAGGCCAAGGCCATTCGACGGTGCCAGTTTGTGCGTGATAGTTCTCCATGTATGTCATGGCGTAGAAAGCACAGTCCTCAGATCCAACACCTTGCTTCGGTATATCATGGATCATCTCACACCGGTAATTGCCGAATCTTGGAACACCATTGGGCCTAGCCTTCTGGAATGCATCATTGAGGCGCTTCACCATCTTAACGCACCACTGTAGCTCGCCGTCCGAGTAACTGACTTTTGCCATGTGTGTCATTCTCCATCCTTGACCAATTTTTTCCCACGGATTTGGGTCGAGTATGTGCACCCTATGGAATACAAAGTTGATGATGTATACAGAGAAGTGGCCGCTCCTCTGTACCGGTATCACAATCTACAGAAAACAGTTCCTTGTTAGCGGTTATGAAGCAATGGATATAGGCATCTGCACATAAAGCATACAGGTATGGACCTATAACATTCCTGAAATAAGATATATTTACTAAAAAGAGCATACAATCATGTCCAGTGAGTGAATACAGTAATACTGTACAAACGCATACAAAGAAAATTCCTAACCTCTTTTAGGCCCTTGAGTGCGGGTGTGTCTGGGAGAAATTCTTCCAGTGCTTTCCACAGTTGCCTTGGTTTGAACTCGACCCTTTGATCACCCCATGCATTGATTTCTTGGAAAATTTGCTTCTGCATACAAAGGAATGATGGTTTAATTTATCCGGTAAACAATCTATGCATGAAACCAAACAGAAAAGATAATGTAGTATACAAATCTAACCCAGATAAATGTGTTTAAGTACAAGCGGTGCCGATTTGGGTCACGATGTGCCCTGCTTGGTTCGTCATGGATGAGGCAATTAACATAGAAGTCCACCCAAATGTCCGTGGCACCGTTACCCAACATGAACGAATCCTTCACTTGACCAGCTTTGGCATTGTCATTAGGATAACAGCAAATTATATGACTGCATTTAAAACAATCCACAAAAATAATATTACAGATCTTGGTATAGGGAGTGCATACCATCCTACTGTGCCAATGCATATAGAGAAACAGGGTAGAAAAGAGTTTGTGTCAAATCATAAGAAGTGGCAGTGCATACCATCGTACTGTGATAGTGCATATGTTAAAAGTTTGAAACTCACTCTTTGAAAGGCAGATTATCAGAAGTTAGTAGCTCAAATAACTCATTTCCCTTTTCAATAGAATCTCTCAACCATATTTGAGTCAATGTTTCTTGTGTACCATCTTGAGGGACTTGACCGCCACCAAAATTTTCAACCTGCAAACCTTGTAGGGGGCCGCTAGTATCAAAAATTGGTCCTGGTGTCCGGCCAGATGTATCAAAGATAGGTCCTGGAGTAATAGTGACATCCCGTCTCGGTATAGAAGAAACAAATAAGGGCTGCAAGGGGCATATGTAAACCAGTCAATATTGCATATGAGCACAAGTGAGCAATGCATACAATAGTTCAAATGTACGTGTTTGTGGAAACACATTGCATGCATTGTATCCAATGAAGTGGCAACACATGAAGGAAGTGTTTTTAAGACCGGAATTCAGAAGCACACCTGATTGTTTTGCGATGAAATCGGTGTCGCAAAAACATCTGGCACCTCAACATCGCCTGCGATGTCGTAACACATGTTAGATATAGAATTTAACGCTGTTCGAACCTCGTTGTCATAGGAGTCGTCTTCGACATATGCTAATTCATTCAGGAAGTACGAATTGAGTCGGCTGAAAGAGTAGAAGGCTGGACGGAAAACCAAAAAACAAAATAGGCAGAAACAAATATCAGAATGCAATAAATCGATATAGCATACAGTCAACACAGATAGCTGCATACAAAAGTATAAGGCAAAACACTAGTGCACACATGCTACAATAATGATGCATATACAGTAGTAAAATGCAAGACAAGAATTCAACCAGAAAGTCAGGAATCGGCAATACACCCAAAAGGACATATATCTGCATACACAATGACAGGTTTACTGCATACATGTTATACGGTTTGTGCATACATACTACGAACTAAAGTGTGCTTACATATCATTCAGTTACACAATGTTTTACATGAACCGCAGTTTGGAGCGTCCTCGGTACGGACGCTCCAATCTAACCAACAGAAAGTGGCCACTTCTGTACTGGCCACATCCTTACAAACATGATTCCAATATGGCCATGAAGGCCGCCGCAAGCCAAGTTGACCAACACAAGGGAAATTACATAACAAGAGGCATAAGTAACACGGTCTAATAATGTACTAAAGAGCTACTTCAAGGCTGTGTGATGTCTTCATTCTTACGTGGTTGGGTAGGCTCCACATGCTCTTCTCTAGCCTTATCAACATCATCTGACTCTCTCTTCTTGTCCTCGCCTGGGGTCTTCTCATGGCTTACATTAATAGGGCTACCGAATACGGCCGACGGGGTCTGCTCCACATCTTCTGTGAAATAGAAAGAAGACAAGTATGTTAGCCTTCGCAGGATTAAGAGCAGATACATGGCAAACGTGTAGCAGCGTATGCATGCAACAAAATGCTCAAAGTAAGGTATTAAGTTGGCTTCCTTCTTACGTGAAATTGGCTGCTCGTCGTCCATGTTGTCGTTTGCGATATCATCTGTAGCCTCGCCCTTGTTTAGCATCATCTCAGTCTGTTGTGTGCTCATGGATATTTGAGATGAGAAGGTCTGCGACAGATCTGATATTTAAAGCACAAGGAAATTAGCATCGATTGATATATGATGTGTAAAAACAAAGCGCCACGTATGCATTAAGAAGTACAGTGTGTATGTAGTGTAGATATAGAAAATTACCCGTATCATTCGTGCCTCCTTCATCATCATTACCTTCCCTGCATATCTGACAGGAACTAGAGTCCTCAGCATCCATGTCTCCAGCACTGGAATCCTCTTCCATGTCTCCATCACTGGAATCCTCTGATCCGTCGGTAGGGTCAAGCCTTGCTGTATAATTTAATTAATCAGCTGTGTGTATATGCCTCAATAAAAACAAATGCAAAGTATGAATCGCAAATATGAGAAAGATGGATACCAGAGAGGTCAGGCAGCTTTGTAGTGAGAGGTTCAGGAATGGCCTCATTATTGTCCGTGTTTGCACCTATGGTTAACAGGGAATAAAAAAAGGAAGTTAATAAAAGAAAGGTGATTCCCTATACCTTAGTGCATACAAACTGCGGTGGCTGAGTATGCATATATATTTACTATTTGAATGCATATGCACATTGCAAACAAACGAAAAAAAATGATGGATTGCAAATAGGATGCATACCTATGGTACTGGTGTCGCGCTGCTCTATGGGGTCTGCACTGTTCTCCTCCATCCCAATTCTTGCGGGCACCTTGTCCTCACCACCCACAACAGGCACAATATTAGTCTCCTCTACACCGCCAACACGCATACGAATAGCAATAGGTGTGGCCTCCGTCTTGTTTGCCGCTGACATATGGAATACACATGTACAACAAAAGAATGTTGATGACGAAGCAACCAAAAAAGCGCATATCAAGCCTACGTGGTGTGTTATAGGAGAAATAGTCAATGTCAGTTTGTAGGGCTTATACCAGTTTCGGCATCCTGTTCCCTCTCTTCATCCTGAGGATTAACGTGTTCATGAGAACGATTGCCCAGGCCTCCATCTAAAGTTAAAGAAAAAATCATCGTTAGGCTAGCATGGTAAAACATAGCTGCATCTGAAAACTCTATGGCAGCTGGGGATTGCACATGTATCATGACACTAAGTGCATATGTCATCCTGTGGTAGTGCATATGTACCATGTTACTATGTGCATATGTACCAGGACATGATAATATGGGTTCTTGGAAAATGAAATGAACAATGCATATGCAGTACTGTGTGCATATAAAATATATAGCTGTGTAGGGGGGTCGGGAGGGGGGGGGGCTACTACCTTTTTCCCTGCCTTCATCACGGTCTTCGCCAGCAGTTGGTTGAAGGGGTGTCTCCGTGGTTGCTTGGAAGATGGTCTCGTTTTGATCTAACAGATATCGACAAAGATAAACATTGTTGAAACAAAGAATGGTTTTGTGTGGTAACACATCCTGATCTAACTAGTGTGTTATTACTGTGCATACATTTAGTGCATATGGCCCGATTACATATTTTTCGAATCATTAAACATTCAACAAAGAGACGTGTCGGTAAAGAACAATGTTCAAACCTGCGTTACTAGCATCTGGCCAAACCACATCAGGTTCATCCACTTCCCGTAAAGGCAAGCGTTCAATTATTCCATCAAAAAAAGCTTTCATTTCAAGCTGTTTAACAACGATCTTATCGATGGCGCCCTGAATAGTACGGCACTGCTTCTCAACTTCCAGATCATGCTCAACAACAGTTTGCTCCACCTCCAAACGAGCATCACCCCTCAACCTGGATATCTTACCCTTCAACAAGTCCGAAAGCCTAGGGATATGTATCCCACCCACTTCGGATCGGTGACATAACATGTTTGAGAGCGTGGAAGGAACTGCAGTTGTGATGCCATGGGTGAGAAATATATATATATTGAAATAGCCAAAAATGACATGAATACAGAGCGAAAATAAAATATTGAAAGAGCATCGTACATCTTTCTGTCCATAGCAGATAATGTTCAAGCCGTCTTTCAGCACATCTTCCGACAACAGCTTGTCAACAATCTCACTAGTATACGCACCAAGGCGGGGCGTCGTGAACCTGTCCTCAGGCCCTAGATTGCTACCCAACCAGTCCAAGTAATACAACTGCGTAACAAACATCACTAGAATCAATGCATACACTCATGTGGTGCGTAATAAAAAAACATGGGAGGCCGATGGGCAAAGTAACCAACAAATTCCAAGAAATAAGACCTGTTATCTAGCAATGCATACATGCAAACAGAATCCATGCATACGAAAATGAGTTTGAATAGTGCCTAGCTTGTCAAATATGCAGCCATATTTCAGAGCATACAGTAATGTCCTATACTGCATACACACATGAATGTCACCCAACCAAAATCAAAGTGTGTCTCAGAATTCACCAAGTAGCATACTATGCACTGAAACTATTCATATAAACTTATAATAACAGTCAGTTACTGCTGCTCCAGATTCTACATAAAAAAAAATATATTGGGTGAGAATGATTACCGCTATGGCCAAACTACACGCAGGGATGGTGTAAGAAACTTGCTCCTTCTGCAACTCCTCATGGAACCATTTGATTTGGCGAATAAAGAATAGGTACACCTCAAAGGTCCAGTTAATTGTATGGAAGGAGGACATGTCTTCTGTCCGCATGATATCATCATTTGTAATATATCCGCTGCCTTGTGGAAACAGCAAGCAGTTGAATATTGCCATGAAGAAGCATCTTTTGGTCAACTCATCGGTGCCCCTCTTCTCTACACGTTCTATGCAGCAGTCTACATCGAACGGTTGCTTGTCCTTCAAGCCTAGTTGCTTACGGAGCTCCTTCGCGGCATCTTTTCTCGCTGACCAACTCATCGTCTTGACTTGTGAAACCCCAGTCTTGGGCAGTCCAAGCACAAGATAAAACACCTCCATGGTTATAGGAATCTTCTTCCCAGGACCAACATGTATACACATGTTCTCCACATCAATGCACTTGTATAACCACTTGAGAAAGGATGGAGGAAAGTTCTCTTTCAGGTTGAATTGAAGCAAACTGATGAAACCAGTCTCCTCAACAAATAATCGTTGTTGGTCATCAGTAAGTGCATCCAACAATTTCTTGATTTTTTTGGGGTAGGACCGCACATTCCAACGCGGGGTGCCCTCTGCAAAAACAAAAATAAATGGCACCAATACATGAGTGCATCAAAAACAGAACTAGAAATTTTACAACTACCCAAGAAAAAAGCATAGCTTGTGTAATGGCAGTGCATACGGGAGTTGTGCAGTAAATGCATACAGATAACCATGCAAAAGTGCATATATATGTAACAATTAAATTGAGGGACATAAATCCTGGAATGTGTAGACAATGCATTCAGTCAGTGCATACACATGTCAATATATTGACTCTGCGTTCACAGTGCATACTAGTGTGTATCTCAAATACCATTATGCATGCAGATAAATACAGATAACATGGAAGTTAAATACATGATAACAACTGCATAAAGGTAAATACCATTATGCATGCAGTGTACATTCTACAAGGATAGCCAGCAGGAAATATAAATAGAACATGCAAGTAAATGGCTTACAGGTTTAACTGTATCATCACTTGACTTCCTAGCTGTCTTTTTTTGATGCTTCCGGTTCGTCAACATCCGGCTAAAAATACAATAACAACAGGATATAAGTTAACAAAACTATCACCACCACATTAAAATGTGAATAGTTAGTAAACATAAAGCATGAGACCAATGATGTATTATAAAAGAAAACTTACAGCTTTGCGTTTCCTGATGTTTGGTGGCTGGGATGGTGAGTCCTGTATACATCAAAGGTATGTTACTGTATGCCGTTACTGGCATGCAATGTTAAGAAAACAACCAAAAACATGTAATTGTGGACCATTTCACAAACCTGGAATGACACATGCCGCTTCGGCTCCTGGTCAGCGACTTTGGGCCTTTTCCCCTTGACCTGGGCAGCAGTGCGGGAACGTGTTTCACGACATGGGGTATCAGCCACATTGCTAGGGTTTGTGAAATCGTCGTCGTCATCATCAAAATCATCAACAATGGATGAACTCAGAGCTTTCCCTCCACGAGGAACCCTCTTCGTGTTTACCTTCATACCCTAAACAAAAAAAAAGGATCAAGTTGCAATATTGTTTTGCCCTTTGTGCATACAAGTCAGTTACTAAAATGTTGACAGCGCAATCCAGGTTGACAAATTCATTTAAACCTACCAATGCAATGCATATGCACCATCTCAGCCACTGCATACAGATTATTTAGGGTAATAGCCTTTTAACTTATTGCTATAGTCTCTCTCTAATAAACTACATAATCCATATAAAAATAGTACACCAAACTCTAAAAAAAAAAAGGCCCTTCCTGCATATAAAAAAGGCACAACCAAAACCAAACATAAAAAAAAAGAAATCTTTGTGCATATAAACATATTGCACATGGCATATGTACTACTTTTATAAATTTTGGCAAAAAATACTACCAACCAACTTGCTGCACAACAAACATATGCACATAAAGACATTACATATATCCATATAGACAACATTCATATGCATATAACTAACAAACCACTTGCTGCACAAAACTAAAATCTCCTATCTACCATCGTTCACCGCATACAGGATACTTAACTCACTGCATACATTGAGCAAATTTCATCGTGCGAGAAGGAATTTCATACCCTGCCGGCCTCCAACTGTGCAGATGCTTTCCTAATTGCCTTTTCTCGACGTCTGGACGGGGGTGCATCTGGGACTTGGCCAGAGCCGCCACCAGTGCCTCCGCCGCAATCCACATCTTGCTCGCCGGAGCCGCCCCCCCATTTCGCCAGCCGGTAGACGCTGCATTGCTTGAATCAAGGCCATCACCCGCACCAGGTGTTCTTCGCTGTGATTGGAAAAAGACGCGATTTTTGTTGAAAAACAACGAAAACAAGGGGAGGGCGAGTATGTGCGCAACAAACTCACGCGTCTTCACCATCGCCGCGAAGCACGACGGCCGGCCCGGCACCGGCGTCAGCGCCACCGCGGCCGGCACCGCGTCGGGACCCGCCCGCGACCGCGCAGCGTCCGCGCCCACCTCGGCCGCCGCCCGATTTCCTTTCTTCCCCACCCCGGTCTCACATTCCAATCCTCGACGCAACCTTCCACAAATCGCTCGGCGCCGGTTGGCCCGCGGCTTCGGCGCCGGTTGGCCCCGGTCCCCGGGGCGCCACCGGTCGGCGGCGGTTGGGCCCCTCTCCAGAACCCCCGCCCGGACCCGCCGCCGTCCGCTGCATTGGGCGGCGGTCGGCCCCCTCGTCATGGAGCGGCGCCCGCCCCGTCTCCGTCCACTCCTGCGGGGAGGCGGTTGGTTCCCGGTCTTGGAGCCGTCGCCGGACCCGCCGCCATCACGCCCGTCGTTCAAGCGCTGCGCAGATCCAACCAATTGAAACCCTAGGTCAAAGAAGATGCCGAATCGAGCCAACAAGGAAGCTCACCTCCATGGCGCCGGTGTCGGCGATCTACTCGTCGGGGCTCCGGTGGAGAAAACCGCCGCAGCGGAAGCCGGATAGGGGAGGGAGACGAGAGGGGATGAGGAGAGAGAGTGAGGGCGTCAAATGAGGAACGGTCGGGGGAGCGGCACTGCATATTCCCCTAAAAATCACATGGGTGGGTGGATTTTTGTAAAAAACCCCTCAATACATGAAAACAAAAACAAAAGTTTTTCCCTATGCATACAAACCGTACATATATCACTATAGGACTGAGTGCCGCTTATCTTGAAAGTGCATACATACTTTTCTCCATATAAAACGGTAATATGAGGACCCCCTCGAAAAGCCGACCACATCCCCGCAGCCTCGAACCGTCGCGTCTCACAGACAAATACGAACAAAACCGAGACACCGGACGGGCCCACGTAACCGTCCTTTTCCAGAAAAGGCCGCGGCGTCCAACACGGTACGAAAATTCAAAAACAATGTGCATACGTACTTGTGGAGCACTGCATATAACACTAGAGAGTATGCAAACAACGCATGTAATCTTCAGAAGGTCATGTCGGTCACGTTTTGAAACAAAAAAATAAACTACATTCAGCTGTAATATGTCAATTTAATTTCTATGCATGCATACCATTTTCATATAAAAAAAGATAGCGCGAGTTGTTCTGCTTCCCTACAAGGGTTTAGCGTGTGGTTCTATAGCGTGTAATGAATATAGCGTGTGTGGTTCTATACCGTGTAATGGATTATGCAAGGGTTTAGGTCACGCTTATTACAGTCTGTATGCGCCCTAATTGGGTTTTGTATGCTCAAAATAGACATTATCCTCCGTTTGTCACTTTCTGTATACACTGTCGGCTTAGACTATATGCAAATTACAGCTAAGGTTAAACTAATTTGGGACTGTATGCGCCAGGATATCGATTTATATGCACTAGTAGCTTACGTCAGCGCTAGGACTGGGGACCAAACATCAGCGGACGCCACGTAACCTCGACCGCGGGCGGGGGAACATGGTCTATGGGACCACGCGAGCAGGAAGCCGCGTCCACCACGCACGGCGCGCGCCTGTCCCCCCGATGCGGTAGCGGGACGGCTACCGCTTCCCCTGGTTGGGTGGAACCAGTAGCCCACCTTTGGCTCGAGGCTCCACTTTACTATAGGAAGCACAGGGGCTCCATATAGTATATCTATATATATATATATATATATATATATATATATATATATATATATATATATATATATATATGGTAAATTTTTTCTACACCCTAGGTGTAGTTACACCCATGTGTATATCTCAATATTTATGGTATATATGACCGAACGAAGAGCATGTGGATGCAGTATATGATCATACTAGACTATCTATGGTGGTATATACGTGAAGTATGCATTCATACTTTGAGTATATGGATATACTATTTATATATACACAGCAAGTAGTGGCATTTTATGTAATATATTAAAAATATGGGTTCCATTGAAATTTTTTCACGTAGTAAGATCTAGAGTATCTTAATATGAGTATCTAAAGTTCTAAACATACTCAAACCAATAAACAAGTATAAACACATACACAATGTGATTTTTTGAATATGGGTGTAACTACACTGGGTGTATAGAAAGTGCACCCTATATATATATATATATAATATAACAAAAAGCTACAAAAGTCAAAAACGTCTTATATTTTGGAATAGAGGGAGTACTCCCTCATAGTTGAAAAAGAAAGACGTTTAAGACAGCATTTCACGGTCTCCAAAAGCATAGCTTTGACTTCTTTTCTTTTAAAATATTTATTAAAAATTATATATGTATACTTTTATGAAAGTATTTTTCAAGACAAATCTATTGATATGATTTTCACATTTCTAAACTCAACGACTTAAAAGTTATTCATGATTTATGTTCCCAATGTTTGACTCAAACCTTTTCAAAACATCTTTCTTTTCAACTATGGAGGGAGTCTATGTTATCTAGTCATCACTTTGGTGGAGTGAATATATATTCGATCAAATTATTAAGGCTTTTGGGTTCAATTCCTTACCAAAAGATTTTTAGGGTCACCTCACTTTTTCTATGAGAGGCAGTTAAACTAGCCTGCCAGCTATAATTGTCACCATGGAGCACTGTAGCTCTATGACAATAGCGGAAGATCCATTTTTCAGGGGCGGTTCTATTTACGAGAGCCGCCGCCTCAGAAATGGTGGTTCCTTTAAGAGAATCGTTTTTTGAAAAATGCTATTTTTAAGGACGAATGCTTATGTAAACCACCTCTGAAAATGAGTGATTTTCGCAAGCGGTTTTTCTTGAATCAAGGCTGTTAACTAAATGAACCATCCTTAAAAATAGGTTCTGCACAAATAAATTCGTATCTTTTTTTAAATAAAGTTGGAAGGAGGAAAAATTTATATCAAAATTGTAGAGCTCGATGAGACCTAAAACTTTGTAGTTGATAACAGTTTTCATTGAGATAATTTAGGGTACCAAATATTTAAATTAAGTCTCAGGCTTTGATTTTCAAATCTTTGAATTTTTCAAGGAGAAATATTTTATATCAAAGTTCAAGTGCTCGATGAGACCTAAAATTTGTTGTTGAAAGTTTTCTCATTTAAGATGGTTTATTTATTGAAATAATGATTCCTACGTATTTGTAAAAATAGACAACATTATTGAACCAGACATAAGTGATGGCGTGGTGTGGCGATAAGGGAGAGATTCTATGAGGAAGAGGTTGTGAGTTTGGGTTTGAATCCGGTGGTCAGCACTTATTCAAAAAAAAAAAAAAGTGAAAATGAATATTGTGAGCTATGGCTGATCCTCATCCCTTTGGGCTACATTGATTTTTTCCTTATTTTTTATTAGACTCTAAGTGATTTCCTAAAAATAAAAAAATTATTTTTTAGAACGGTTAACTTAAGTCAACTGCCTATAAAAGTCGAGAATCTTGAGCTACGGCTGATCGTCAGCCTACATTATTTTTCTTATTTTTCTTAGACTCTAAATGATTTTTCTAAAAAAATTGAAAATTATTTATATGTATGATTGACTTAAGTCAACCACCTCTGAAATCGATTTTTATATACGGTTTACTAAAGAGAACCGCCTCTGAAAATTGATTAAAAGTTTAAAACCATCTCTAAAAATTAGTTATCTTTATAATTTGTAAATCTATTTTAACCATCTGTAAAGAACTTTTTCGGTACTAGTGAACAAATGGAAACAGAAAGATAGAGGTTGTGCTTGGTTACCGTCCATTCTTGTACACAATGTTGCATGTGTGATTGCAGCCTCTAGATTACGCTGCAATCTTCTATGGCTGCCTATATTGTCTCTTATCAACCAATGTGGAGCAGCCATAGTTAGTAGGATGAAAACGGATCGGATCGGAGCGTATAATGGCTCTCCCATATCCTAATCCTCGTTTTCTAATCGGTTTCGGATCGGATATTATGTGGATTCAGATGTGAATCTACAGATTTTTTAGGATGTCAGAAGTGGTACGGGTTCGACCGGTGTCGGAGCGGAAGCGGACTTTTAGAAGTCGGATAATATATGCTCACAAAACAATACAAGTTCTAAATTTGGACTTAACAATATAAAAGAAGCATATAAAACAAGTAAATATTCTTAATTAAGCATAGGATTGAGTACAACCGTACAAGATGACTTCGTGTATGCTGATAGGAAAATAGACAAGCACAACACACCCACCTACAAATTAAGCAAATAGGCAATCATAGGATTACCATTCTATATGTAGAATAAAGATACTTAAATTATTTTTCAAGTTTTGGCTGCTTAAAATATTCGGATATCCTATTACAAGCATCGGATAATCCGCATTTAATTATCGGATAATCCATATCCGCCGGATTTTGCCAATACCATATCCTACACCGCCGCATATAGTCGGATTCGGATTATCCGCATCCGCGCGGATATTAAAAAGGCTTCTCCATATCCTTAAAATTCGAATTCGGAGCGGATCGGTGTGGAGGATCGATTATCCATACCACTTTCATCCCTAATAGTTAGAGGTTGCGTGATGTAGTTGGAAACCAATACTAGTACACGACAATGATATAATCATGGTTGGGAAACCGCCTCTAGTCCAGGTTTCCCATCCAGAATTGCCCGTTCGGGTCACAATGTGATTTTCCGCATCAAAGTTCAAGCACAACCAAAGAAACATTAATTGTACAACCACGTACTGATTCCAAGAATTAGGGCATTGATAATCCCCCTTGTGTCTGCCCAAGGTAGCCACCATCTTATTGACTCTCCGCGATCGATCGGCGCTGGAAGGCAGTCTAAGTTGGTCGATGACGTGACTGGCAAATTGTTGTTGGTCGATGAAAACCAGTCTTGTTGCCCCTTTGAAATCGAGACTGCCATAATTGATGAGAACGAAATGGACTACGAAAAAGAAATGGAATACAAAAGTTTACTGAGGCCATGCGAATTTCACCATCTATCTCCCGCCTCGTGTGACTTGCACATGATCTATTTAGCCATGTGGACGCCACGCTATACAGCCACATCGCCAAAAAAAAAAGAAAAAAAGAGAGGTGCACCGCTTATAAAAATTATTATGGACCCAAAAATCAACTTTCAGAGCTATATACCTGAGAAAAGCAGGTGCACAAAGCTAATAATAGACCTATGATACATTTATAATCCAAATAATAATAATTCCTTACTATGATTTTGGTCAAGTTGAAACTGCTACTTCCTCCATTTCAAATTGTAAGTCATTCAAAGAATTTTGAAGAATCAAAGCATCTAAAATTTTACCAAAATTATAGAGAAAACTATAAATATTTCTGACATCAAATAAGTATAAATGAAAATATAATTAACGAAAAAATCTATTGATACATAGTTGGCATCGTAAATGTCACTATCTTGTTATGTTAATTTGGTTAAATTTAAAATAACTTATAATTTAGGACAGAGCATGATCAGCACGCAATAAAGCCGGTGCGATATATAGTTTGTGCCGGCATGATCAGCACGCAGAAAATTTAGTATTACACTGCACAGGACAGCAGCAGGAACCCAGTAACTTTTGACCTGTTTTTGTTTTTCATCATATATATCTCCTGTGTCCCCGTACGTCGTGTTACTGCTTCACTGCTTCCCATTCACAAAGTATATGTAACACGACGCACATGCATGCACTACTCTATATAATATGGTCGTTTTGTTATTACAGTGCATCGACACACAAGTATATATATATATATGTGAGCATGACTACGTACGTACATACTCCGTCTCCTGAAGCTGCAGCTAGATCTATTTTAATCTTTAACTGCGTAGAGATATGATACACACACACTGCCATAGTACGTATGCCATGCCATGCATGGCAGCTGGGTAGCGTAGGATCCGGTATGCTTTGACCGCGTTTATTTCAACAAGTGGGAAGCACACAGGAACAGGAACTGATGGAGTGCGTCAAAATTAATTGGTGAACATGGATGCATTTGGTTTTTGGCAGAGACCCATAACAGCGTTTGGTGTCAACTGTACAGTAGCCATGACACGGACACATCCTAAACCTAGAGGGGCCGGCCGGGTATTCCATTTGCTGTGTGCTAGCTGAAACAGTATGATCAGTATATATATATACTTCAACGCGGTCCCAAAATGAATCACTAACTTTTTAAGTTAAACTATTTTAACTTTATAAAAAAATCAATATTTAAGACATAAAACTATTAACACTTGCTGAAAATCAGTTATATATGTAGTGGTGCTGCATAATATAGATGTTATCATGCATTCTTCAGTACTACAAGTTAGTCAAACAATATGTACTATTAGCCTACGTACATGTAGTTGTGAAAATCAATATAATTTGACTTAAGGTGATTCTAGAATATATATGTACCATTAGCTTACGTAATATACATAGAATACCTACAATAGTGACTTATTACGCTAGCTCTAAGTTATATATTCCATAATTTTATAGAAGAGATAGAGAGGAAAATCTATCTCTTACCAAGAGTTAGTCTTATGTGCACTCCAAAATCATGAAAATTTAATATATGTGCTAAAAATTTAATATAGTTTTGGTGAGCTATATATGTGCTAAAAATTAATATCATTTTTTCTACCACGAAAATTTATGTGTTTTTGTATTAAATGAAAACAACGTTTGGTGCAGTATGTGGGTTGTAAAGATGATCAACAAAATTACTATCATTGGATAATTGTCTTAGAGTTGATTAGTAATTATCTCATATTGTGGTGGTGCTCTTATGCGGCAATACAAAGGGAACTCTAACTAGGTTGGGCTAGCCATACCACCACATTAATGTGAGCTAGTGCAGTATTATTGTACTACTCCTACATTCACAAACTGTTTGATTTCTCGGTAACTTCACTCTCAAGATGATGGAGTACAACAGTACCACTAGTCAGTGACGGTGAGTGACAGGGGTGACTGGTCGGCACGAAAGCCACACTTGGGGGTGAGGATCTCACTACACCACCTAGCTAGCTTTTCTCCTCTTCAGTCCGCTCGATGAGAGTTGTTCGATCAATATCCCAACAAAAAGTTTGTTGAGGTGGAACAAAAAGTTATTTGTCTACATATGGAACATATCATAAAAAATTTAACCAATATTATTCATTTCACTTTTCCTAACCTTCTGCCACAAGAAATCTGCCTCCTCTCTCTTGCGACGGCTGATCTGTTCGATGTGCTTTGTGATGCGTGCGCACATGTTGTACCTTGTTATTTGTACCAACACATCTTGAACTTTGTTAATTGTCATTTGGAACAACAAACGCCTCTTATTTGTCCTTGTCCTTTCATAGAAAATTTTTTTGTCTCTTGTCATCAAAAAACATGTGAAATCTGTTATTTGTGATTTATGCCTGCACAAACATCTTATTTGTCCTTGTTCTTTCATAGAAAAAAATATCTCTTATGATCTGTGATAAAACATATTGAAATCTATTATCAATGCATAACATATCTGACCTTGGATGATGATCCAATGGCCTTGAGAGTCGCAAGAAAAGTTGGCTATATTTCAACTCCCTATTCATTTGGAACAAGAATTTATACATGAGAAAAAAAAATATATAATCATGCAAAAGTCATGGAACAGAATGTTAAGAAGCTTTGAAGAAAACAGTGAGGGTATGCAACCAGTATCATAAACAACGGAAAGTAAATACTATTATTAATAAAAATTAATTATCTAGAATGTTGAATTTTTTCTGACACTAGCTAGAATGTTGAATATAGACCTACGAATTAAATTATTGCATGGTACAAAAAGTTTCATGGATGGTACCAACTTATAATATTACATGGAACAATAAAAATTTAAGAATCATAAAATGGCTTAGCATAACTTAGTTATTTAAACTTATTTAGATTAATTTAACAAGCATAAAAACCTAAATCAAATCTATAACTAAGGTGTACATGATCCAATGAATATGAAATTTTTACAACAGTTCAAGCATAGAATAATTAGGCTACCATAAAACTTTCACCACAATTAGACCATTGAAACTAAAATTATGAATTATTACAATTAATTGCGAAAAAGCATAGATCTAAATCTACAATAAAACCTTTGTACTAAAACATAACATATTATATATTCACTATGTAGATCTACTCATGTGGAGTTCAACAAACTTAGATTTTCTATTTTATGACTTTTCTATGATTTACTATGGTTTTTCAAATATTCAACCTAAATAAATAGACTTTAAAACATTAAACGTATGGTTTGAAAAGTTGAGAGAGGTTTGGAAAAGCGGACTTTGGCAATAGTTGAAGGAAGAAAAATTGACTTTAATTTTTGCTTTTAGTTTTTTTTTTTTTTTTTTTTTTTTTGAGATGCATTTTTGCTTTTAGTTATGCGCCAACACTACTAGGCCGTTGCTAACAGCCTTTAGTCCCACCAAGCCCACTCATATCGGGCCTACCAGCCTCTACAAACAACCTTGCACACTCACAGGCTGCGGCCCAAGTAAATTCGTTTCAGCCCAGCAAAGATAGGCCCCTCTGCTCCAGCCTTCCAGTCCAGTCCCCACTGCGCCGCCTCCGTGCTCCGTCCGGCGACCCCCTCCCGGCCGGCGGCGTGCCGGA
Source organism: Hyparrhenia diplandra (assembly GCA_015847255.1). Classification (NCBI taxonomy): domain Eukaryota; kingdom Viridiplantae; phylum Streptophyta; class Magnoliopsida; order Poales; family Poaceae; genus Hyparrhenia; species Hyparrhenia diplandra. The sequence goes on along the minus strand of JADLZK010008342.1, from coordinate 219,859 downwards.
TGGGCGGAAGGCCAATTCTCCACCACCCAGCCTGTCAGGTGGCGGAGCGCCGGCGGTTGTCCTCTGATCCGGTTTCCCCTCCTCGGGCGGCCATCAGCTGCGGCGGTCCACCACCGCACGCGCCAGGGCCGGGGCCGCGTCCCCGACCGTGCCCTGGCCACCCACCGCCTCGTCGGAGCTTCCAGGTCGCGGCGGCTTTTCGTGGTAAATAAGCTCTCTGGCCTTCACTCTTTTGTTGGACTTTGCTCGTAGGGCAAAATGATGCGCAAGTGCAACTGCAGCGATTTATCAGTCTATCGACTTTGCGATCTGTCAAATTCTCGTTGTTTGATTCCTGTCCATGGTGTATTCAGTTGAGTACAATGTCAACTGTGATTTTCAATCAAATGGACCTAAGATTGTAAATTAGCCAAAGTGTCAAACCAAAGGGAGAAAAGATCTCCACGCTTTACTCTTTTTTTTTTTTTTTGACACAAAAAGAACTTTCCAATAATCACTGGTTCCAGGCTGGTCGCCAGAAACCAAAGCTAAAACAAGTCCCTTGTTGCAATGTACACCCGTAGCTAGCTAAGCTATCACAGCGACTCTACTACATACATGCTCTTGGGCGTATAACAACATTACAGTGTACGAATTGTGACATTATTATGATCTCACGAATTCGTCTAAACAGACAACCATAAAGACTTCTATCTAGTGCTGTAGATGTGCTCACCTTGCCAACAATCGCTGCATAAGTTTTAATTATGATTTGTAGAGGCATGAAAAGAAAGCATCCACATTAATTTTGCAATCATCCATTGGAGGTGCTTCCATTTTGACATTGAAGCTTGTACATTTGTTCTGAATTGAGCGGCTAATTTTTCAAACTCCAGTAGAAAAAAGGAGATGGGGCCACAGATCTCATCACTAGTGCTCGTCTTTCCTCTGGCATTGGCCTTATTACGTGCTGATCACCACCGCCCGAGCCATATGAATACCTTTTGCCTGCTTTTCTTGTTCTATATTCAGAATCTTCAGTGCAGTTTCTTGCCCTTACACGATATGGCTCCAGTTTGTCCAGGTTTATTATATGCCAACACTCTTGGCCTTTTTATATTTAAAGAACAAATGCCCACCATCTCGGCCCAGACAGTTACATGTAGGACACATAGTATCAATCTCCCACGCTTTACTTGGTTATTCACACATTGGTTGCTTGATTTGATTATGTTAGCCATTAGGCCAAAACCCCAACGCTGGTCAGGTCAGCGTATTCCATGCCAATTGTTTTCAAATTCCAATGACTGTCTAATGACATTGACCCCAACGTTTGTCACTTTATACCTAGTAAACATGAATAGTCCAAGGGGACAGATCCAAAGGGAACACGCTGAACATTCCCATAGTATTCGGTTCAATTCGGACCACTCAACCTGCAACTTTGTGTTTACCATGAATCATTCCAAGCATCACATTGTCCTGGTGTGTAAAGTTAAAACTAGTTATCTTATTCTTATCTGTCCATCTGCAGTGTAAAATGCAGTTCTATAAATGTAGCAGCCTCCCAACTTGAGAAGTTACTCCAGCTAACACCAGAGCACTAGTTACTACATGTGTGAGTATACTGCAAGCCTCAGGATATCAGAGAATGGTGCAAATTCCTTCTGTGCAGGATCAGGTGCGGCTTGTCCCAGCTCTGTATCAGTGTGCAACACATGTAAGCGAGGGATCCATCGAAAGACTAATGATAGTCTTAGTGAGATAAAAAGGCTCTCCTCCATGGTTGATGGGCCGCTGCAGCGTCTGTCCCAGATTATGGCTGACAGCCTAGCCCGCCGTCTTCTCTTGTCTTGTGAGGGCCTTACTGGTTCCCTCATTCATCCATCTGACTATTATGAGCAGTCGAGCATTCAGTCTGCTCGCTGTAACTTTGTTGGCCTCAGTCCCTACCTCAACACTGGCTTTGCTACTATCAACCGGGCCATCCTTGAAGCAATGGAGGCTGAAAAGGTCATCTACTTTGGATATTCTTGCCAATACAAATATCCTTGCTATACAGTATTTTCTATTTTCGCTTGTATTGCTCTATTTTGTGCTAAAAAGTAAAAACATGTATGTTTCTCTGAACTTTCATCGCTAACTTTTTTTTTTCTCATTAAAGCCAAATTGCTAGTGTCCTGCTTCAGTGTCAATACTGTTTCTTGCTTGCTTTCTCATAAAGCTGATCTAACATCAATACTTTATCAAAGAAATATATCTTTTTCTCCAATATATCATAGTCAAAACCCACTTTGATGCAGTTTCAACAAACTCTTAAAACTTTGATATGCTAATATATGGAGAAATTGAAGTTTTAATATCTACAGAAAGACCACTACAGTACAATTAATTGGCCTGAGATTTCAGTTTTAGTCCTTTTAGAGTACAAGATGCCATGCTATGTCCCTTGATTTATTCAAGATATTTAAATTACCATTATACTGGCATTTTTCTTGACTCTATCTATGTATGCAAACCATGTTGTATAGTTGTGTCACATGTTCAAATAACTTTATAGATTTTCTAAAAGGTACGTGTCATCGACACCTCATTTTCAAATTTTATTTGTGGCTAGAGAGTACTGTAGTACTTTATGATAAAGTAGTTTTTATCAATACTACATACATACCTATGAGCTTCTGATGACAATTGTATTTCAGGTTGTCCGCATTATCGACTTGTCCTGCTCAGCCTCCCACCCACGTCAGTGGTTCAAGCTCCTTCATGCCTTCCATGGGCGCCCAGGGGGGCCTCCTGAAGTACGCCTTACAGTTGTCCACGATGACAATGAGTTTCTGGCCAACATGAAGGCAGTGCTATCTAAGGAAGCTGATATGCTCAAAATCCCATTCCAGTTTAATGATGTAAATGGCAGGCTTGAGACCTTGAATTTCAGTAACCTCCGTGATGTCCTAGGGATAAAATACGGTGAGGCGATTGCGATCAGCTGTTCTTTACAGATGCATCGCCTGCTCGTGGTTGATGACAATGTCAGCTGTTCTGCTATTGATCAACTCCAGAAAATGGCAACCACTGCACAGCTTAAGCAGATGGCTAGGTCAGTGTACAGCCCAGCCTCCATACTGAACTATCCACGAACACCGTCCCCTCTATTGTTGGCAAGCTTCCTCAGTGCCATCCATACGCTCAATCCAAACATCATGCTGGTGATGGAGCAAGATGCAAACCACAACGCCTTGTTGTTCTCCGACCGGTTTGTTGAGGCACTTCACTATTATGCAGCCCTCTTCGACAGCTTCAATGCAATGGCTGCTACCAACTCGCAAAGGGCCAATGAGCGGGCACAAGTGGAAAGGATGATCCTGGGGGAAGAGATCAAGAACATATTACTGTGTGAAGGAGTCAATCGGCACGAGCGACATGAGAGGCTGAGCCAGTGGGCAATGTACATGGATGCATCAGAGTTTCACCATGTTCCACTCAGCTTCGGTGCCATTAGGGAGGGTGAACTGAAGCTCACGAGCTTTGGGTTGAATGGATGCCAGTACAAGGTAGAAAGTGATTGCCTTCTGCTGGGATGGGGCTCCACACATCTCTACTCTATATCGGCATGGAGGCCAAAGAAAGGCTCAACTTCTGAGAGCAGAGAGCATATGTTAGTTCAACATCAAATGGCATGGTGGCCACACAGTTAGGCCTCCCTGTTGATGGTGATTTCTTTCGCCATTTTTGCTGGTGCTGTGCAGGATATGTTTGGCAGTTCTATGCCCTGATCCTCTGTGAGGATCTCTCTTTTTTCTTTTTTTTTTTAGAATAGTGAGCACCATTTCGTGTGAACTGTGAAGCATAGTGATGTATAGATGAAAATATTGTAACCGAGTTGAATCGGAAGAAGTGTCTAAGTTAATTCATAAAAGCAATTTTGGATTGCTCTCCATCAGTTCCTAGTCTAACATCTATTTTTTGAGAGAGATGTTTTCAAGTAAATGGCGTTGTTGCCTTTACCTTGCCTCTGTTTTGTTCTTTTGGCTATCAATATGGACCAGCACAAGAGAACAAAATTGGAACAAGATTGGTTTTGAAATTGGCGAAGCATATGCCCATGTCAAGACACTGGACAATGTCTGGTGCATACTTTTAAGACGTCATTCCTAGGATGGGCAAGTCTGCCTTGCAAACGAAACAAGAACACACCGATTAAAGTTTGTGTAAAATATGGAGCAGAACTTGGCATTGTAGGTGGAAAACAAAAGCATGTGGTCAAATTTGAACGAGTACTCCAAGAAAAGGCCACCTTGCAATCACCTACCATTTGTTTTGTAATGCTGACAAAACTGAAGTGTTTGCTTCTTGTCCTCTGGGAAACTCTAGCCTGCACATGAATGCAGATTTTGGAGCCATGTCTGCACAGAATTTGAACCTCACTGGCTGCTCATGGAAAACAAATACATATATATATATCCCCATATAGCTAGCTAGAGAGTTTCCTGTCAAACATTTTTTGACCCTAGCTATGCAATTTTGTATGTATATTCTGCATAGTACGCCTGCAGCAAGAGCCTTGGAGGATTGAATTGAATTGATCGCAAAATTGTCCTCTACCTCCTGATCCAAAACGCTGCAGATAAGTTCCAAGCGAATATCTCCAAGAAGCATAGTTATTCCACCGAGATGCAGACGACATTGCTTAGCCCTTGCCGCATATGCGTCCATTCTTCTGCTCGTCGCTTCTGCACCCCATGACAAGGTCTCCACCTCGGAACGTATGAACTCGAGACCCTGCAGCAGGCTTCCTGCGAAACATTTGTCGCCACACCACGATCCAAAGTCCAACAATGGCGTCCTCGATCGCCTTCATATCCACCGCAGCGATCCATTGACCAGAAGCCCCGTCCAAAGCTGCGAAAGCCTCGCTCAGGCACTGGTTTGGGCTCTGGACATGAACATGTTGCAGGAGGACACGCTGTCGTCGGCGACGTCGTCGCCGGCGTCGTCGCTGTACACGCCGTCGCCGCACGGGCATGGCGTGCACGCGTCGCCGTCGTGGGTGCAGGAGCTGAGCCACGACCAGCAGGGCCTCCGGCTCATCAGCCTGCTGTACCAGTGCGCGGCGGAGGTGGCGACGGGCGCCTTCGACCGCGCCAACTTCTACCTGGAGCAGATCACGCAGCTGGCGTCGCTGGACGCGCCGCACACGCTGCAGCGGCTCGCCGCCGTCTTCGCCGACGCGCTGGCGCGGAAGCTCCTGAACCTGGTCCCCGGCCTGTCGCGGGCGCTGCTGTCGTCGACGGGGGCCAACTCCGCCGAGGCGCACCTGGTCCCCGCCGCGCGGCGCCACCTCTTCGACGTGCTGCCGTTCATGAAGCTGGCCTACCTCACCACCAACCACGCCATCCTGGAGGCCATGGAGGGCGAGCGGTTCGTGCACGTCGTCGACCTCTCCGGCCCCGCCGCCAACCCGGTGCAATGGATCGCGCTGTTCCACGCCTTCCGTGGCCGCCGTGGGGCCGCCGCACCTCCGCGTCACGGCCGTGCACGACGGCAGGGAGTTCCTGGCCAACATGGCCACCGTGCTCGCCAAGGAGGCCGAGGTGTTCGACATCCCGTTCCAGTTCGCCGGCGTGGAGGCCAGGCTGGAGGAGCTCGACACCGACGCGCTCCGGCACGTCCTCCGCGTGCGGTCCGGCGAGGCCCCTCGCCGTCAGTGTCGTCGGGCAGCTGCACCGTCTCCTGGCGGCAGACGACGCCGGCGGCAGGAACGGCAGGCACGTCCCCGGCAGCAGCTGCCTGACCCCGGTGCAGATCATCGCGCGGTCCAGCCCCAGCAGCTTCGGCGAGCTTCTGGAGCGGGAGATCAACACGCGGCTGCAGCTAAGCCCGACTCGTCGACGGCGCTCTCCATGTCGCCGCAGTCGCCGGCGCACCAGCACCAGCACCAGCAGCAGCAGAGGGAGAAGCCGGCGAAGCTAGGGAGCTTCCTGCGCGCGGTGCGTGCGCTATCGCCGAAGATCATGGTGGTGTCGGAGCCGAGAGGCGAACCACAACGCGGCGACGTTCCTGGAGCGGTTCGAGGAGGCGCTCAACTACTACGCGTCGCTGTTCGACTGCCTGGAGCGCGCGTCGGCGGCGCAGGCGCACCGGTGCGCCGGCGAGCGTGCGCGCGCCCGAGCGGCTGGTGCTCGGGGAGGAGATCCGCGGCGTGGTGGCGCGGGAGGGCGTGGAGCGGAAGGAGCGGCACGAGCGGCTGGCGCAGTGGGCGCGGCGGATGGAGGCCGCCGGGATGGAGCGCGTCGGGCTCAGCTACGCCGGGATGATGGAGGCGAGGAAGCTGCTGCAGAGCTGCGGCTGGGGCGGCGGGGACTACGCGTACCAGGTGGCTCACGACACCCGCGGCGAGGCCTTCTTCTTCTGCTGGCACCGCAAGCCGCTCTACTCCGTCTCCGCATGGAGGCCGGCGGCGCCGCCGTGCCGGCATAGCTGAGCTTCGGTGCTGCACTGCATGCATGCACACACGAATTATTCTACTGTTTGTATGTATGTATGCATCTGTCTGTCTCGACGATCGTGCCATGTTTGCGTCGTCGTCGTCGTTAAGGTGTGCTCCCTTGAATGTATTTGACTGCTGTTTATTTGGAGTGTGCTATTGGTTTGCATATCGCCGACACAACATTATTAATCTGCAATATTCTCGTTGTACAAACAAATTGATCGTATCTCCTCTGCAATCATACCGCCAAATTATAAAGGAAGGAATCAAGGGACTGCCAATACGCTGAAAGTATTGATGAAGTTGAAGCCAAAGATTTTCTTCAACTATCGACATAAACTGACAAATGTCTTCTCTTTCCATGGAGATCATATTGCAAGTGCTTTTCTCGCTTTTACCAGTAACTCAGGCTTGGCTTTACCACCAATGAGCTTATTGTTGCCTCTTGGCTTAACTCTTTACATGAGAGAAAGAGCGGCAAAGTTGCCATGACAATGACATGAATTGTACTTGGATCAACGTTTGTGCCCAACATGAACACATGTGTAAAAACTTAAACTGCTACCAACTGAATCTTTGGGAAATAAGAATAGCACGTTATCATTGTAGAAGCAATGTTTTCACACATTAATTATATAGAAGACTCTCCATTAAACCGATGATCCAAACTACGATATTGAGCGACACCTTTAGTATATCAATCGACTCATGTAGTTCCACCGCCTCTTAATTAATGGTTCAGAAAAACCCACTGATATGGCTGAACAAGCCTTCAAAGTTGTAAATTGTAATGTATTTTTTTTTGGCGCTGGCCAACACCTTAAGAACAAGGAGGTAACCTAGTAAGCATCGGTGGAGGGAGAGGGGCACGTGGCCCTCCCCTAATTTGTACCCAAACAACATTATATATGATATCCATAGCTAGCGACGGAGCTTCACTAATAGATGGGGGGTCTAAATTGAATTTCATGAAAGTAGGAATAGTATGCAATGCAATATGGAGCATTATGCTCTTGGAGTTGTATTGGAGTCGTGCTGCTACAGACCTGTTGCTACATACTTTTTTCTTGACAATGGCTAGGTTGTGCAAGTTGAATTCCTACTAAACAAAGTTATCTCGGATAGGGGGTTGGAGCCCAGTTTGGCCCCCACTGAGCTCCATTTGTGTGGATGGCCTACTTTGTGGTCGAGCATATATAGTTGTTCTTGTTTATTTGAACAAAATCAAAGACATGTGCAATAAGATGCCAATATACTTGTCGTGTACATTTGCTAGTTAATATTAAAGAATAAAGTATTTATTTCTATATGTATTTTTTTTTTTACTTCCCAAACTATCCTCACACCAATCTAGTCTTGTATATGACTCAAAATCATAATATGTGCTTACATAAGTTAGAACAACTTGAGTCTAGCCATGAAAAGCTGATTCTCCAAGACGTGCCAGCGACGATATAGAGTCCAACTTAATACTTAATGGAACAAATGATGCGACCGTTATATATAGAGTCGTGTTGAGGTGACAACGCAATAAGATGTACACATTCCATTGCAACGCGAGTCCTTTTGGTAGTTGATAAATTAAAAAGAACAATTGATAATTACTTTTAAATCACCATTAATTAGGCGTTAGCTAGTAAACAATGAGTACATACGTCTTCAAAAGCTGGCGCACGTCGCATGGACCATGGTGATTTGTGTTTGTGCACTTTTTGTCGTGGATCGGACGTCCCATGCCATGCGGGTAAATACACTTTTTGTCGAAACTAGAAAGTTGACGAAGAGGCATTAGATAGACGGAAAAAAGCCTGCTGTGTCTTGGCCTCTGGTGTTTGTCACTGAAATGAGAAGCGAAAACGATCGGTGCACGTTTAATTCCTTTGCTTTTGACTCGTGCACAGTATACATGCACCAGGGTCTAGCGGCATGGGCCCCAGGCAGCTGGCAGCAGTCAACGACAGCTTTACCATTTGTCTTGCACGTGGAGACACAGACACACGACGACGTGCAGGTGTGTTGGACGACCGATCGACCTGAAATTCAAGTGAGGCTGGAAGGCTGACTGGATCATGGTTCAGACCATTCTTAGTTTTCTGCGGCAATTTCGTTGCGTTGCATTGTTGCAGAGATGTGTATACGGCCGGTGCAGCTGCGTGTAGATTTCATTTTGCGGTCATGCACACGACAAACACTTGCGGTCTTTGGTTGAAGAAAGAAAAACAGAGAGATTGAGGGTTTTTTTTTTTTTTTTTTGTGATTATATCTGGCGCGGGTAAAGCTTGGTGCTAAAATACCCTTCCCTCACCCGCGCAGTGGGAGCCTACCGCATGACCGGTACGCCCTTATTATTTCTGGCGCGCGGCCGTCGATTGATTTCCTAATACCCATTCTATTTTTTTTTTTTGTCATTGTGTCGTAAACACATTTGTCCTGTCGCTGCCATCTAGACTTTCAGAGAACAGGCTATAAGTTAGTATACCTGCCTGAATCGGCATTTTCGTGTATATTTCATTTTGGTTAATTCCTACCAACCACCAGGCTTTACTTTTTTTTTTTTAAGCTAGCGCTGTGACTGACATCCGGTTTAAGTTTGGGTTTAGGCCGGACCCATATTGTGATTGTTGGAGTTTAGTCTTAACTTGATTATTGAGGTTAGGCTAGATATGAAGATATAAGATTTGTAGAGTTTATACTATCACACCAGGGTGGTTAACCCTTTTTGCGCGAAATGACGATTACGAAAGTGCAAGTTTTTGTAGAGTGTGGGGGCGCACACGAACCAAAACAACATGGGCTGGGTAGAGTACCTGTGCTTACGAGAGGTGCAGCACGAAAGTGCAAGTTGTTGATGATAGTGTTGAGTTCACTCAACGTTATGACAAAAAACGAGGATTAACTTCAGCAGTGTATTTCCCATTTGTGTACGTAACACTTTCAGCGATTTTACCCCAATCTGAAAGATTATATCTGCCAAACAAATATACTCCATATATAAAATAGAGTTAAATTATCACTGTGGGTCCACATGTTGGTGGCCTAGGTAGGGTGGTATTGATGCCTGTGGGATCCAAATGTCATCCACACCGTATTTCTCTTGTTCCTCCAGGCCCATTTGTTGTCTCTCATCGATCCGTCGACCACGACCAGGGACAAGGGGCCGGTGTGCTGGTGACGAATGTAGGCTCTGGGTGCTGTGTCATGACACGTGGACCCCATAGGGCCATAGGTCGGTGTCCACTTTGGCCTGGCCACTTAGGCACGAAGCAAAGTGATTATTTTGAACAAGAAATTAAAAAGCAAATTTGCAAATATAAATGGCACACCGTGACAAGTTAATAAATCTAATATTAAGACCCAAACAATTTATAAGAAGATCCTGCAAGTATATTTGAAATGTTTTGTTTCCACTTTTTCTATACAACAGGCGTCTAAAATGAGTGTGTGCTTCAAGCTAATCCTTGTCCACGCCAACACGAGTAGTGATGAAAACGGACAAAAAAACATGTTTCTATATTTATTTTTGCCAGAAACAAGATCGAAGTTAGGAAAAAATGGCTTCCCCATTTTAGTTATGATCCCAAGAACTTTCATCCCGCATTTTGTTACGTTTCAGGATTTTTCTGAAAAATACGGAAACAGTCGGGTCGTCCCCGCATTTGCATCGTTTCCGGAGTTTTCCAAAAAATACGGAAACGGCTGGGTCAAATGGAAAACGGGCGGTTCGAACGGGAAAAATTCCATCTGTTTTCAACGCTAATCACTAGCGCCGCAGCCACGGCCGTGTAGCATCTCCCCCAACTCCGACAAGCTTCCTCTCTCTCTGTCTCTCCCAACTTCGCTACGCTTAGAAAGAGGAGGGCTCGGGGATACAAGCTGGCCAGGCCATGGGGACGGCGGGGCGGGTGGCTTTGGGAAGAAAACGGCGGTTCTCGCCAGAGATGGAGAAGAAAGCAGCGGCGCCAAGGGGAAGGGGCAGAGGGAACCCGCCGTAGGCACGGTTGGTCTCGTCGGAGCTCGCTACCGTGGATGCAACGACAAAGCTCGGGCGAGACCCTACCACACCACGGCGTGGCAGTGGGCGGTGGCGGGAGTGCCATATAGAGCAAGATCCTAGATAAGAAGGTGAATAGGACGCCATCTAATCTGGATTGTCCGACGCCTAAGAAAATCCAAAAAATTCTAAGTGCATGATACATATATAGCAAAACTCATAGTTTTCCCGGATTGAAGCCCATATATATATATATATATTGACACACTTAATCGCTGGGTTCCACCGCAAGAACATTAGAGAGAAGACATATATATTACTTACATAATGATATATAGAAGCAAATCAAGCAATTCCATCTCGGTCGATCATATCTTATCGACGGCACAAAAAGAGCCGATCGACATGCACGGACAGCGGCACGGTACATCACAGGCCATGATGCATCATCATGCGCGAGAACTCGTCGAAGCACACGAATCCGTCGCCGTCGACGTCGACGCCCGCCGATCATGCGACGGCAATCCTCGACAGAGCATCGGTCATCTCCCAGCGAGGCGAGCGCGGCGCGGAGCTCCTCAGCAGAGATCTTGCCGTCCCCGTTGGCATCAAACACCGCGAACGCCTCCCTGAGGTCGGCCTCCTCGCCGCCGACAAGTTCCTCCGGGACGACGAGCCCGGCGTCGGCCTCCGCGAGCATCTCCGCTAGCTCCTTCTCGCTCGACACCACCTGGCGTAACGCCACCTCCAGCTCCTCCCGCGTCACCGCAGGCGCCGCCGGCGTCGGCTTCTTGCTGCTAGTTGCCCCGGCCCGCGGTGGCGAGGATGGCAGGAGCACGGTGCGCGGCGTGGTGACGGTGGACACGCACTCGTGAGAGGAGGCGGTGGCGGTGGAGCTGAAGGAGTTGCCGCCGCTGCCGCTCTTGCCTTCCTTTGATGACCGTTTCGTGCTCTTGCTCTTGTTGCTCGCCTTGGGAGAAGCGGAAGTGGCGGCGGCGGCGGAGGAGGAGGAGCCGCTGCAGAATCCCGGCACGCTAAGCTTCATGGTTATGGTTGGTACGTACCTTGCTTGCAGCAGGTGGCGATCGAGGCCGGCCGAGAACTCGTCGAGGAAGGAAGGAAGGTAAGGTTGGGATCCTCGGATGCGATCGATGGAGACGACCGACCGACGACGAGCAGGCCGGCCGGGCTGAAGACGAGAGGGTCCCGGAGGCTGGAGTTTATAGGCCGGCCGCCAGGCGGGGAGGCAGTGAGCTTCCAGGAAGCTTCGTTCGCTTCGCGGCGGGCGCGGGAAAGGAACCGCCAACCGCTTGGCTTGGCTGCGTGGAGTGCGACGCTCCTAGGTGACGTCAGCACACACCAAGGGGTTTCCGCTCTTGACGCCGAAAACAACATGAAACGTACCAACAAATGCAAATAAGTTACCAAACATGAAACATTAGTAGGTGATTTAGTATTACCAATGCTGGTATATATACATATACTTAGTTCCACCCAGTGGAGCGAGTAAATATTGTCTCTTTTTAGTAAGAGGAAAGTGGTGCCGTGTTGGTAATAATATTGAGAGCCCGCAAAATTTCGGAGACGTTCTTAGTGAAAATATGAAGTACACATAAAGTTTGGCTTTCCTAAGACTGTTTCCGAGAAAAAATCACTCAAGCAGGGGAGGATCTCTCTCGCAATGAAATAAAAATAAATGTGCGGGATGCTTGGTGTACTAAAGTACACAAACGAAATAAAGAGAGGGAACACAAACTTTATTCATATTTAAGGAAAATACAAATATATGTTCCCGATACATGTGCGCTCCATGGGTAGCTTGTTTGGCGGCAATCTGACATAGGCGATGTGGTCTTCATGGTTCCTAGGGCCTCGGAAAGCTCCTAGTTAATTACCCCCGTGAGTCAGGCTCACGGAGTACCTCCGATTAAGCTGCGTTGGTCGTCGTCGTCGGTCTTCGCTTCACTTCTCCATGCGTGTGTTGGTGTAGATGTAGATGGCGTCGGCGTGTCCATGACCTCGTCGGTCATGAGCCGGTAGAACGTGGGCTAGAGTATTAGCCACGCCGCCTGTGTCGTTCGCCTCGTCGGTGTCGAACGGCACATGAGTTGTAGTGGAAGGAGCACTTGCATGGTTGATGTAGCTGGACTGATTTGGACTTCCTCGCAACGTCGTCGTGGTACGCCGTGGAACTTGATCACGTGGTGTAGTTGAAGTTGTAGTAGCTTGAAGAAGACTTGCACTCGCCTACATCGTCCGCCTCGTCAGTGTGAGCTAGCGCATAGTGGTTGTAGTAGATGGAGCCGTAGTAGCGCGCACGGCTTGAATGTCCCGGTAGCTTTACCTGAAACACAAGATAAAATTATACATATTAATTCAGGGCTCGAACAGCTGCCGAGCTCCCAATAATGCGCTCAAGGCACACTTTCTTATTAGAAGTGATTCAAGCGCATGTTTATACATGTAAATATGTATCCATGCTGCTTGACTGAGATGGTTGCTCCGAGCATGCATATGCAACACATGGAGCTGCATGAATGCGTCATCGTGGTGCTCCAGCACCTCACCGTTCTATCACCACTAGTACGGTAGCAACCTCACTGGTGTTGACGTACGCAGGTGGAGTTGCTCATGCGTGTGTCGCCGTGGACACTGATGACGTGTTCGTCACGGGCTGGCGTGTGCAGCAGCGGCGTTGGTGTAGATGCGGAGCCGTCGTCGACGGCGGCGTCGTCGTGGCATATGTGGAGCCATTGTCGACGGCATCCAGGCTCGTCTCTTCAACACACATTAAGCAATGCATCACGAAGTTGTGCTCCTTGTCTTGGTGAGTGGGCGTCTCCTCCAGATCGGCATGCGTGTCCTCTGGATTGACGGCGCTCGTACGGCGTCGAGACATGCCATCTGGCTCTCGGTGTGCACACTAGCATGGTGGCATCTGCTTGCTTGCGCGAGTAACGGAGCTGTTCTTGACGGCCTCCGGGCTCGCCTTGGCGTCTCCCGATCCGCCAACGTTGTCGATGTAGAGCCACCTTTGACGGCGTCCGAGATACGTCGACAGCATGGGCGTACGTGTGGTAGTGAACGTGCTGCCGCAGGCCCTTCAATATGCATCGTGTAGATGCATAAGCATGGTATTTGGCCCTTTGCGTCATGCTGTCGACGGTGGCCATGGGCGTGTACATGGCCTCTGGCATGATCGGGGTGCTCCAAGCTCCCAAATGAATGGCGCCGTGGCGGTAGCTGCCGTATCATCTAAACTTGGCCGGGCGTCCTCTTAACACTGTGGCTGCCTCTCGACTTGGATGGAAGGCGCCATGGTCGCCTCGCTGCCCTTGCTATGATCCAATCGGCTGAGTGGATCTTGCCATCTTGGCCGACGGCGGCACACGGTGGCTCGGCGCTGCCGTGCGTGGAAAGCTGCGCACGATGTCTTGGACGGCGGCTTGCCCACAGTGATCCAATCCGCTAGTCATCGTTAGCCTGTAGGCCTCTTCACAGGCACACATGCATGGTGTAGATGCAGATGACCGGCCGGCTCTATGTAGTCGTGGTGGCCTGCCTGTGGATGGATACTGGCCGGCGGCGCGGATAGAAGTGGCACACGTAGCTGCGATGCGCCTCCGGCCTCCGAGCCTATGGATTTATGGCGCCGTGCAGCGGCAGCCTGACGGCATGTGGATGAAGACTTGCCGGACGTAGACGCACACAAACTGGACGTAGACGTACACGGGCGTCGCTGGACGTTGTAGGCGAGCACAATGGACGCATCAGTACAGCGCCATATTCTTGGCAGCCAGGATGCGTATGCAAATGCACTTGGAAGTTCGGACGCAGACACACTCGTCCGGATCGACACACATAAAGATATAATATTCACATGCATGTTATACTCGTACATATACATACACATGGAATGTTCTTTGCCCCTTGTTACATGAATTGCAAACACGAACAGCACATGCATGCACAGATAGTACGTGCGGATATGCACACACACACGGATGAGTTTGGCTCCTGTGATGGATGCCGTGATGGACGCCCGGCATCAGCAGCATCTCTTCGCCGAGGCCAAGCCATCAGCAAGCAGCAGCCATGCCCGCGCGCAATAGACAGCCGAGCCATTCTCAACCGTCCGCACCCGTTTGGATGCGCAGCCTCTGACGCGCAGATGTTACGCCGTCTTCGGACTGCAGCCGTCATCGATGCCCGGCAGCCGCATCGAGCGCCCGGCTTCTGTGTTCATCGTCATCCCCGTGTTCATCGTCGTCTTGTCCGACGTCGCTGTGCATAGGCAGATGCGATGGTGCAAGCTAATGATGTAGGACAAAAGATTAGATCAAAAGCTCACCCATGGTGGACGTGAACGCCATCTCGATCTCCTCCTCTCTTGCCGGTGAAGGACGAGGACGCCGGTCAATGAACGGCCTTGACGAGAGAAGGTTGCCTGCCTGTGCTTCTTCTCAGATGGATGCAGGTGTCGTCGGCGGCGGACGGACGTACGCGAGTACGAGATCTCAGGTGCAGTGTTAGCATCCTGACGGCGTATGTGTGTATGTGTTGTCCTCCCTCTTCTCGGGACCCGGGGGCCTGTTTATATAGGCCAAGCGCTAGGGTTGAGGGGCAGGCTCGCTGCACCCGTGCGCCACCAGGAGTTTGTTGGCCGCCGCGAGATATCCGGCGCCCGTGCATATCTCTTCGTATGAAGCCACGTGATTATCCGATCGGCTAAACAAATATCTCAGAAAAATATCTTCAGCCGGCCGGGTGGACTTGATAATGCTTCGTGTAGAAGCCATATTTTGACTAGCTAGCTTTTCTCTCTTAAGGTCACTGACATATGGACCCAATCATGATGGCCTGCTATTTGGGCCAAACAACAATACGTTTATGTACACGTACATATCTGGTCGGACACATATATCTGGTTCGCTAATTCGTACATGTGTCATGATGCGCTTAGCTGATGACTAAATCGCGTATCCGCCGCGTTGGCCTGGCTTCGACATGTAGTTGTGTACTACACGTACGCCTGGTTGCCGTCCGGTTGCAAGTACATGCATTATATACTTCGTATATATACATGTATTGCCTTTGCAAGTTCCAATTATCAGCCGTACATGACCGTGCATGTTTGCCAAGGGATGACTCATGGGCGCATTTGCGTACGTGTATACGTGCAGCCATATGTGCTAGCTTGTCATAAGCATATATATGATTAAAGCGTACGTGTATCTATACACATATTGGACCACTGATCCTGAGGAGACGGTACACGCATATTACACATATGTGTCCTCAAATTAGCTCACAGCATATGTGTAAACGTACCCAAAGCCCATATATAATTATTAGCTTGCGTCTCTTATTTCTCAAACCAATAGCACACATGGATATATATGCGCTTGTTTATTTATCTTTTCTTCACCAAGTATCAAATATTTCTTGATAGCACATATTAATATACACGCGCATTGTAAGCAAATTCAGTACAAAATCTCGTCAAACAAAGACGTTTCTAGTGAAGACGTGAAACTAAGCATACATTCTTCTTTTATTCCCCCACACATACCCTCCACATGCCTATTGCGCCTCTTTCCAGCCGCCCGCAAGCAACTTCTCCATGAAGCTCTATCAACGTGAAGTGTTCGGTTCCGTAAACTTCTACTTTTCTAGTGAATGCGTGAAACTAAACATGTATTCTTCTTGTATTACTCGCACTCGTATCCCCCCCCCTATGCGCCTAGGCTTGCAATTCTTTCCATCCACCCGCAAACAACTTCCCCTTGAAGTTGTATCAATGTGATGCAGGCGATTCATAAAATTCTATTTTTTCGAGACATTCCACATGAAAACACGAAATTTCGTATAAAGTTTCACTTTTCTGAGATGTTTCTAATAAAGACATGAAACTAAGCATGTATTCTCTTTTCATTCCCCCCCACGCGTACCACCCACACACACCTAGGCTTGCGCCTCTTTCCAACCGCCTGCAAGCAACTTCCCTATGAAGGCCCCTTTGGCTCACGGGATACACAAAGGAAAATGTAGGAATCCTACGGTCATAGGAAAGGAAGGCGTACGATTCCTCCGCGAAATTCCGGCCCCGCATCCACCGTCCTTCTTGCGACTTCGCCTCCACGCCACTGCTCGTCCTCCCTCCCCACCACCACCTCCTCCCGCTCCTCCACGCGCTCCTCCTCTCGGCCGCTCTTCCTACTCGCTCGCGCGGCCAACCTTGGGCAGCAGCGAGGCCTGGCCTTGGGCAGCATGGGCCACACGCCTGGCGCCGTCGCTGGTGACGAGCACGCCGGCGGTAGCCCGGCTCGGTGGGGCTCGATCCGCCGCCGGGCGACCACTGTGGCGTAAGCGCCAGCGCAGCAGCGCGCCTAGGGCGCTTGGATCGGCGGATCCACCCGTGCGAATCGTCCGCCCGCGAGATCGTCCGCCAGGCGCCAGCGTGAGGTCATCCGCCGGCGCCCACGCCGAGGTCGTCTCGCCCATCGGCCAGCCCCGCCACGCTCTGCTCGTCGTCCATGCCGCGCTTCGCCCCGCACCGTAGGCATCGGCAGGAGCTCGGCGTGTTTCCTCTGCCGCTGCCTCGCGCGCACGCGCCTGCTCGGCCGGCCCGAGATCCGCACTTCATCGTCTCCGTTTCCTGCAGAAAACAAGAAGTCGAACCAAATTCTTGAATCCTTTGTGCACAGTGAGAGTGGATCCTTTCCTTCGCCCATTCCTCCGGAAACGATCCTGTCGAACCAAAGGAGGTGTGACGTCAGCTAAGGGATAGGAAACTTTCCTTTGCCTTTCCTTTGGTTCCCCGTGAACCAAAGGGGGGCGAAGTTCTATCAACGTGATGTGGCGGTTCCATAAAATTCTTTTTTTTTGAGACGTTCCTAGTGAAAACGTGAAATTATGCATAAAGTTTCACTTTTCTGAGATGTTTTCTCGTGAAGACATGAAACTAAGCACACATTTTCTTCTTTTTATCCTCCCCCCGGACAACGCGCGTACCCACACGCCTAGGCTTGCGCCTCTTTCTAGCCGCCTTCAAGCAACTTCCCCATGAAGCTCTATCAACGCGATACAACTTGGACACATGTAACCCACACACTCCACACTCACACCACTTGACACACATAACCCACACACTCCACTCACACCACAAGCACATAGTTTGACGCACATAACCCACACACTCCACACTCATACCACCAGCACACATCGCGTGCGCGTCCGTACACATGTTAAAATTCTAGCCTGGACGCACATAACCCACACATTCCATACTTACACCATACGCACACATGTGTGTGCATCCGTACCCGTACACATGTAAAGTTCTAGAAATTTCTAGAATCACTGGGCTGACCTACCACTGGACTACAAGCCCATTCACAGTTCCTATACCAAAATTTGAACAAGACTAAAAATGGAACAAAAAAATGAGAAAAGGCTGAACAGAACGTAGCAAAGCCCAAAATAACCGAGACAACTCCAAGGCCCAATCACACTAATTAAAGACAGCCCCGAATGGTACAACTACAAAGACTTGAGAACAGAGGACACAATACAATCCCATTGGGATCTTAGCCACAGGGAGCGAGTAGCGAGTAAGCTTCTTATTGCCGGTACCACGAGGATTTTCTTGTCGTCCTTCCAGTCCCATGCCCTTGCTTTCTCCCCTCCTCGATCGGCATCCTCTCGTCCTACTATATATTGGGCTGAAACGACTAACACCATCCTTGTGCCATGCAGAGTTTGCTTCTGTGATCATCTTGGTTGTGCCATATCTCCATCATTTTCATCTACCTCAAACCAGCTTCTTCTATGCTCATTGGGTTGGAATATGTATGGCACCGCAGCATTCTGGTGCCATGCTTTAGCCTTATTTGCTCGTTCATCAAGCATTTCACGAGCAACTGTATTCCTGTCCTGAACAAGTGGAAATGCTACAACAGGCATTTTTTCTTTTAACAAAGGAAATCTCTGTCTCTGTGCATGCAGAATCTGTTTCAAACAGCCGTTCACATACTCTATTCTGCAGTCTGCACTGAAAAGATGAGCAGAGCTAGTAATAAACGAGTGCAATATAACCAGGCTGAGAACCAGTATTAACTTGGCATCAAACTGTCAAACTCCCATTAACATTATAACATCATTAGTACAACAGAAGTAAACCAAGGCCACAGCAGCTCCGTAAGAGCAACAGCTGCAGCACAGCAAAGCTCCAACAAACAAATCTACGAGACTACGACAGAGGCACCACTTGTGCCAGAAGCAGCCCAGCTCAACACTGGCTGCACAAAACAAACCACCTGCAGCCTGAGATCAAGTGGCCCGATCATCTTTGGGAGCCCTGTTCACCGGACGCCACTCCATCTTTCTTCCCCTCTGGACCTGCTGCTGCCGCCCACCGCTCCTCATGTGCTGTTGCCATCCCTCAACCTGGGTCCTCTGCTTGCCACTGCCAGTCCTCCGCTGGTGTTGCCCCTCGGCCAGGTTCCTCTGATTGACATGGCCACCATGTAAGTTATAGTATCGGTGGTCTCCCCGACCGCCTCTGGTGTCTGAATGTCCTGGCCTCCACAAGCAGCGGCAGGTGGCGGATCAGCCGGTTCTCCCCATCCAGTGGGTTTCACATTAGGATCCAGTTTTCCCCAACCTGGGGGCATCAGATTGCCAATCGGTTCTCCCAAATTGTCCATGCCTACCAAATTGTCCATGCCTCCCGAACCCATGTCGGCTACCAAGTTTATGCTAGCTGTCTTATCCAGATCAGCTATCAGCTCTGGGTCAACTTTGCAGTGGTGGTCGATCCCATCGTTGTATGTGTAAGGATCTAGCACAGGATCCGCATAAGGTTCGCCAAAATATTTTTTTCCTGAACCTTTCCTTTGCGTCCAGGAAATTCTTGAACGAGCCTGAATCATCCCAAACCATGACGTTGTTGAACATTATTTTAATAAATCGCTTGTTTTCACAGAAGGTCTTCCAAGGAACGTCGTAAGCGTTGCGGCAGAATTCTCTTTCCCATAATGGGACTGGGCGGACATTGTCTCCTGTGCATATGAAAAGAATGGGTATCAGAATTCATGGTAGCAACATGGCAATGCAGAAAGACAAGATTCCCTGACATACTGCATTCAGCAAACTGGAAGAGCATAAATAGAATTGTCTTACACCTAGATTGATTAGTATTGCAACATGAGATTTGGAAGATATATACCAGACTGAAATATTAAAATTTGTTCAGTAAACCAAATAGCCCAGAGATAAAGATCGTTACTATCATCCTTGTTTACGACTGCAGAGTGCAGAGAATATTTGAATAGATGCATAAAGAAAGATACACTTAGATGCTATTATGTGGTCACTCAAGGTGTTGTCTAGCCACATAAGTCACCAAACCAGCTTGTGTACTTGTTGCGTCATCTGAGAAAAATAAAAGGTGATATCATGTCCCTATAATTTCATTGTGGCACTAGCTATACATGTTGGCCGTGTGAAGCTCTCTAATTACCAGATGGGTTGCTGTTACCAAGATATGCTGAACTGTGCACCAGTAATGCTTGCTCCAGTAGGGAAATGGTTCTGACCATTTTGTTCTAAAAAGTGATAAATAAACAACAAAAACAAAGCCTCCCCAATATTTTAAAAACAAAAGTGGTCAATTGCACATATTACTGAAATCCTTAATGAAACTCAGCCAGGCATCCATGATGTAAGAAAATAATGGCAATGAGAAGTTTCCAATACTGAAACTGGAAAATCGCTCTGAAAAAAAAAAAAGAGTGGGCAAGGAACAAGTTTCCTAAAATTTGCACAAATCGAGAATGGTAAGGGAAATCCTATTCTTAAAAGTTAAAACCAAAACCATTTCCGTAAATAAAGGATAAAACTAAGCTTATTCATACACCAAACATCCGAGGATTACTAGCTTCTGACTTTGTGAGCCTATAGCTACATGGTGCTTATACCGTCTTACAACACTCGAGAATAGCATATAAACTCATCATCAATCACACGGATGGCCTTCCACTTGCTCTTATTAATAAGAATGGAGATCAAGGTTGTGCAGGATACACCAGAGGGTTGATACCCCACGGTTTCAGTTAAAAAAAAAAAAGTGTGTGCGGCAAACATCAGACAATTACACACGTAGCGTGCTAAATAAGGGGAAACATTCATAATTCTTGATAAAAGTGTTTGATCCAAAAATGGCAACATTGCTTCTAAAGGTAAGTATCTTATCTCCTACACAGGAATCATCGTGCAATTCATTTTAATGGTAATATAATTAGTAAGAAAAAAAAAATTGAAAATGTATTTTACAGCATATCATAACTTTGAGGTCATATTACTCAAGACGAAACAAGCAACTAGGCGTTATGACAAAGTGCGCAAAACGACAAAGTATACAAATCTAAGATGGCGTGAAAGCGCAAAGTGAGCCATGGATCTGGTAGATCCCAGCCGTTGAATCCATGGCGCGCAACAGGCATTTCAGTATTTGAAATTGAACGCCATACACAAAACAACAAAGTATACAAAAATCAAAGATGGCGCCGAAAGCGCAAAGTGAGCCATGGATATGGTAAATCCCAGCCGCTGAATCCATGGCGCCCAACAGGCATTCCAGCATTTGAAATTGAACACGGTGCAACGGATACTAGCACTTCCATGCATCTTCAAAATACTATGCACTGTGCAGAGTTGCAGACTGGATATGGATGAAATTCCCACCAGTACAACACTGCTATCTCGCAATTGCAGTGCCCTCCCAAATCCTATTCCCCCCAAAAAATGGTACAGACCATGTGTGGGACCAATGGTAGTCAGTAATTCCATTGGCAGTGGTGTATGTCAACGGACATCGGTTATTACTCAAGACAGAACAAGCAACTAGGTGTTACGACAAAATGCGCAAAACGACAAAAAGATGGCGCGAAAGCGCGAAGTGAGCCATGGATCTGGTAGATCCCAGCCGTTGAATCCATGACGTGCAACATGCATTTCAGTATTTGAAATTGAACACAGTACAACGGATATTATCTTCAAAATACTATGCACTGTGCAGAGTTGCAGAGTGGATGTGGGTGAAATTCCAACCTATACAATACTGCTATCTTGCAATTGTAGTGCCCTCCCAATTCCAATTCCCCCCAAAAAATCCATACACATGAGGAAGCCTACAACAACAGTTTATTTAACCAGTAATAACTCTGATCCTGAGCTTGAATCAGTATCCAAATCATCTGATAAACAAAGAACAAGGAGCAGATCTACACATCGAGTAAGTTCAAATCCGACCACAACACAAGAAACCTACGGATGATACCACCCAAATCGGAACATCGGGTTCAGAGAGAGGGAGAGGAATCCGTCCGTACCGTTATCAGGCCGAGGCAGAGGAGGACGCCAAGCGCCGCCGGACTGCTCAGGGTCGCTACTCACGTCCCTCGCCTAGTTCCAATCCGCCATGGCGAGGAGTAAGAGGAGGAGCACTCCGCCCCACATCCACCAACTATTCGCCGAGAGCTCTGGGCGGCACCCGGACGGAGCCACCCTCAACGGCGAGCAACCGAATCCGCCGCCCCTCACAGAACAGCCTCGCGTGAGAGAATGCGGGGCCGGGCTGCCAATTCTTATCCTGGAGGCAAAGTCCAGAAAAGGCAGGTCAGGTGCTGCCGGCGCGGGCGAAAGTGTGTGAGACACACACGAGGAAGACGGCGACACACGAGCCCGAACTGAAACCGAGAGGAAACGCGTCGCGCCATCGATGCATTGCGAGGTGAGATTCCGAGAGAAAACGCGAGCGGCCCGGAGGACTTCGGAAATGGACGGACCTGGTCGGCGGCGCTCGAGCCGCGACGCCCGGCCGTGGAGGCCCGCGGCAAGAGGCTGGCGTCAACCTCCGCCGCCGCCCGTGTGGTTGTTGAAGCACATTTGCGCCGTGTGGTAGAACCACATTTGCGGATGCGAAGCGAGGGATCGGCGTCAGCGGTAAAACCCTAGCGGGGAAGACGAACGGCAGCGTGGCGGGGGGAATGGGGAGGAAGACCCCACAGTTCAGGGGCACTACCCGCTATTTATAAAAAAAAAAAAAAAAATCCCCCCCATGCCACTATGGTCAAACTCTCTCCTTTTGCAACACCTCAGGTGAGAACGATGTGATCCTCATGTGAGAATGAGATGTATGGCCCTAGAACAAAATAGGTACAAATAGGTTTTAGGTTTATAATCTTTTTTTGGAACTTTGCTTTCTGGTCTGTGAGCAATTTTCATTGTCTATATGGTATTCTATCCGTTTCGCTAAAATATGAAAAAATGCAAAGTTTTGGTTGTTTGTTGTATATTTAGAGTAATATATATATTAAGAAAATAAATTCACACGTAACCATATATAATCAAGTAGACATATATTTGTAGTAATATTTTGTTGCAATATATATAAATTCATACATAACCATATGTAATCAATCGAGTAGCCAAGGGTGCTGCCAAGACGCATCACCATCCTCCCCACTTTGTTTTGTGCCTTACGAAAGAAAGGTGAAAACCACGTGTTGTAAGAGTATGTTTCAAGTGTTTTAGATGTTTCAAAGATATGTTACAAGTGTTTCATACAGATGTTACAAAAGTAAATCAAGATATTGCATATGTTGCAATGGTTGTACATGTATAATGCAAGCCTTTTGTTTTCAGTGTTTCATTTGTTTTTTAGACTTATGTTACAATGTGTTTGTCTAGATGTTGCATATGTTGCACACATATGTTTATCAATGTTTTATTTGGATATTGCGTATATTTACAATGGTTTGAGTGTGTTTTTGCAAGTGCTTTAGACATATGTTTCTAATGTTTCATCTGTCTTCATACGTATGTTATAAGTATTGCATCTAGATGTTTCAATATTATATCTGTTGTTGCATCTTCCTTCTCACGTTTTGATGCCTTGCCTTGGTGTATCCTCCTACCGGAATCCATACGACATCGTGGTCCGGTCCTTCTAAACAAGAGGCGTCATACCCTCCCCCTCATCTCACTCAGCGACAATGGCCCAACTCCACGAACGGTTCACCGGTCATACCGGGCGATAGTGGCACCAGGTGAGCCACCCAATGGTGAGAAAACCGAAACCCACCACTCACAAAACAACCTCGCAAAGTGAGAATGGGAGCTTTGGGATTTCTATTTCCTATCCTAGAGGGGGAGTATATTGACAGATACATGGGTAGAAAAAAAGGCAAGTAGACTACTGCATGTGGTGAGTGTGTGAGGCACGAGGAAGACAACACCGAGCCCCTAAACTAAAATTGAGCTTGAAATGTGTGGCGATCGGTCAAGGGCGTCGAGAAAGTTGGAAGCGAGCCAGAGACGCGAAAACGAAGAGCACGGTGTTGGAGTAGCCCCCAAACTTGCTACCCCCTAGGTAGAACCGAATAGAATCAAGACACGAATGAAGATAACAAGAGCCCTTCTCATTAATATTCCATCCTCGGGTTGCGAACTAGATGACGAATGTCGATGACGAATGTCACCGGCGAATGTCACAAATGGCGAATCGCGACCGGCGAATGTCGATGACGAATGTCGCCCGACGAATGTCACAAATGCGAATCGCGATCGACGAATGTCGATGACGAATGTCGCCCGACGAATGTCACAGCGGCGAATCGCGATAGGACGAATGTCGCCCGACGAATGTCACACAGCGGCGAATCGCGATCCGGCGAATATCGATGACGAATGTCGCCCCGGCGAATGTCACGGCGGACGAATCGCGACCCGGCGAATGTCGATGACGAATGTCGCCGGCGAATGTCACACCGGCGAATCGCGACCGAGCGAATGTCGATGGCGAATATCGATGACGAACGTCGCCCGACGAATATCCGCGGCACGAATCGCGACCGACGAATCGTCGATGACGAACGTCGCCGACGAATGTCACAAATGGCGAATGCGACCCGACGAATGTCGATGACGAATGTCGATGACGAACGCCGCGCCGGCGAATGTCACAAAATGATGAATGCGATCGACGATAATGTCACCGACGAATGTCTGTGACGAAGGTGACCGGCGAAGTCACCACCGCTGGCGCCGAGGCAGTCCAGCCCGAGTGTGACTAACGAAGTCACGACCGAAAAGCGGTGAGGAAGCCCCAAAATGAATGTGACTAACGAAGTCCCAACCGAACATGGTCGACGGCCACGCCCGAATGGGACGGGGCGAATGTTACCACCGAGAGGTGGAAACGAAATCAAAGTGACGAAATGGCGGAGATGGATAGCGCATGTGTCTGCTCCTTCCCTCTCTCTCCTCCCCCTCTCCCCCTTTTATAGGAAGGTGGGAGGGGTTGCTTTCTTTATTATCCGAAATATGACCAGTATTTACAAGAATGCCATCATGGGCTACAACATGGGCCTAATCCTCATATGTTCTACTCCAAACTACTTAATTGGGCCTATTACACAACTAGGGGGTTACCAACATGTTGGTATGCCCCCAACAGTAGCCCCTCAGCTATTCGGATTTGAACCTTCGTTCAAAACCAAATAGTTGATTACAATGAGGTGTGACGGCCCCAATTGTTGCTTGGATGTCGATGCCGACTCTTTGACCGCACTCGGGGCGACTTGGGATTGCCTCGTCTCTCGATAGTCTTCAGCTCTTTTTGGCTAATCTTCGAGGGGTCCTTTTGCTCGCGCTTCCTGGTCATCCTTGGCAGCTTGCTTCATCGTAAAATGGCCGAGGCATGTGTAGCGGTTGGTGCTATCAGAAACGGTCGTGGGGGATCACATTGTGAAGTCATTGTTCTCCTCACAGGCGTCAGGCGAGGTTCCTACCATCAGGCAGATTGTTTACACAATGCGCATCGCGCCAACTCCCTTTGGCTGACGTTTGTGATACTCATCGATGAAGACACCAAGGACACCTATGATGCCTTTTCAGCATCGAAACATTAATTCTGTTTTTGGGAGTGACGTTAGAGACCCCTTCCTGAAGGATTAGCCAAACTATTCAACCTTTAGAGGCCTTTTTGAGGCGTGGGGCGAACATGAGCGAGAACTAGCCCCTTGGCACATTCGTGCTATTATTTTGCGCCCCCAAACCTTTGAGGCGAGGGGCGAATGTAAGCGAAATGAGCCCCTCGGCACCTTTATATCATTTCGGCGCCAACTCCCCAAACCTTTGAGGCGAGGGGCGAATGTAGTTTAAACGAGCCCCTCGGCACCTTTATATCATTTCAGCGCCAACTCCCCAAACCTTTGAGGCGAGGGGCGAATGTGTTTAAACGAGCCCCTCGGCACCTTTATATCATTTCGGCGCCAACTCCCCAAACCTTTGAGGCGAGGGGCAAATGGAAGCGAAACAAGCCCCTCGGCACCTTTATATCATTTCGGGCGCCAACTCCCCAAACCTTTGAGGCGAGGGGCAAATGCAAGCGAAACGACCCCTCGGCACCTTTATATCATTTCGGGCGCCAACTCCCCAAACCTTTGAGGCGAGGGGCAAATGTAAGCGAAAAAAGAGCCCCTCGGCACCTTTATATTATTTCGCGCCAACTCCCCAAACCTTTGAGACGAGGGACGAGTATGGGCACGCTGCTCGATTTCTCATTCGCTCGGGCTTATTGGCCTTTTTAGTTTCAAAGACTTTGGTCGTTGTTTGTCGATCTCTTCAAAGATATACCTTATCGCATGATATTTGCCGAATATACTAGGCGTTACTTCGTCGCGCCAAGTTTTCGACTTGAATCTTCGCACATGACATATTGTTGGGGAAAAAGCTTTTTATGGGAGTTTGTAACCGAAGGCTACCGGACTACCGAATCCACATATTTTGGTGGCCGATCCCTAGATCTGGTGCCTTGCACATGACTCCTGGTCTAGTCGTGTAGCTGGCACCCTGACCGACTAAAAGAGCAACAACCCCAGGCGTACCTCGGTCAACCACCGTGACTTTTAGCCAAAGAGAGATTCGGAAAAACTTTAAGCACTTCTGCTCTGAATTTCAAACCGAATGTAACACTTTCGGTTCTACGTATCCATTTATTCTGATAAAGGTGGCGTGATCGTTTGATCGGGGAGCTACTATACCCAACCATTTTTGGTGAGGTTGTACTGGTGCTCTTTCGCATGCACTCAACATCCCCGCTGAATTCGGATTTTGGCCTTTTGCGGCTAAATGATTGCTTGCAACCTGGTGGATAAATCCACCGCATATAGAGGGATACATAAGGTCGCCTTATTGAAAGACCTTAGGCCTTTGGAGATTTTTTTCTTGACCTTTCGGCCTTAGTTTATGGCCGAAAAGACATGTTTCGACGAGAGATTAGAAAATCTACGTTAGCTCATTGATCTTAGTTTTTGACGAAAAACGTGTTTTTATATGCGGATGTTTCAGCGCTTCTTCGCTGGAACCATTCGTGTGCCATTTTTGGCTGGCGCTTTTGGGGAAAGACGAATGCAAAAAGGATATGAAATTACATTCGGCTTGATGGGGAGCCGAACAGGTGTCTGGAAGCGACCCCGAAAAAGGGTGAGTACCAGAGCATGCATGCATTTCGAATAGGGTGACTTTTCACATGATTTAGGCCATTGTTTGCTTCGCTCTTTCAAATGCTTGGAAAGTCGAAGTCTTTGTGCCCTTTGGCCTTTGTTTGCTTCACCCCCATTCCCGGGTGGCTGAAGTCTTAAGCCCTTAGGCTTTCCTTTGCTTCGCCGTAATTTCCGGGTGCCTGAAGTCTTAAGCCTCTCTGGCTTTTGTTTTTAGCTTCGCTCTCACCTTTTTGGAGGATCGAAGTATTTCTTTCACAGTACCGGGGAAGATAGGTGTGTTTATTGATTGGTCATCATGTTTTTGCAATCAATGTTCTGGACGTCGTATCTCGAGCGCCATCTTTGAAGAGCTGCCCCCACGTGATTTGACTTCGGGTTTATCAACCGAATGCCTTTTCTGCTTGGGCTTTTTTGCCTTGCAGCAACGGAGATACGCCTCTATTGTCCTCCGACCCTAGGGTTTTGTCACCTTGGGATTTCGCGGAGGTACACCTCTATTGTCCTCCAACCCTAGGGTTTTGTCACCTTGGGATTTCGCCCGAGAAAGACTTTATTTTACACAGGGTTGTGTAAAGTTTTAGACTACCCCTTATTGAAATAATATAAGCCTGCACCTTTTGAGAAGGCTGATGTAATAAAACCTGTACCGAAGGCTTTTACTACCTTCGGCTTGGATGGTCTTCATTTATTGAGTTACGAATGACCTGCATATGTCCAAAGAAGATATTTACTTGTTTCCTTGGTTAGCATGTGCGAGGATGTCCTCTCGAAGGTCCTGAAAAAAAAACTTTAGTGATGCATTAATTATTTTGCTAGATTTTTCCTTTCACGAGAAAAACTGCCGCAGGTCTTTATTGTAATATAGAAAGGCCGAAGGCTGGGCTGTTCTTATATTATCACTACATAAATCGAATATATCAATGGTGTGTCCGCCGGTGGGTGGCTTTGGTTCGGACTCGCTTTCTGGAGGTCTGAAAGCAAACCGCTGTAACTTTCTTCCCAAAAATGTTGTCAACTTTAACCCATGCCATGCAGCGAAACTGATCGAATACTTTAACTGAAATGCAGTGCTTCGGTTGAAGATGTGGATTCCGCACCCTAGTGGACTGGGGTTCGGGCTGATGAAAAGCATGCCGAAAACAAAGAATGCATGAGCGAATGCAATGTTCACCGAAATGCAGTGCTTTCGGTTGAAGACCATCTTTTCATCCCTTCGGCGCAAGGTGATTAGAAAATACTATTTATGGATCATGCTAAAAACAGAAAATGCATGAGCGAAAAATTATAGGTCACAACTGGAACGAAATTGTGTTTCACTTTTTATCTGGAAAAAGCTAGGAAAAGCTTTTGCATGCAAATGCCATCATCAAGTGCTAGTGTTTTGTCCTTTCGGTGCGAACTGTTTGAAAAAGCTATTCACGGACCTTGCTATTTATGGATCATAAAAATGCATGATGCGGAGTCTGAACAAATATACAGTTGCGAATAAGAATGAGGACCACTGGAGTCTGGACCCTTCACCTAGTAGCTACTTGCCATTCGGTGACACGAATACAAATTTGTATCACATGCAAAAGGAGTCCGAAATAAAAATCATCAAAAGATATAATTAGCATGTAGTAGAGGATAAACAATTGTATAAAACTATGAATATAAACCAAAACGGCCAGCTGCTTGGACAACCGAAAGCATGTAGTTCGGTTAATTAGCTTGCTAGGTTGGATATAATAAATTGTTTTGGACAGACGAATGCATGGGATTCGGTTAGCTTGTTAATAAACAACTATATAGTTACGCATAAAGAATGTCTGTTTTGGGACAACCGAATGCATGCTATGAATCGAAACGCAGTGCTTTCAGTTGATGATGGACTAACTGAAATGCAATATTTTCGGTTGATGGACTCACCGAAATACCAGTACGCCTGTTGGGGTGTGCATTACTGGAGGTGTGCATTTTAAGCGATGCGGCGTAGCTGAAATCAGTGGACGTCAAGCTTAGCTGACGGCTTGGTCCGGATGCTTGTTCTGGCAAATGTGTCTTCGGTCCTGTGAATACTTCGGCTTCTTTTGAGATGGTAATGCATTTGCTCGATCTCTGAAAAGAAAAATCGAGGTATAGCCAGAGGCATGCATAAAAAAGGCTTTGGTGGCTAGTTTAATATGACGCACGAAGTAGCTATCGGAATCTGCGTTAATGATGTCTGAATGTCTTTGATCAAGGAGAGAAGAAGAAAACTTAGCTTCCGTGATCAAGTTGCAATTGGCGCTCTGGCCAACCCGAAGAGACCGAAAACTCGTCATTTCGGTTTCGCGCTGAACCGAAAACTCATCATTCGGAGCTGACGGGTAGCAGGGTGAAGAGAGCCGTGCGGAACCGAAAACCCGTCATTCGGCTGCTGGATCTGTGCCGACATCTGGGCCGAATGCTTGAGGTGCTAGCGAAACCCACCGAAGCTGAGCTTTTGCTAGATCTGTGCCGACACGCGCCCTGCGACAGGAAAGCTGGTGTTCAGCTGCACACCGCCCATTCGGTTGAGTTGTTTCACTCGGCTGTAGTCCTCTTCATGACACGTGCCTGTGTGAGAATTTACTAAAGCTGTGCACTGAAAAGTGTTAGTCGTCCAAGAATCGAGAAATATTATCCCAAATAAGTATTATTTCTCGCATGATGATTTACCAAAAAGCTTGCGAGCAAAAGACACAGAAGCTAGAGCAGTGCCTTACGATATGTCAGAACTTTTCGGTCAGATTTTACTAAGTAAAATATAAGACTGCCGAATGTCCTCTGTTTCGCTGCGCGTCTAAAAGTTCTTCGCTGTATACAAATATCAACATGTTTCATGGTGATAAAACCGAAGGCCTAGCTGCCTGGGCCAGCCCATGCATTTCGCATGTTTGCGTATGAAGGCGTTAGAATTCAATCCTAGAGGGCGTTTTCTGCAAACAAAGAAGACATGCAGCTTTGCTCGCCAGGAAGCGAAAGGATGTGATGCCCAACTGGAAACCGTGGAGGTGTTTTCTTATGTGTGATGCTGGGACCGAAAGGCTTAAATTTCGGCCAAAAAGATGTTCGGCTCGCCACACAGACTTTCGGTTGAGGTTCACCGAATAGACTTGGACGCAGGCGCAAGCCCCCGGGTGCTTCTGCTCTTTGGGCTGGTTGAATTTGCACTTTGCTCATGAGGAATTGACTGCCTTCCCTGCTTGCTTGTCTATTCGTTCACCTGTCCTTTCGCTCGTAAGCGCAGTCTGGCCGGTCTGTTCTTCGGGGCTTGCTTGCCTATTCGGTGGACTGAGTTGTAAGATAAAAAGTGACTATTGTGAAATGAAAAGACACGATGTAAGCAGCTTTCGGACATGTTCTATTTGTGGCCAAGCACATGTAGATCAAATTGTTTGGGGAACAACCTTATCCTCTCCCCGCGTCGCTCCCGCTGGGCGGCACGGGGGCTCCCCATCGGGCCGCCGCCGTCGGCGTCCCTGCCCCCTCTCTTCTCCTTGCCGTCGCCCGAAAGGGCACCAGGAAGTGCGGCCCCGCGATGAAGGTGGCGGCAGGGCGTTTCTCTGGCCGGGCGGCGCAGCGTGGCTCGATGGATTCCCCGGCGAACTGAGGCCTGCTGCTGCACTCCGGCGGTCGGATCTGCCGCCCCATGGACGGATCCATTGATCCTTCAGGCGGATTTGCTGCTTTGGGGGAGATCTCGGTGGGGCTCCCCAGGGTCCGCGCCCGTGAGCGGCGACGGCGGCAGAGGAGCATGGCGGTGCAGCGTCCGCGGTTGGTGTGGTGGTTGGTGGTGGATGTGCTGGTTCTGATTCTGGTGGTGGCACGGCCGATGGTGGGTGGTGCTGGTGGTGCAGCAGCCGGCGTCGGGCGGTGAGGTGTGCTGCGGTTGGTGCAGTGGGTGGTGGATTGCGGTGTGGTGGTGGAGTAGCGTGAGACGGTTCCTGAGGTTGGTGGTGGAGTAGTGGCGGCTGTGGTCGGCGTGGCTACGGCAAGACGGCCGGTGGCACGGGGACCGGGGGCGTGCCGGCGTGTCCTACACGGGACGGCGCGGCGGCGGCGGTGGCAGCAGCCTTGCAAGGTGCGGGTCGCGGCGACTCTTTGCCGCTGGAGGCCCTGTGTTGGGGCGCCCGAGTGGCTGATCGTTCGGCCATGGTGGTCGGGAGGTGATCTCGCAGCTCCCCGCGTGAGGGCGTTGGTGCAGCGGTTTGTTGGTGGTGCTCCCCTCTTCTTGCTCGTCGGCTCCGGTTTCGGGCGTCGCCTCGGTGGCGGGGCTGGGTGGTCAGGTATGTTATCGCGGTGTCGTGGCGGCATTGTAGTGATGTACCGATCCATCTCCTAGGCTGGGGGGTTGTGGAGGAGTGGGGAGTCGCTGTTGCTTGTCTGTGAGAGTGCGTTAGGTGCGGTGTCAATCCGGGCGAAAGCCTTCACCAACATTCTTGCCGGTGGTAATGGTGGCGGCGCCCTCTGTGCGTCGTTCTTCCCGTTGGGGACACCGTTATGGGGCATCGTTTCTGAAGCACGAAGTCTTGGGGTGAAAACCCGGTCCAGTTTGCTGGACAAGCGACGGCGGCGCCTTCGGCGTCGCGTCCTCCTTGGAGGCGCCGCTTCTCGAGACTTTTCTCAGCTTGTGGCAGTGTGGGAGGTGGTCTGGTTGGCCCGGGTGCGGCGGCATAGGAGGTGCGCCTTGGTCTTGGTGTTTGGCGGCGAGGTGCAGAGGGCCCATGGGGGCTGGAGGTCTTGAGCTGGTGCGCATGGTGCAGTGGTGATCTCGGTGATGGCTGGGCGGAAGTGGTTCTTTTGGTGCGGTTTCAGTTATCTGAGTCCTGGGTAGTGGTTTGGTGGAGTGTGAGGCGGTGGATGAGGCGAGGCCCCCCCGCAGAGTAGCCAGGATCAGTGGTTTTCATTGGTGCCGCAACGGGTTCTGTTGATGCACCGCTGGAGCAGGGGGATCGACGATCTTGCGTGTGCGGCTTGGGGGCGATGGTCCCCGTGGTGGAGGAGGGTTGGTAGTCGCTCGGGCTTGCAGCGGGCTACGGCACAACGTTGGTAACGACGGCGCAGGCTCCGACGGCCTGCTTTCGACTCCTCTCCCAGGTGGTGGTGGTGTAGTTAGTGTTGTGTGCTTTGTGTGTCGATGTCCCAATCCGACCGGTCGTTGTGGATGGAGGCTCGTGTTGATGACCCAATCCAACCGAGCGGAACTTCATGTTTATTTTCTCCCATCCGAGTTGTATTGTTGCAACAAGTGGTAGGTGGAGGGTTTGTCTCCCCTAAGTTGAGTTGAGTGGGCGCCTCGGGTGCGCGAGTTGAGTTGAGTGGGCGCCTCGGGTGCGCGAGTCGAGTTGATTTGGTACCTAGGTGTGCAGGTGGAGTAGGGTACCCTCCACACTTGTATGGTTTTTCTGGCCTGGTTTCCAGTCAAAAAACTGGGCTGGCACTTGCCTTTTCCTTTTTCTCGTCTAATAGAAATCGCGGCAAAGCTTTTGCCGTCCTTTCTAAAAAAAGCAGCTTTCGCTGCCAAACCTGCTACTCACGAGCCAGCTTTGGCTGTGCCAAACTACTTTCGCTGTATAAAAAGAAAACTCACCTGCCGGAGCTTTTACTGGACCGATGCCATGTGAGGTGGCGGAAGCTAGCCCATTCGGTTCTTACCATACGCAACAACCTTGAGCTATGGGTGATGCAAAGACGAATATCTGTCATTTCGTCTGACTTACCGAAAGTAGACGAGTTCGGCACCGTGTCGTCCGCGCGTATAAGACCGAATTTTATTTCCTGTGCATTCTTATTTCTGGTGCATGCATGCAAGGAAGCATAGTGCCGAAAGTAGATGCATTCGGCATTCTCACGCATGCCAAAGTAGATGAAGGGAACTAATCTCGACACTGGCGAATAGATAACATTTTTTTATCATGAGAATAGATGAAACCACTTCGGTTGCCTTTTTGAGCACACAAGAATCGAGAAATATTATCCATAATAACCGAAAATAGATGAAGCCACGAAGGAATAGACAAGAAGATAACTTATCTAGAGTAGTGGCTTGCTTTCACTGCATGGCTTTCGGGTGAAGTGTTCGAGTTCGCTGCATGTCTTCGGTTCAAGTGTTCAACAGTTCGCCATGTGTAAGCTCAGGGCCGCTTCTCAGTTCGCTGGACCCTGTGAAAAATGAGTCGAGCCAAGAGTACTGCAGGGATCAAACGCCCTCAGAAACTTTGTTAAAACAGGCGAATGAACACATATAGACTGAGAATCCCTTGACGGAATAGACCATTGCGAAAATAAAAAGAGACTTGCGAAATGAAAAGACGAGTCTGCATGTGGTGTCAGATGTGTTCGCTTGCTATTGCGCAAACACCGCAAAGAATTAATTCTTCTTCGCCGAAAGCTGGGGCCATGCTAGACCATCTCTTTCGGCAGTGGAGCTGTGCTCTTGGCTGTTGCCGCTGCTTGCTGACCAGCGGCTGACGAAATGGCCCTTCGGTTTGCTTCCAGTTTTCGCTTGGGCTTCAGCTGATGAGAAAGCCCGAGGCTTCGACTGACTTCGATATAGTCCAGAGCTTCGGGTGCAATGCCATGTCCTCCCGAAATGGCTGGAATCCCTTGGCCATTTCGGTTTGCTCCCACACAGTGTAGCTTTGACGAGCTTCAAAGTGCGAATGCCTTGGCCGAAAATCTTTGCTTTGGTTGACCGAATATTCTGCTTCGTCTGATGAGTCAACAGAAGATTTCTTCGCTTCGGAATGTAAGACACCTTCAATCTTCTCTCCCCCTGCCATGAAAAGAGAGAAGAAATGGGACAAAATTACTTTTTGATGAATGCTCATTGTTGCGTGAAAAATTCGAGCCGAAACACGGTGGGCGCCAATGTTGGAGTAGCCCCCAAACTTGCTACCCCCTAGGTAGAACTGAATAGAATCAAGACACCGAATGAAGATAACAAGAGCTCTTCTCATTAATATTCCATCCTCGGGTTGCCGAACTAGATGACGAATGTCGATGACGAATGGGGCGACGAATGTCACAGCGGCGAATCGCGACCGACGAATGTCGATGGCGAATGTCGCCGGCCAATGTCACAACGACGAATCGCGACCCGACGAATGTCGATGACGAATGTCGCCCGGCGAATATCACAGCGGCGAATCACGGCCCGGCGAATGTCGATGGCGAATGTCGCCGGCGAATGTCACAGCGGCGAATCGCGACCGACGAATGTCGATGACGAATATCGCCCGGCGAATGTCACAGCGGCGAATCGCGACCGGCGAATGTCGATGGCGAATATCGCCGGCGAATGTCACAGCGGCGAATCACGGCCCGGCGAATGTCGATGACGAGCGTCGCCGGCGAATGTCACAGCGATGAATGCGACCCGGCGAATGTCGATGATCGAATGTCGCCGGCCGAATGTCTCGGTGACGAAGGTGGCCAGACGAAGTCACCACGAAAAAAACTGAGGCAGTCCCGGCCGAGTGTGACTAACGAAGTCACGACCGGCGGCCGAGGAAGCCCTAGCCGAATGTGACTAACGAAGTCACAACCGAACATGGCTGACGAAGCCACGCCCGAATGGGACGGACGAATGTTACCACCGAGAGGTGGAAACTGAAATCAAAGTGACGAAATGGCGGAGATGGATAGCAGACAGGTCTGCCTCCTTCCCCTCTCTCCTCCCCCTCTCCCCCTTTTATAGGGAAGGTGGGAAGGGTTGCTTTCTTTATTATCCGAAATATGACCCGGTATTTATAAGAATGCCATCATGGGCTACAACATGGGCCTAATCCTCACATGTTCTACTCCAAACTACTTAATTGGGCCTATTACACAACTAGGGGGTTACCAACATGTTGGTATGCCCCCAACACCTGGTCGATGGTGAGAGGTCGGCGTCATGCCTCTGCCACGACTTCATGGCATGTGTTACTCACACAAGTTTACATGTGGACTAATCACTTGTGTATCTAACATAAACACATATTAATCCACCTAGGTTGTCACTCAATTATCAAAACCGAACAAGAAATTTTTATCTGGCACCAATGGTATGTTAAGCCCTGGGACGAATGGTTCCCGAGCAAGAGAACCCCCTTCCCGATCGACCCCTCTAGAATCAGCCTAGGGCTCGAGAGCTATATCCATCAGCTTGAACGCGCATGTCATCACCTCTACTCAAGGCTTAGAGGCGCGCTCGAGCCCTTGGCTCTCGATCGACAAGAGCATGGACCTGATCCTTAGCTCTCCTCCAACCTTCAACACTAGTCAAGGTCTGGGCACAAGAAGACTTGCCCCGAGCCATCAGAGCTTAGGGGCTCCCTAGTGTTGCCCCATAGACACAGCTCCACTAGCGCTCCCCTGACAGGGTCACGCATGAGGCGTGACACAAGACGACAAATTTCTCCATAGCCTCTAGGGGCCCAGTGGCGTCTAGTCCCGCACGTCAACCCCTCGAGCCAACCTCTTTTGCCACTAGGAAGCCTCTAGAAGGTGCACCTGGGGGAGGCCGGTCCAAGCCGATAGAGCCATGATGTTAGGAATCCTCCCAGGAAGAGTGGGCGTCCAACGGCAATGAAGACAAGAATTCAAAAGATGAAGTGAAATCCAGTGAAGCTATCGATGGACCCAAGACTAATGGTATTTCAACCAAAAGGAAGTCAGTTTAGAATGAACATGAGCCATCAAAAGAGGAGAAGGGGTATGCTAAAACTACTACTAGAAAGAAGTGCAGAAGAAAGAGCCGCAACTAGTTGCTCAGAAGCTATGCAACTCATCATCTCGGGGTGTTCCGGCCTTCCAACCAAGTCTCAAGATTTTTTTTGTTGTGAGGATGTTTTTTTTCTTTACACAAAGAACTGTGGGGAGATCCCCACAATGAGAGAATTTTGTATTAGTTCAAGTAATTGTTCTTACATCCATGAACAACTAAAAGCATCGAGCTGAACATTTAAGGCCAGATAACCTCAGATCATCCTTGAAATGAACAAACTAAAGGATATATTGGTTCTTGACCACATAGAGGAGGTTGGGTCATGCCTCTGGAAAACCTTGTCCTTGCAAAGCTTCCACAATTCCCAAATAGCAATCAACACAGCCTCCACGTAGAAAGGGAGGTTGTCCCAACATGCATCAATCTATCCCAGAGATTGAGTGAAGTGTCCCACCAAAAGCTTATCATTGACGATCATTCTTTGGCAAAGGTACAATCAAAGAATAGGTGCTCTATGCTCTCCTCCATGCCATCAGTACACATGATACATATGTCACCAGCTTAGGTATTTAGGTGTCGCCTTCAAAGCATTCACTTAGTGTTTAGTCGGTGAACAATCACAAGCCATGGAAAGAACTTTATTCTTGGGGTGCATCTTGATTTCCAGACGGTCTTGAAGATGGGGTGTGTTTCTATATTACTGAAAACATAGTGACAGAGGCATCATGAAGTGTACTTGTTGCCCCATATATAGGTGTCCAAAGATCCATAATAGTATCATTATATTTGTTGTGAGGATGTTTACATAATGCATGTCATGTATGCTTTTATATTATGATTTTTTTTTTTATTCCCTAGACCGTTTACCAGCTTACAACTTTGGTGAGTCTAGATAAGTACATGGAAAACTAGATTAATGGACCATCGGGAGCCACAAATAAGATCGAGTAAACAACTGATCTCCATCAATGATTTTAAGGTTTCCATGCAGCTAAGCCCCTAGAGAACTTGCCATGGAGAATGACTTATAGATGGCGCTTTTTTAACTTCACATTAAAGTTTTTTCTGATCAGGTACAACTTGAACGCACACAACCCACACACTCCACACTCACACCACACGCACACACATGCATGCGCGCTTGAACCCACACACTCCACACTCACACCACACGCGCAAAAGATGCACACGCGTCCCGTACACACGCAAAATAAGAGATTAGGAAGCCTCTAGTGTGCGGGAAACATGCAAGCGATACCAGCGAACACGCACGCATGTGTGTACCTTGGAATTCTAGAAAAATCCGAATAAAGGTGTAACACTAGGGTTTTGACCACGGTGGGTAGCATCCCACTGGATCTGCTCTACCACTGGACCATAGGCCCATTCACACTTCACATTGATTGTTTTGTAACTATGCTTTGAGAATTATATAGATCTCTACCTTTCTACCTTGATTTTAGGATCATAGGTTGATGGATCCATACACTTTTTGATGTTTACTATACTCAAAATAAGGAAAGAAAAGGAGATACATTGGTGATGGCGGTTTGTTGTGTGATCTAACATGTTGTTACTTTGGTTCTTTTCATTGTCCAAATTTTTATTTTTCATTTTTTAAATAAACAATATTTTATTTAAGAGAGAATTAATAAAATATATTTGGTCTACTAACGTGCTAATAGCATGAGAATCTCAAAATAGCAAAAGTACATCGAGGACCATACATATATATTCTATAGAAAACAACAATAGAAAATAAAAAAGTTTGTTGGGGCCACATTTGCAACGGCGTGGCGTCATGTAGCCCTCGCCTACTCGTATGGAGCGGGTCTCCGAGGCGAGTGTGAAATTGGTGGTAAAACCCTAGCACGGGCAAGTGGAAACATGGCGGGGGGATTTGGGAGAGAGAAGCGAGCGAGACCGCCATAATGTTCCCCGGAGATCTTCGGCGCCCGACCGGTCGGCGCCTAAGATCGCACCGACGCCCTGTAGGCGGCCTAGTAGGCCCGCACGGCCCTCGGCCTACTAGGAGCCAGCGACACGGCGGCAGCGATGCGGAGGCGGGGACTAAGGCAGCGGCGGCGACGAGTTCCCCCTCCCGCGGTGAGTTCGGCGTAGTTAGGGTCGGCGAGCTCCCCTCCCCCTCTATTCTTCCCGCCGGCCAGAATCTAACCGGCCGGCTGGCCGTGGCCGTCGACACTGGCGGTGGCGGTGGTTCGGCCAGCGATGAGCTTCGGCTGCGGGTGCCACCGAAAGGGGCTAGGGGCGGACTCATCCGTACGGGTACGGGGTAGGCGGGAGGGGGAGCGGGAGGTCGTCCATGGCGGCGGGATCCGAGCTCGGAGGCGGCGGTGACAATGGCGGCTAGGGTTTCCGACGGGGAGAAGAAGAGAGGGGAGGGTAGGAGACGGCGGGGTCAAGGGTGAAGGTGCGGGGCAAGCGCGTCGGGAGGAGGAAGACGAAGGAAGGGCCCACACGCAGGTGGTCGACGCCTAACACCCCGAATGTTCCGTGGCTCCACGGTGGGTTCGAGGGCACCCTACGCGCTATAAATAATAATAAAATACGCCCATGACACTACTCTAATGATCACTATTCCAATATCTTGTTTTATCACTGTTTACTTTCTCCGTTCTAAATAAAAATGCATATGATGGGTAAGTTTTTTTAAATGTTCACCTAGTTGTAAAAATTTGTATTTATATATTTAAATATCCAAACAAGTTTATCATAAAAATATATTCAATGATGAATATATGTCGCTTATTATATGTCATAAACATTGATATCGGCAGTAAATATTTGGTTAAAGTTAACCAATTTTGAGTCCTAGACGAAGTATTTCTTTGAAAATAGCGTCACATGGAAATGTCCATGGTACCCCCCTACTCAGTTAGCCTTCTAATTTTTTTCACGTGTCCTCTTGTG
This sequence comes from Hyparrhenia diplandra, assembly GCA_015847255.1. Lineage (NCBI taxonomy): Eukaryota > Viridiplantae > Streptophyta > Magnoliopsida > Poales > Poaceae > Hyparrhenia > Hyparrhenia diplandra. Next base: position 181,184 of record JADLZK010008342.1, on the reverse strand, counting down.
TCACTCCGTCTGCATTGGTGTTGGCAACTCAGCTTCCTATTTGTTCATAGTCCTCTTCTTACCTTCTAATTTCTCTTCTCTTTAACCAATCATGTCTCGAGTGTGGCGTGATTATGAACAAACCGCCGTGTTTTCTATAAAGGCCCATCGAGTCATATTATTTACACGGAAATTATCACCACCCTAGCACCCTCGCCCACTATAACTCTAAAAAAACTATCGTTTTTTCCTTATAATATATTTACTTTCTTTGTCATATCCAGTCTTAATATCGGCCAATGTTTTCTTTTATTTAATTTAATTTTAACCATCAGTTAATCTTATTTTTTTCATCTATATCTATATCATTTTAAAAAAAAAAAAACATCTATATCTATACCTATATCCATATCTTCCCTAAAAAAATCTATATCTATACCATATTTCTGTATCTATCTATATCTATACCTAATATTAAAAAGGGAAAATTTCACATCAATCTGCCTGAATTTCCGTCCGCCTCCTGCCCGCCCCGTCACTTTGTATTTCCCTAACGAGACCCGAACGGACTCCTGGAGTCCGCGTCGGTTGCAGCTCGCAGTTGGTGCTCGTGGATGTCCTTGAGTGCGAGTTCGAATGCGGCGTTCTAGCTCTTCAATCGGCCAAGCATTTGTGCCAGCGGCGGCGCCAGCATCCTCGCCATGTGGTTGTGTCACGGAAGCACGGGGACATCGTGTGCTCCAGCTGTACGTGCCCTCCGCCCGCGTTGCAGAACAAGAAACTGATTGTGGCGGGGAGCATCGCGAGCAGCCCAATGGCGAACTTTATTTTGGCGCGCCATCGACCATCGCGTGCCATCCTGTTTAAATAGCGGGCTAAGCGCTTTTAGCGGCAACCTCTCCAAAAAGCTAAGAAAGGCTATAGCGCGCGCCAAGAGCGGGCTAGCCATTTAGCGGCCGAGCAAAAAATATGACAAACATCGTGTAATTTTTACACATAATAAAGATGAAAATATTATGAAAAAAGGATATACATGATACATCAAAGTCTTGCTAACACATTACACCGCGGGATTTGGCTAGGTTTGTTGGGCGATTTGGGCCTTACATTTAATTGGGCCGACCGGCCGACGGAAATGACAGCCCAAGTACAAATAGCGGGCTAAATGATCTATGATTTAAGCGAAATTAGCGCTATTAGCAGCTAATAGCGGCAAATAGCGTTTATAGCTTAAGCGTTTTTCCTCAAGAAAAGCTAAATAGCGCTATAGCGTCCGCTATAGCGAGCTATTTCCTATGGCTATGGCGTCGGCTCTGGCTTGGACAAGGACGTGCCTATGACTATGAGGTTGCCTTCATTCTCGAGCCTCCTCCATCTCGAGATGAGGGGATGCCTTCCCGACGACGACACCAGCGCTATCGCTGCAGTGAGCACACTCCTCGAGCAAGCCCCCAACCTGGAGACACTGTCGCTAGCTTTCCATTATTCCTGGCGAAGCTGCGCCGACAATCAGCGAGGAGGGGGTACATGACGCGCACTATCTCAGCTACAATCCGCACTCGATTCTCGCGACGCCGAGCACCATGATCCCTTGCCTGAGGAACAAGGTGGGGAGATCAACCTGGTGCATTTCCAGGGAGGCACCGGGCAGAGGGCGCTGGCCAAGTTCCTGCTCTCCAACGCGCCGTTGATCGACAGGCTGTGGTGCGAGTTCGCCGAGGGCCCCATGTGGACTCAGGTTCAGCTCATGCGCCAGATCGAAGGCTGGTTGATAAACAAGTTAGCCGAAACCCACTTCGTTTGAATTCATGAGAGAGCCATCTTCATGTGTTCGGTATCGGTTTGTGCTTAGCTTAGTTAGCTTCGCGGTCTTTGCACTGCAAGGAACGTTGTTTTCCTTTCCAGTTCGTACGTGCAGTAGTGACGGAATTTAAACTGAGAACTCACATTCAGGAATGTAGGGATCTCTTCTTCAGAGAAATGAAACTTGTATCCCCAAGAGTGAAACCAGGCCTGTATTCAGTTTATGACCAATGGGTCCTCCATCTGTAATTGATCTTGTCGTTAGTTTAATTTGCTTTTTTTTTTTTTTTTCCCCTTTCTTCACTGATGTAATCTCTGGTCTCTCTTTTTCTTTCAATAAAATGAAGTCCTATATGTAGGGGCTTCCGCCATTTCAGTTTTCCTCACAAAAAAAAAAAAAAAAAAAAAAAGAACAGATGATGCATCTTTCTGTTGAACCTCAACGCTTACAGAGCATCCAACAACAAAAAATCACTTCAAACAACAGATGTTCTAGCAACCGATCATTAAGGCCCCATATATCTTAGTTTCACTTGTGAAATTGTTTTCTTTTTCAGCTTCACGAGCAGTTTCACAATGTTCCTAGAGCAGTTGACATATATATTGCAACAAACAAAAAAAGGGACAACAGCTACAACATGGGAAGAAGGAACTTGAAACACCTTGGACATATTATTGCAACAACAAAATAAAAACAGATGAAACAACGTGATGAAGAAGCTAAAACAAGATGAACATATTATTACAACATCACCGAACAACAATTTAAACAAACATGTAACAACTACTACAACATTGAAATTGAAGCGAACTGAAACATACTACATACATCTCAAGTCAGTACTACTACAACATCAACCTACCGCAGCGTCCGAAAAAACCATTGCAACACAGCAAGATTTGATCCCCCAGATCTTGTTGGATCCCTAGCCACCGCCGCAAAACCATAGATCTAGAGGAGGAGGAAAAAGAGCTTAAATCCAAAGGACAAGGAGGAGAAGGAAGTGGGCTCAAGATCATGGAAGGACCCACCTACCTCACCGAATGCTACACCGTAGCCCACGTCTCCGGTGCCATGGAGGTCACCAAGGGAGGGAGGGAGCGCGAATAGGCACGGCAGCAGCAAGCTGGATGAGGGCGTGGCTCCATCTTGGAGAGCATCAATGCGAGCTGCGGCAAGGGCAGCACGGCACCAATAGTGCGGATCAAGTGGAGACGGGTGCGGCACATGGAGAAGAAAGTGGCTAAGCGGGCGCCGGGGCGAACAAATAAGGAGTAGGAGGGGTGCATCAGGGTCGCTTTATGCTCGGCCGAGTCAAGGTCTGTCCAAACTAGATGGACGCCGGAGATGGAGGCTTTTCGGTAGTTTTATATATCAATTTTTTTTCTTTGATCAAAGATTTGGTACCTAGCTTTGATTAATATAATAAGAGGACGGTGGCAAACACATATGGTTTTCAAGACTAATTACGCACTACCTTTTTTAGCGACTGTTAGAGGCTTGAGAGCTACTCCACCTGCTACCTGCTAAGGACCTGCAATAGCCAGTATCCTTTTTTTCGAGAATAATGCCCATGTGAACTTCCTATATACCCCTAAATCAAGACAACCTTTGCTTCCAAATGCTGCAGGGGGTCAGTATCACAAGAATGTGGCCCTTCTTAATTTTTGTTATTTATCATAGCTTTGGCGATCTTGTCCTAGCTCTGATACATTTCGTGTTCCTTCTGTCACCACGATGGTAGGGGCACTCAAAGAATAGGTGTTAGGTGTTGATGAACCTAATGTCATTAGTAGGAATGGAGTTATCTCACTCCTAACAATGGCGCTAAAAATGATTGTGCTATATCATAGTGTCACTACCAAGAGTGGAGTTAATCTCACTTATGATATGCAATGAGGTTCACCACACATTCCATAGCATAACTTAATTGTCAACCCCAAAGAGCAATGCCGACAAATGATAATATGAAGATGATATCCGCAAGCGCACAAATAGTTATTTATCACCGGGTCTAATCCAGATATAGTTATTTATATTTTACCAGAGGGAAAGGATAGCTATGGATAGATTTATTGATTTCATTTGTAACACTTCTTGTTTCTGCATGATTTTGGAGCTAAAGCTCTGTTTCTTTGTTTTTTCGTAGGCTTGTCCAATAAAGAAGATTTGGAAAACTAGGCAAATCTGCTGCTAATCTCGGGATACATGGTTCTATTGGAACCTTTGCAGTTCGGATATATGATTGAAGCATAAAGGATGTCACAACAAATTGTCTGGTGGTCTCTTGTCAGATTATGCATAGGACTACTCTAAATAAGCCTACAGAAGGATTGCCTCTAATTTAATGAGTTTTGATGAGATGTAAATCAGCAGGGATCCATCGTCAGGAGGTGGTGTTGGATAATCTAGTGAACTGTAGATTCGGCTGACCCTCACCACGATTTCCCTAACCACGTAGGATCCTGGGACCCAGCACGGCTTCCTCGCCTCCGGTTCGCTGCCACCTCGAGTCGGAAAAAAAAAAAAAAAAAAACTTCTCCATTCCTCTCGACTCCTCTCCCGACCCCGACATCCATGCCCGGTGCGACTCCATCGCCGTTGCCTCCACCTTCCCATCGTTCATCTCCCTCTCTCCCTCCCCCTCGCTCTCTCCCTCTGCCCTCCTCAGGCGGACGGTGTCACGGCGGCGCCCCCGCGCGGGCACCCGCTCTCAGGCACGGCGGCGCCCTCCCTCTTCTCGGCTCCGGTGGCCTGCGCTGTGCCACGCTAGCACAGGAACCACGGTGCAGGCAAACCCTAGCTGTGCAGCCATAGGAGCGTGCGGCGCGGCCACGATGGCTACGGGCATCCACATCGGCAACTCTGATGGAAAAGCGGAGCAGCAGCCCTGCAGGTACACGCAATTAGCCTTGTGCTACCTATCGTGCTTTTCTTCAGTCATGTACTCACGTTCTCCTTTTTCCTTTTACATTCTCCAATTTCCTTCCTACCAATTAATCACTGCAGGAGCCATGATTGGTGATTAGAGGCCCGCAATTAGCTTCTAGACTTCTATGCGTTCATATTTTTGGAAGATTTTAGATGTGCCACTGAATTAATTACTTCATTTCAGTTCAGTATATTGGATTATTTGTTTGGTACCATTAGGATGGGTGCTGATATCTTCCTTTTTTTTTCTAGAGATATGCATCAAAGAACAACTTACATGCCTCCCATGAAGGAGTTCTGACATACTGTTCTTCGACACTTTTGAGTTCATTGGTTCTTATCTATTATAGCAGCCCACAAGAAGGATTGTCTGTATCCTCCATCAAAGCTATTCTAACAATTCAAACCTATATAGTAACCTACAACAAACTATTTTCTGAAAAGGCTACAATTTTTAATGGTTCTGTTTAGGTACTGAGTGATTTGATCATGCCATGCTGCTGTTCATCAAGGTTGTGACTTCATATTTTTAGACTTGAGTAATAACATGTTCTATTACAAAAAAAAAAAAATGTGCCTATTTTCATAGACATGTTAATTTTTGCACTGTAACTGTTAATTTCTGTGCTGCCACCAATTTTTTTGCCCCTTGAAAATTTTAATTGCAGTATACCGCTTCTACGCTTGTCACAGAATTGAGTGCTAAACAATGATTTAAAAGTAGACTACCTGCTAGCCTATGATTGTCTGCTGAATCTGTAGTTTCATACAAATGGTGGATCAGATAAAGTTTATTCTAAATTTGCATAGCCTACACTTTAAAATCGATGTTGAGTTTATTTACCTGCTCTCCAGAGCTCCCAACTTAGGTAATTACTCCTTTGTAGCTAATGTACGGTTCAGTCATCTATCGACAACCGCATTAACCGGAATGATGTTTTCCATCTTCTCCTCTCTGATGTCAGCTGCTGCTCCAATTTAACCCTTGCTGATTTATGGTTTCTGTGCAGGTTTAATTGAGCTGGTCCTCCAAACCTTCCAATGTGTGGACTTAATGTTACTTATTTGACCTGCATTTGATTTAGTTTTCTGCTTGTCTGTATGGTATGCTTCTGAAGCCTCTAAAAATCCCCTTTGATATCCTGTTGCAGTAGGTTATGACAGGTTAGTGAATTATCTAATTAGACAGCTGCCTCGGTCTGTATCGTTATGATGTTTATAATTTTATTGCTGAATAGCTCTCTTTAAGGTAAAGGTTAATTGCTTGTGTTCCTTCAATCAAGTATAAGTACATCAAAGATCAAAGAAAACTAATGTTACCCTTTTTACCATGTTTTGATTTCCTAAGCTAGGAGATAAAAAGCCAGCTGTTCTTTCTTTGTCTTTATTAAATTGAAGGTGTGCATCTACAAGCTGTACAGGGAAATGTTATAGGTCTAGGTGAAGCAAATAAAATTCATCTGTACTATTTCACGTAAACAATTCACCTTTATCTCTTGCAAGTGCATAGACATTTTCCTATGTATATGTGACTGCAAGCATATCATGTGAATTACTTTGGGTTTGGTGTGTGTGCTACCAGGTAAAAAAAAAAAAAAAAATTGCGAACTTTGAGTTAGGTGGCTACGCCACTGCATAGCATAGTTAAATTTGTTCTACGAAAAGCAGCTACGCCACTGCTACTGTTTCCCGCTACAAACATTGAGGTTCGCTGCCATGTTAGCATTTGTAATTGTAACTTTTCATTCCGCAAAATTGTACTGCCAATTCCATAGCAAAATTGTAATTGTCCACATCCACATAGAAGAATTCTTTTTGTGGGTTCCCCTCAGTAATTTATTTTTGGTTCCTTTCCTCATAGTACCCTACCAGAAAAACTAAATCTACTTTATTATTTCTGATAATGCGACCATGTTATTGCTGGCTGTGCAGTATTTTCAACTCTGAATATCGAAATGTTAAGACCATTTACAGCTCCACTTATATACACTGGCCATTTATTTTTGCCTTCCATGCTGCAGATACATCTACAATGCAAATTTCCAATTTCCTTGTTGATTGTTGTGTCTTTATTTTAAATTTATTTCATGGAACTACACAAATATTCCATATTTTGTGGTTTAATTAGATTTTCATTGCAGAGACCTACGTTATGCTTTGTGTCTAGGTTCAGTCAGATCTGATGCACAAATATTATCTCTCATTTTAGCCCAGTTTCCAATTGTTATCTGTTACAACTTATTATTTTAATAGTTTTAGCGCATCAGGTTTGTGGGTTGCCGTGACTAAAACATAGATCAGAGATTGATTAATTGTATAGGTTGCCTTAGCATTTCCTGACTAAAAATTGAGAGAGTTTTCAGACTCCACACAGCAAAAAAAAAAAAAAAAAAGGGGTGTGTGGGGACAGCTTGGTTAATAAGAGTATTTATTGCTTTTGCTTTCAGACACAACTGCAGTTGACCTTGGTGTTCAAATGTTGAACAAGTATTTGGTTTCCCATTTCTCTTCATGTGATTTAGTTAAACAGAGAATGATTGCTTATATGTTTGCTGCTTTTCAGATAGCTAACTGATAATGTTTGAGCCAACTTAATACTCTATAGGACATGAATTTATACAGATAGTCTATTCAGCTTTACTCCTCTAATATCCCATTCTTTGCTTCTATTTCCTACCAGGATAGGTCTGTTTCTGGAAGTGAATGGTTCCTACCAACAACCCAGCGGTGCGATATCAGCTAAAGGCTATAAGCATGGACAATATATCTACGTTGGAGACCACCGTACCCTTCAGTTTACTTTCAACTAATCTTAGTATTAGTTCATATTCATTCAATGTGAATAGTTGTAGCCACTTTTTGTACGCCATACCTATCAATGGTACCAACTATTTCAGGCTCCATAATATATATAACTTCATTAGAAAATGATGACTATTCTCTGTAAAAATTGTCCTCGCGCGCGCAAGTGCGCGCACCCTCTACTAGTATATACACAATATCTGAGATATTTCTAAAGTGATGTAGCCCTTTATGAGAATGTTCTGATTAATAACAAATATTTGGATGTTTGATGTTAAACAAAATAGAGATTGGTCTGAAATAAAACATATGTTGTGCATTGTCCTGAAATACATGTGTCATGATTTGGGTGTAGAGGCCTCTTTGGAACAAAATACAATGCAAATTCAGTATACATTTGTTTAATAGCAAATAATTCAGAGCGCAAATAGTTGAACAGTATTAAATTCATTCATCCCAACGAACAGCATCAATTTAAATGTTTGATTGTACATAGTTTGGCAATCAGGCCCACTATAGTGAGGCCTAAACTTCTTAGATATGATGCCCCCCAGTAATCCTTGACCTTACTGAACTCTTCTAGGTTCTTTGTGGCAATATCAAATGCTTCTGGCCCCAGTACAGTAAGATTGTTATCTCAATTGCTTCATTGTCCAACCATATACTCCCCCAATAAATTGTTAGTCATTTTGACCTTTTTGATACATAGCAAAATCGATGTTCCAAAAAAGTCAAAGCAACTTACAATTAGTATATGCCACTTTCATGCCCCGGAAGGAAAAGGCCACCTTTGCAAGTATTCATCCACTGTATTTTCATGAAGGAAAAGGCCACCTTTGCAAGTATATGCAAGTATTACCACCTTTCCAACCATATACTCTCTTAAACATGGAGAAAAAGTCAATCATCATGTAGCATCGTCATGAACTTGCAGCCACGATATTGATCAAATAAAAATGAAGTCATATGGGGTGCTTTACAACTTATTATTTTTTTTTTCACGCCTAGGCGTGATTTTTTTCTTACAAGTGCATTGCTATGTATCAATATGCTCTGATGATAAACTTGAATTCGATGAAGTGTTTTCATCATTCGAACTGCTATCATCAGCAGTCCCAAGATGCATGGAAGTCCAATTCCTCCTCAGCTGCAACTTCACCACCGCCATCCATTACAAACCCCGGCTACAATCTGACCTCTGAAAATCACTGCATTTCATGTCATTTAATAAGTGTGCATAGCAGCTAATAGTTCAGGGTTTATAAGACGATCGAGCACTACAGAAAACAATTCAATAATTATGTACTGATTTCCTAGATTGCAGAGCTCCTTCAGTTACACTACTTGCATTTGTTCCATCCAAAGGTAATCTGCTACCATAAATAATTAAAGTTAGGCTACAATACTCAGTCTACTTTATGATGTTTCAGTGCAAAAGTCAAGCATTATTGGCAACTTTATGTAAGGTCCAGAAAAACGACTTCATGCATGGAGCACAAGCTAACATCTCAGGTTACAATCAACTGAATCTGTGTGGTTAACATTGCATTTTCCCACCCAATTCAGCAAGTACCCCACACAGGATGAATTAGGACAATAGGAGTAAGGCAATCATTAGGACGTTCATCAGCTAGAACAGCCAACCTTTCAAAGCCTTATTCTTAGAACCACAATAATGCTAACTCATATAATAACTATGACAAAGCAGGGTTCTAGCTAAAGGCTTCATTTAAGTTTTTCTTTTTGGTGTGCTTGACTTCGAAGCCGAACACATTGGCAAAGGATATAAGCAATAACCTATACAAGCTATCCTCTACATGCATGCACGTTGTCAATAGAACCTTGCAAATAAGTCGATCGTAGGACAAGGACAAATCAAGCAAAATATATATTTCATTTCCAAGAGTCTTTATTACAATAAAAAAAAATAAAGAAGAAACAGTTTATTCATGATATCTTGGATGATGGAACATTGGATTAAAGCTTGCATTCCATCCTTTCCAGCCTTTGAAGGGGTAACACCATAAAGCTGGCTGTATTCTTGGTAAGTTCTGTTGTGGAATCAAGGGATGCTCTAGAAATTCTAGAAAATTCCGACAAACTTTGCGCCAGATTCTCGTACTTGATAGAAGCTGTGGCTGAGATAGGCATAGGTGCGAGTGCCATCTGTGTTTCCACATTAAAGTTGAGGTGCTCGTATAGTTTCCTGTTGCCCGTGTCAATACACATTTCTTCAAGAACCCTAGCATGGTCAGCGAAGAATTTGATAAGGCGCAGTCCAAGGCAGCTAGGAGTTGTTGTCCAATGTGAACTGCAGGCCAACTCTTCTTACGGTGCGCTGCAAGCAGGCGAACAAGCACCCACTGAGACCCGGGATACTAGGAACATCGTTATATTTATTGTTGCCAAAAATGCTATCCTCTGTAGAGATGATTGTCTTTGATTTCCGGCGACGCACGAATTGTTCCATGGACTTGGTGTAACTATCTTTCCTTTCCAAGAAAACATGTCCATGTCGCGAATCCTTGTCACTGAGGGCTATCGCAACCTTCAGCTTCAGCACGATTTCACCAAGAACAGGGCAGCAATGCAGCAGGTTGGCAATGGCCACGGCCGCCGTCTTGCTCTTGGGAGCATGCGTCCCTTCCAGCTCGAGGCGCTCAGCCCTGGGGAACTCACACAGGAGCATGGCATGCCTGGCCTCACTAATGGCTGCAACGTCCTTGAGGTCGTTTCTCACCTTGAGCTTGAGGGTCCTGGCATTGGTAAAGTTGTGCAGGAACTGCCAGAAGAGCATGCGTGTTGTTTTTTCTCATTGTCGCTGTCGTCGTGCCTGAGGAAGTGTAGGTCCACCCGTGCAATGCTGCTAGGTGCTGCCGATCGTAGAATGAATCGTCGCATGAGACCCTTATATTTGAAGGATTGCAGCCTGGGTGCATCGATCTCGATGGCCCATGTGCGAGTTCCTGCGACCGCACAGGCACCGCCACGGCCACCGCCACCACGGCCACCGCCGCGGCCACCGCCACCGCCATGGCCATCTCCTGAATCTTGTACCTCCACGCCGCACAGCGCCAGCACGAGCGTGGTTGCAGCCTGGAAGCTTAGGTGGAGCGTTTCCGGTGGCGTCGCGCAGCCCAAGAAGCAGACTGACTCCAGTTGCACGGTGGTGAGCTCTGGCGCGGCGTCCAACAGGGCCTGGAGAGCTTGGAGCGCAACGGAGCAGAACCGCAGCCGCAGCGTTGCCAACCGTGGGAGTGGGAAGGCGGCCATCTGGGCTGACATGAGGCCACACCTGGTGAGGTCCAACACGCGGAGGGTCTCCGACGCGAGGGAGGTGAGCCTATACATCGTCCCTGACTGCCTGTTACTGTTGTTCTCTTGATCATTGTAACGGTAGCCGTGTGAGACGTCAACGGCGGCGGCGACGCAAAGCTCCTCAACGCGGCGCGCCGCTTGGTGGGAGACCACAGCGCCCACCACGTCGACGTTGTGCCTGCTGTCCGTCCTACTGCTGCAGAGGAACCGCCTGATGGTGGTTTCGCTGTCGTAGCCCTGGGACTCCACACGCAAGGTGAGCCTTGTGATGGTGACCTCGGCGGCGTCGAGCGCAGCCATGGCGCCGCGGACGAAGGCCTCTTGCTTCGAGAACAAGGCCTCCTCGGAGGTTAACGAATATGGATTACCGACTTGCACGGCGAGGTTAACGGCGCCAGACGACCGCCACAGCGAGCCCCAGCGCCGCGAGAGCACGCTGGTGCGAGCAGCCTCCTCGGAGGGGACCAAGTAGAGGATGCGCCGGAGAAGGTCGTCGGAGAGCTCGGACAGGCGGTCCGTCGTCATCATCGTCGGTCGTCGCTCGATCGGCGGTTTAGTAAATTTGTGAGGTGATGCGATCTCACCTTACCACGATCCGTAATTTATGGATCTTTGCCATCGTAGGATGGGACTCAAGTCCATGTTGGTGCCGCATTTTGTGCATCGGTCGGTTATGATTTTTTTTAGGAAGGCTCTGATTTCAGCGCACGCGGAGATGCTGTCGTACGTTGCGGTGCCGCCACATTTTCGGCGCCTTCCACACCGACTCGCTCGAGGAGCCAGAAAGCCCGATTCCCGGCATCGGTTTCGGGGTGTGGCCCAACCGGGTTTTTCTTTTTATCCATTTATTTTACTTATGTGTACGCATGGTTAGTATTTTGAAATTATATATATTTTTGAGTAAAATACACCTGCTGGTCCTCAAACTATTTGCCTCCTCGGCGCCCTCAAACTTTTAAATCAATCAAGCCCTAGGTCCTCAAACTATTGGACCCTTCATCCCATGTCCTCAAACTTTTAAACAACTATGTAGGTCCCCTCATCGCCCCATGTGCATGGTGTTGTGCCACGTGGCCGCCTCTGGTTGGTCATGCGCCTAAAAACCAGTAGCATGCATGACCAATCAATCAGACCCATGTCGCCAAACATGCTACCGATAAGGGACCTAGATAATCGATTTGAAAGTTTGAGAACGTAGATGAGAGGGGCAAATAGTTTGAGGACCTAGGTATTTGGTTTGAAAGTTTGAGGATGTAGATGGGAGGAGATGAATAGTTTGAGGACTTACGTAGTTAGTTTGAAAGTTGAAGGATGTAAACGGGAGGAGGCGAATATAGTTTGAGGACCCATGATGCATTTTACTCTATATTTTTCTTTATGTATACCATTTTAATTTAAAATGCATTGATTTGTTATTTTGAAATTATTTATATTTTTATTTATGGATATAGGACTATTATTTTGAGCATTAAAAATAATAAAATAAATTGATATATTTTATTTTATTACCTTATGCTTACTCTTGTGTATATTTAAGGCATTATTAATTAAGAAGAAATTAATTACCTCTCTTAAACAAGAAAACATGTGCTTCCTATTTGTTTAGCTTTCTCGGGCCGGGCCTCCAACCAAACGGATAACTCTCAACTTGCTTGACCAGGCAGATTACTTGATTTCCGGACAACTTCCGCACAACATTTTTCTCCGGACAAATCATCCAGGCTTCCAACCAAACAATCCCTCCCTAGGAACGAAATGGACAAACATGGAAAAACAATCAACAATCTGCTAACAAATGCAACTATGCTTCACAAAGCGAGGCACTGCAGCTTTAAGCCCCACCAACCGGAGAGTCATGAAAAGCTTCCAACAATTCCTGCTGCAGTATAAGATCAGTGCCCACCCGGATGTGCCCCTTATAGCGAAGGAGACCCTGCTGAATGGAGTAATTTGGATCGACATCTGGAGTCACTGCCAATTTGGACAGGAGAGTTGTGGCTGTGGGGTCATCGCAATAGATGGCACGGATCTCATCAAGGCACATGGGTACTGGAGCTAAAATAGCAGTGAATTCTTCAACAGAGCCACGGTGGGACAAGGCGTCTGTGAGCCTATTATCAAGCACCTAGTTTATAGATCACCCGGTACTGAAGGCCAAGAAATTTGGTGAAGACTTTCTACTGCCAAGTTGTGTGAAGTCATTGATCAGGAAGATGGATGAGGCTCTTCAAGATAGATAGTGAATTTGCCCAATTGCAAATAAGAGCTCCGATGTTCAACTGCAAGGAGTATAGCCATGTATTATTTTTCGTTGGCGCCGCAATCCTGCGATCTCTTGGCCCCCCGTATCGCTCGCCCCCGAGCGGCACGGGTGGCAACTCCAGCCCACGCCATCGCACCTCCACCCCACCTCGCCGTCACCGTGCGGGCACAAAGGAAAGGCGGTGGCGGCGTTCCTTCCTCCCTGGCAGTTACGCCGGGCGAGGAGGCCGTCGTCCATGGCAGCGGCGATGGTGGATTCATGGACCCGGTGTGTTGGAGGGCAGATCCTACGTCTTGAGGTTGGATTCGTACGAGATCCGGTGTCCTGGGGCTGGATTTGTGCTGGATCTGTGCGGAACACAACCGGCGGCGGGCTGCTCTACGACGGCATAGACAGGCCTGTGTATCTTGCGGCAACAGGTCCCGGGTGGAGATGTGGTGGCTGCGGCAGCGGCTGTCGGTGCTTGCGCATGGGCAACGGCTCTTGAGTCACCAATGGCAGCCGGCAGCGTGACTCACTGGCGAGGTGGCGGCTAACGTAGATCCGGCTTGGGGAGCCATCAGCACGATGGTGGCCGGAGCTAGCTACCGGTCGGTGAGTTCGTCGACGGTGCCTGCCGGGATCGACGACATCTGGTGGCATAATTTGGGTGTACATGTATGTAAAAAATTTCAAGCCATTTGCACATTGTGGGATCATACATGCTTCACAAAGGGATTACAATTAATTGATAGTTCAACATGATACAAAAACGCAAAGTGTACAAACACATTAAGAAAGAACCACCTCAAAAACACCCTTCTCGCACCTATATGTCCGAGGTGGTTACAATGCTACCCGTTATGCTTACTCGAGTTAAGGCAGATGGGAGACCTCTGTGAAGAACCAATGTCTCTTTGTGTCGGCAAAGGCCCGACGACAGGAGGGGGGAAGTACAGATGAGGGGGCTCATCTCCAAGAGAGGAAGCACAAGAATGCATGCTACTTGGCTCCTGCTTCCCATCTTCTGGCAGTCCGTGTAACAACGACGTCACACGAGCTTTACACCCAGCTTCTGTAAGCAACGGTGTAGCTTAATCTTCAAAAACACCATAATAATAAAATGTTTATGTGGAGGGCTTTCTCCCAAATAGAGGCCATATATGTGGATAGGAAAATGGGCAAATAACAGAAGGGATCAGTCGGCGCACGGTTGGCCATACATGCGGTGAGCACCTCCTTCGATTGCTCTCGGTCGCGGGGCTATTTTTTTAGGCGGTGGTAGGTGGATATTGAGTGGCCACCGTGGCGGGTCGTAGGTGGCAACAAAGTGTCTTATGATCGTGAGCGGTGGTAGGTGGCAACATTATCTTATTATTGTTAGCTCAGCCAACGTTTAGACCTAGCACTGAATATTTACTATAACACTGTCGGTGCTACTATGTAACCAGCAGTGATTAACTATAGAAATGGGCGCGGCAAGGTGATTCGCAGGTCATTTGAACCCCGCGCCATTCGTTCGGCTTTGACGATATATATTGGTCGGCGCGGTGAGGTGAAAATTTTCCAAGTCATTTCAACCCCGCGCGCCATTCGTTTTCCCCACTAGCGTCTCGGGCCGGCGGAGCGATAGCTTCACGCCCGCGATCGACCGTCGACCCCCTACGGCGTCCCGCCATTCTCTTCTTCTCCGACGTCCCCAACACCGGCGTCGGCGTCTGCGCACCTCCACGGTGAGCGGTGAGAACTAATTAGCCCTTTCGTTCTTCGAGATTTAGCCTATAGATCTAATTTGCCGTTGTTCTCGCCTCGCCTTGCCCACTTGTTCTTCCTCCAAGTCGACGGAGGACCGCTGCTACACCGCACCGGCGTCCGCCAACCTCACACCATCCCGTCTTGGCTCGGCGCCGTACCTGCCGCGACCTCGAACTCCTCAATTCCAGCGAGCAACGCCCCGTCCGGGCCCTCTACTTCCTTCTGGGACGCCTATGTCTCGCACCGCCGAGACAAGACAGGAGCGCGCGGACCGCACCGAAGCTCGGTGAGTGCGTCGGTCACTACCTTTGAGTTGTTCGTTGAAATGCCCGTGTAGATAAATCCAACTTGTTATTTCCCTTCTATACTTAGATTCTGCTTTCAAACAGTTCAAGATCCTTATATAGTAGCAAATATGATGAACATATTTGATTTAAACATTAGGGTCATTTAGAGCATGATTCAAGACATACTAATTAATGCTCGAAGTGTGATTGAAATTAGATAGATGCTGAAATTCATGAGTTTGTGGTGTTAAAGATCCAATTTAGATATTGAAATTAAATATATATAATTCGATAAACTTTTCTTACTTTACAACATTTCTGAATGATATAGCATTAACATCCTTTTTTTTGTGAATCAATTAACATCCTAATTTAGTTACATGTATAGGAAATCATGGCGTGGTATGTAGTGCGTGTTGGTCACGTGCCGGGGATCTATCGAACCTAGGAAGATTGCTCTGCTCAAGTCTCCGGCTACCCCGTAATTGTTACAAAAAATACAAGACCGAAGCTTGAAGCTTTCAAGGCCTACTATGGTGAAAACTTTGACTATCAACCGCCCCTCGAAGATTGATGAGAAACCTCTCTCCATAGATATGAAGATTAGGAGAATTGCTACTTGGTCTTTGAAAGATGTCATGATTTCATTTATGGCTATTATTATTGTTTTTCTTATTTGGAAGTTGATCTCGAAGGCTTAGTTTCAGTAGCAAATTAGGCGAGTTTGTTGTATGTAACCGTTCAACCATGTAATGTTTTGTCGATATTAATGTATGATGCGTTTATGGATTTAAAGAGAGCTGAATTCTATGAATAAATTTGAAACTAAAAATATTAAAAGAAAAACGCCGGTTGGCATGGCCCCGATAGTGAATGACAAACTAACCGGTAGTGTAACGCACCAAAACACTATCGGTTTTGAACTACAAGCCGTCATTGTTGACGAAAAAAAAACCGGCCGGGTCGTATTAACGAACCGGCGGTGTCAACTATAATAACACTATCGGTTTTAGAAATCAACCGAAACCTCTTCGCATACAAATCATTGTCGGGTCCATAATCAAACGACATTGTTGTCTGTTCGCTACACCGTCGAGAAAATCTAACCCGATAGTGTTACTTCCCTCAACTCGCCGGTTCGTTGAAGCCCGACAATGTTCTCAATATCAACGCTGCCGTCTAACTTCGTAACCGGCATTGCTTGGATAAAAATGTTGCCGGTTGAACGAGCACCCAATAGTGTTCGATGGCGGTCTTATTTGCCGGGTTGATATCAAACCGGCGATCTCTCCTCAAATCACCGCCGGTGTTTTGAGCCGGCGAGTGTTTCGAACACCACATCACTACCTCTTTGGTTCTGCGGTTAATTTTTCGGCAAAGAAGGGGGTTGGAGCCCGGCATTGATGAACAATTCTATAGTAGTGACTAGTTACTCAGAAGCTATGCAACTCATCATCTCAGGGTGTTCCGCCCTTGTAGTGTGAAGTCTCAAGATTTTTTGTTTTGTTTTGAGGATGTTGGAATTCCCTCAACCGTTTACTAGCTTAGCGCTTTGGTGAGTCTTGATAAGTACGTGGGAAACTAGATTAATGGGCGCCTGCATTAACAATTCATTTTTAACACCATCTAATACCGAAGTGAGAATGAGGTGTATGGCCCAAGAAAACGTTGTACGGTCTTTTTTTTTTTCTTTTTTACTTTGCTCTATCACCTTGAAACGAATTTTCATTGTCTATATATAGCCTTCTGTGTGTTTTGGACACTTGACCGTGTTAACTTAGGATAAAAAGACCATTTCACCCTAACTAAAAATATAAAAAAAAAATCAAAGTTTTGTTTGTTTATTGTATATTTAGAGTAATATATATTAAGTAAATAAATTCACACATAACCATATATAATCACATAGACATATTTGAAATAATATCTTATTGCAATATATATAAATCCATACATAACCATATATATAATCAAGTTTTCTCAAATAACCCTAAATTTCTAATAAGCTTTCTTTTTTAAAATATATCACTTTTTAATTACCATTAGTAGAACAATGGAGTACAAATGTCATTCCAAAGCGCATGTCGCATGGACCATGGTGATTTATGTCGTGCACTTTTTGTCGTCGATCCGTCGTCCCCGTGTCGGTGAATGGTGTCGAAACTGGAAAGTTGACGAAAAGGTAGGCGGAAAAAAATTAGCTGGTGTTTGTCACTGAAATGAAAAGCGAAAACGATCGATGCGTCACATTGCTTTTGGTATACAGCCAGGGCCCCAAGGGGTGGCATGCAGCAGTCAACGACGACGATAGCAGCTTTAGCATTTGTCTTGGACGACGGATCTGAAATTCAAGTGAGGTTGCAAGGCTGACTGGACCATGTCTGCGGTAATTTCGTTGCATTGCATTGTTGCAGAGATGTGCATACGGTGGCTGCGTGCAGATTTCATTTGCAACAGCAGCGGTCATGTGCACACGACATACACATGCGTGGTCTAAACAATTTCCACACCATATTTCTCTCGTTCCTCCCATTGTTGTCTCTCGTTCGTCAACCACGATCAGGATGGAACAAGGGACAGTGTGCTGTGTGCTGGCGACGATGGCTCTGGCTGCTGTGTCGATGACATGTGGATCCCATAGGTCAGTGTCCACTTTGGCCATGCCACTTGGGCACCAATTGATACCATACCATAACCCTTAATCAGCAGTGTAGGTCAATTGCTAAAGTTAATAATTAGCGTTGGACGATCAGTTGCTAAATATTATCCTCGGACTGTCAGTTGCTAAAACCGAATACTGTGATGGTTTGGCCTTTGCTAAAAATATTTTTCTTCTAGGTTGAAACGGTCGGTCGTTGTATCTTCATGTTTGGGTCATATCGTCCATCACCTGAATGCAGGCTGGGCCTTGGTGTGCTCCAAAGGCCTCTCACGCTATCTATTGGCCCAATAATTCCTCCAAACCCTAGCTCCTTGTCACACCCCATTTCTGAGGTTCCTTAATCACATGTATTTACGCCAGAATCATGTACAAGTACGCCTAATTAAGTACGGATATGATATAAAAACTATATTTTTATTGCTATTGAGTTAAACATGATACAGAGTTCAGGTTTACATGACTCGGTCATAGGCCTATCTGTTGGGAATATGCCCTAGAGCTAATCATAGAGATGATTTGTATTCCTTTATTGTATCCATGATATATTATGTGTTCATTAATATCCATTAAAGACAACTTGTATCGATCGGCAATTATGTGAATTGTTTGTGAAACTCTTTTACTTGTATGGTTATTCAATAATTGTCCCTGGTCGGAGTTCATGTGAGAACACACATGAATATTAGATCAACACACGTATTAGTTGATGACTATGTTTCACAAGTCATACACATGGAGATGTCAAACCGATAGTGTGGGCACATGTATGACATGGGGTTGGATTGACCCGCCATGAGATGTTATTATTATCTCGTTTTCACATCATGTATGCGTTATGTCCTTAGACTTGAGATTGTTGTATGTACTCAAGATGTGAAACGACCTACTTAGGGACTATCAAACGCTACTCCGTAACTGGGTAGCTATATATAAAGGTGGTATTCAGGTTTGTCAGGAAGCATGTTGTGAGGCGTAGTCAATCAAGATGGAATTTGCCCCTCTCTATGTGATAGAGATATCACTGGACCACTCGACGATTAGATCAAGAAATGTGTGGCCGTGCTTTATAAGTGTTAACCCACGAGGTGGACCAAATATCGGCAAAGGGAATAACTTGTATGTGAGTTTGTGGTGGTTCGTCTGAAATGATCATTATATACGCATAGGAGTTGACACGTCTTACTAGAGACCACTATCAACTATTGGTCGAGTAGGAGTACTCGGGCCATGTCTATGTGTGCGTGAGCCCATAGGGTCGCACGCTTAAGGGGAAGAAGGCCTAATTCGGATCTGATCCAATTAGACAAGGCTTAGGGTTACTAATGGGCCTCCAGTTCGAGGGTCTGTTGGGAACGCCTATATAAGAGAGGTGGGCGCGGGGCTAGGTTAAGACTCACGCCACTTTGGCGACCACCGCCGCCCACGCCCTTGCTTCTTCCTCCTCGCGGACCTAGCGGTCCCGGAGGCGCATCGCTTTGTCCCCGTACATGTGGGAACCTTGGAGGTGCTGCATCCGGGAGCACGAGGACGAATCGCGAGGAGATTGGCGTGACGGATGACCCACGCAATAAAGACGAGCGCTGCTTACGCCGCGACTACATCGAGTTGCTCCGCTGCACTGCGCATCTAGTCGATGGCGTTGGCGCGGAAGCGCTCGAGGCGGCGGTAGGCTGGATCCGACTCACCACGCCCGGCCGGGCGCTCTCAAGCGCCGCCCGGTGGTGTGGGATCGATGAGGGGTCCGTCGCGCCCAGCGCCCGCAGGCGCGGACTCGGGCTCGCACGGGCACCGGCAATGACGAGCACGCAATGGTGCCCACCATGGTCGTGGGATTGAGCACGAGAAATACGCTACGAGAAAGGGAGAGCCTCTTCCTCCGGTGACAAGAGGCAACGACGACCAACAACCCAATCGAGGAGGTTGCGGTGTGGGAGGGATTAGGTTAGGGAGCGCAGGTAGGAGGGGTGGGATTGGTGAGCGCGGGGGGGATTATAATGTGAGAGAAAGGGTCGTTTTTTTGTCGCTCTATCTCGTCACCTCGTTAGTTTCCACTTTTGCTTCAAGGTTGGTGTGCACGTCGCCTGCATGCCCTTCGCACATAGAAATGGCGGGCGGACGCGAACCGGACGGACGGGTGGCACTAGACGGAGCCACCCCCCAACAGCGAGAGCACCGGAATCCGCCCCTCATAGAAAAACCCGCCCGTCTGCGAAATGGGGGTCCGGGGTCATTGCCGGTTCTTATCTTAGAGTCGGAGTGCGAAAAAGCAGCGTGGCCAAGGCGCCGGCCGGCGGCGAAGTGTGTGAGGCACACACACGAGGAAGAGGCGACACTCGAGCTCGGAACTGGCGGGGAAGAAACGTCGCGGCGATCGGTGCCTTGCTAGGTGACATTCTAGAGAGAAACCTAGAGCGCCCCCGGGACGCGGGAACAAAAGGGACTGGTAGGCGGCATAGAGCCGCGACGCCCGCCCGTGGAGGCCCGGCAGCGGGAGGCGGTGTCGACCTCCGCCGCCGCCGTGTGGTTGATCCATATTTGCGTCGTGTGGTTGAACCACATTTGCGGGTGCGAGATTGGCGTCGGCGGTAAATGCCTAGCGGGGAAGCCTAGCGGCGTGGCGGGGGATTGGGGAGGAAGACGAACGAGGCTACCACAATGTTCAGGTGACCCCACGGTTCAGGGGGCACCTACGCGCCATTATTATTTAAAATAAATAAAAAAATCCCCCATGCCACTATGGTCAAACTCTCTCCTTTTTGAAACACCGTCCTAATCCTCAAGTGAGAATGATGTAATCCTCAGGTGAGAATGAGATGTATGGCCCTAGAAAAAATAGGTTTTAGGTTTATAATCTTTTTTTTTTTTGAACTTTTGCTTTATGGTCTTTGAGCAATTTTCATTGTCTATATGGTCTTCCATCCGTTTTGGCTAAAATATGAAAAATGCAGAGTTTAGGTTGTTTGTTGTATATTTGGAGTAATATATTAAGAAAATAAATTCACACATAACCATATATAATCAAGTAGACATATTTGTAGTAATATTTTGTTGCAAAATATATAAATTCATACATAACCATATGTAATCAAGTAGCGAAGCCCTGCTGCCAGGCCTCCCCACCACTATCCTCTGCTTTGTCGACTAGCTAGATTAGGCTTTCCCCCACTTTGTTTTGCGCCTTTACGAAAAGAAAGGTGAAAACCAAGTATTGTAAGAGTATGTTTCAAGTGTTTTGAGATGTTTCAAAAGATATGTTAAAGTGTTTCATACGGATGTTGCAAAAAGTAAATTAAGATATTGCATATGTTGCAATGGTTGTACATGTATGTTGCAAGTTTTTTTGTTTTCAATGTTTCATTTGTTTGTTTAGACTTGTGTTACAATGTGTGTTGTCTAGATGTTGCATATGTTGCACACATATGTTTGTCATTGTTTTTTATTTGGATACTGCGATATTTACAATGGTTTGAGTGTTTTTTGCAAATGCTTTAGACATATGTTTCAAATGTTTCATCTGTCTTCAGACGTATGTTAAAAGTATTGCATCTAGATGTTTCAATATTATATCTATTGTTGCATCTTCCTTCTCGTGTTTTGGAAGCCTTGCCTTGGTGTGTCCTCCTACCGGAATCCATATGACGTCGCGGTCCGTCCTTCTAAACAAGAGGCGTCATACCCTCCCCTCATCTCACTCGGGCGACAATGGCCCATCTCCACGAACGCTTCACCGGTGCGGGGACGATAGTGGCACGAGGCTGAGCCACCCAATGGTGAGCAACCGAAACCCACCACTCACAAAACAACCTCGCAGAGTGAGAAATGGGAGCTCTAGGATTTTACATTTGCCTATCCTAGAGGGGGACTATATTGACACATACATGTGTAGAAATAAAAGGCAAGTAGACTGCTACGTGTGGTGAGTGTCTAGGAAACGAGGAAGACAACACTGAGAGCCCCTAAACTAAAATCGGAGCTTGAAATGTGTGGCGATCGGTCAAGGGCATGGAGAAAGTTGGAAGCGAGCCGGGAGACACGCGAACAGTAAGGGCACTGTCGATGGTGGGAGGCTGGTGTCGTGCCTCCACCACCACTTCATGGCATGCGTTTCTCACACAAGTTTACATGTGGACTAATCACTTGTGTGTCTAACATAAACACATATTAATCCACCTAGGGTGTCACTCAATTATCAAAACCAAACAAGAACCTTTTATCTAGCACTAATAGCGAGATCCTAACATATGGGTATGTTAAGCCTTGGGACCAATGGTTCCCGAGCAAGAGAACCCCCTTCCCGACTGACCCTTCTAGGATCGGCCTAGGGCTCGAGAGCTATATCCATCAGGTACCCTTGTGTACACCCTTAGACTAAGGAATCAGGCCAAGATTAAGCACACATGCCATCACCTACTCAAGGCTCAGGGGCTCACTCGAGGCCTTGGGACCCGATCCTTGGTTCTCCTCCAGCCTTCAACACCAGTCAGGGTCTGGGCACAAGAAGACTTGCCCCAAGCCTTCGGAGCTTAGGGGCTCCCTAGTGTTGCCTCATAGACACAGCTCCACTAGCGCTCCCCTAATAGGGTCACGCACGAGGCGTGACACATGAAGACAAACTCCTCCATAGCCTTTAGGGGCCCAGGGGCGTCTAGTCCCGCGCATCGACCCCTCGAGCCAACCTCTTTTGCACTAGGAAGCCTCTAGAAGGTGCACCTGGGGGAGGTCGGTACAAGCCGATAGAGCCATGATGTTAGGAATCCTCCCAGGAAGAGTGGGCGTCCAACAAAGAATGAAGACAAGAATTCAAAAAGATGAAGTGAAATCCAAAGAAGCTATCGATGGACCCAAGACTAATGGTCTTTCAACCAAAAGGAAGTCGAGTGTAGAATGAACGTGAGTCATCAAAAAAGAGGAGAAGGGGTATGCTAAAACTACTACTAGAAAGAAGTGCGGAAGAAAGAGCCGCAACTAGTTGCTTTCGAAGCTATGCAACTCATCATCTCGGGGTGTTCGGGACTTGCAGTCTGAAGTCTCAAGTTTTTTGTTGTGAGGATGTTTTTTTTTTTATTTAAAGAAGAACTGTGGGGAGATCCCCACAAAGGAGAGAATTTTGTATTAGTTTAAGTAAATGTTCTTACATCCATGATTAACTAAAAGCATCGAGCTGAACACTTAAGGCCGGATAACCTCGGATCATCCTTGAAATGAACAAACTAAATGATATATTGGTTCTTGACCACATAAAGGAGGTTGGGTCATGCCTCTAGAAAACCTTGACCTTGCAAAGCTTCCACAATTCCCAAACAGCAATCAACCCAGCCTCCACGTAGAAAGGAAGGTTGTGGGTTGTCCCAACATGCATCAATCTATGCCAGAGATTGAGTGATTTTGTGAGTTGCCAGTGCTTGTGGAATGGAAGAGCTACAGAAGGACAATGGGCAACCATCAAATGGATCTGATTCTGAGCAAGAAGATATGGTATTGGACGGAGTAGGAAAATCCCATAGCATGGAGGGGAATGAGGATTCTCCTATAGATGTCGATGAAGGCCAGTCCTCTATGGATGTGGATATTAAGGGAAAATCATCCCTCGATGATGATGTCAATGGAAAATCTTCTTCCGAGCCATATTCCAATGCTCCAATCGACATGAGTGTGGAAATCCTAGAGAAGTTTTGCAAAGAAGCATTAAGGTCCTTCTTTAATGAAGTTGGTCTGATTAGCCACCAGATGAATTCCTACAATGATTTTGTCTCACATGGGCTCCAGGAGTTTTTTGATTCGCTAGGGGAAGTGAGCGTTGAACCTGGCTATGATCCTTCAAAGAAAGGATCAGGTGGTTGGAAGCATGCCATCATCAAGTTTGGGAAAGTGAAGCTTGAGAAACCTGTGTTTTGGACTGGCAAAGATGAAGGTTCTGTTGATTTTAAACCTTGGCATGCTCGTCTCTAGAATATGACATAGGCTGCAAGACTTAACGTAGAAGTGACTATTCAGGTCTTGAGTATTTTCATTCTTTTACATGTCCATTACTTGTTCTTTATATATTCCATGATTTTCCAAAAAAAGAAGTCCCAACTGGGTGAACTATAAGATCACTGATGAGGAAAAAAAAAGTATAACATAGTTCTAAATGATTGGTTATTAAATAAAGTAGCCTAGGGCTGGATGGGTGATTGGTGTTTTGTGGACATCCCATCCATCACCAGCACTATAGTTATTCTTTATACATATCTGTTTGTTACCATTACTATCAAGTTCCATTTATATGTGCCTTGGTTGTTCACCATCTGCATTGTTTAACTTTTTTTAGGTTCAAGCAACACAAGATCACCACCAGCTTCTTTGATTTGTTCTGCAGCAGGACCTTCAATGCCATGCACAGGATCAATAGCTACGAGAGTGTTGGATTCCGAGAATCTGGAAAGGGATACAAAACAATACTAGGTGAATGCTTCTTGGTAGTGTATTGTTTTGAACCGGACCATAGGCTTGGCATGAACGTGCAAGGCTGTAGATGGAGTGAGTGTACTTTTAGTTTGAAAAACTATAATTTCAGAAGGCATTCCAAATGATATAGATACATGATATCACGTAGTATTTTTTTTTTAATTAACAACACAATGCATGGTCATACATATGTTATCGTTACGCTATTTTTTTCCCGTTGCAACACACATTTACCTAGTTACTGAAACATAGTGATAGAGGCATCATGAAGTGTACTTATTGCCCCATATATAGGTGTCCAGTGATCCATAATAGTATCATTATATTTGTTGTGAGGATGTTGACATGATACATGTCATGTATGCTTTTATATTCTGATTTTTTAGGATTCCCTAGACCGTTTACCAGCTTACCACTTTGGTGAGTCTAGATAAGTACTTGGAAAACTAGATTAATGGGCCATTAGGAGCCACAAATAAGATCAGAAGTAACCAACTGATCTCCATCAATGATTTTAAGGTTTCCATGCAACTAAACCCCTCATCATCTCTAAGAGAACTTGCCATGGAGAAGATATGTCTATATATTCTTTTCGAGGAAAATGGCTGATAGATGGCACTTTTTTAACTTCACATTAAAGTTTTTCTGATTAGATACAACTTGGACACATACAACCCACGCACTCCATACTCTTTGCTAAAAAAACACACTCCACTCACACCACACGCATGCGCGCCTACAACCCACACTCCACACTCACACCACATGCGCACACATGCACGCACGTTGGTACACACGCAAAGAAGAGATTAGGAAGCCTCTAGTGTGCGGGAAACACGTAGTACTACTGAACACACACACATGTGTGTACCTTGAAAAATTTCTGGAAAAATCCGAATAAAGGTGAAACACTAGGGTTTTGATCCTGGTGGGTAGCGTCCCCACTGGGACTGCTCTACCACTAGACCATAGGCCCATTCACACTTCACATTGATTGTTTTGTAACCATGCTTTGAGAATTATATAGATCTCTACCTTTGTACCTTTATTTTAGGACTATATTAGGTTGATGGCTCCATACACTTTTTTTATGTTTACTATACTCAAAATAAGGAAAGAAAAGGAGATACATCGGTGATGGCAGTTTGTTGTGTGATCTAACATGTTGTTACCTTGGGTTCTTTTCTGTTGTCCAAATTTTTATTTTCCATTTTTTTAAAAATAATATTTTATATAAGAGAGAATTAATAAAAGATATTTGGTCTCCCCAGCTAATAGCATGAGAATCTCAAATAGCAAAGTACATCAGGACCATACATATATATTATATAGAAAACAACAATAAAAATAAAAAGAAGTTGGGGCTACATTTGCGGCGGGCGTGGCGTCATGTCGCCCTCGCCTACTCGTATGGAGCGGGTCTCCCGGAAGCGAGTGTGAAATTGGTGGTAAAACCCTAGCGGGGGTAGTGGAAACCTTGCGGGGGGATTTGGGAGAGAGAAGACGATCGAGACCATCAGAATGTCCCTACGCGCTATAAAAAAATAATAAAAACGTTCATGACACTATAATACTTCATTAAACTCTAATGATCACTATTCCAATATCTTGTTTTAGCACTGTTTACTTTCTCTGTTCTAAATAAATGCATATGATGGGTAAGTTTTTTCTAAAGTTCATCTAGTTGTAAAAATTTGTATTTATATATTTAAATATCTAAACAAGTTTATCATAAAAATATATTCTATGATGAATATATGTATTTAAATATCTAAACAAGTTTATCATAAAAATATATTCTATGATGAATATATGTAAACATTATTATGTCATAAACATTGATATTGGCAGTAAATATTTGGTCAAAAGTTAACCAAGTTGAGTCCTAGGCGAAGTATTTCTTTGAAAATAGCGTCCACCTGCTAACGGGCGGGGTAAAAGGGGGTTTTAGGGCGGGTTCTAATATAGAGTGTGTACTGGGGGTTGAAACGGGTTTCTCTATGTTGCGGGCGGGGTGGGGCGGGGCGGGTTTGGGGGCAGGGCTGGGGCGGGTTGGGACTTGGAGCATCTCGTGGATCGCTCTTGGTTGGGGAAAAAAGAAGGCGGCCGCCGCCAACCCGTCTCTGTCGGGGCGGGGTGGGGCGGGTTTGTACAAATTATTTTGTGGGGGGGGGGCGGGTTGAGCAGATTGTTTTATGGGACGGGGTGGGGCGGGTTTGACCCCCACTGTCGGGTGTTAATAGCGTCACATGGAAATGTCCATAGTACCCCCTAGTCAGTTAGCCTTCCAATTTTTCACGTGTCCTCTTGTGTCACTCCGTCTGCATTTTTTTCGAAACCAGGACTTCACCCGTCTTGCATTAAGAGAAAAGTCACTCCGTCTGCATTGGTGTTGGCAACTTCGGCTTCCTATTTGTTCATAGTCCTCTTCTTATCTTCTAATTTCTCTTTTCAACCAATCATGTCTCGAGTGTGGCGTGATTATTAACAAACTGCCGTGTTTTCTATAAAGGCCCATCAAGTCACATTATTTACACGGAAATTATCACCACCCTAGCACCCTCACCCACTATAACTCTAAAAAAAAACTATCGGTTTTTCCTTATAATATATTTACTTTCTTTGTCATATCCAATCTTAATATCGGTCAATGTTTTCCTTTATTTAATTTAATTTTAACCATCAGTTAATCTTATTTTTTTTCCATCTATATCTATATCATTTTTTTTAAAAAAAAAACATCTATATCTATACCTATATCCATATCTTCCCTAAAAAGTCTATACTTATACCATATTTCTGTATCTATCTATATCTCTTGTAAAATCAAACCCAACTATCTTTCAATCACCACATGCAAATTATCCATGCCATTACAATTTATATGGTCTATATCAATATGTAAAATGGTTGTTTGAAAAACAGTAATAATCTTTGTACATTTAAAACAAGCATATTACAAACTGATATAGACTATATAAATCAATCACACACCCACTATAAACATTTAATTATTTTACCCATTCCAGAAAACAAAATTGAAGAAGCAGTTTTGCCACTTCTTTCACCCATTCCAGAAAAAGAAAATAGAAGCCATTGGGCTAAATGACAGTACATTGGCGCGTTCTACACTAATAACACTGAAAAGATGAACAGAGTTAGTAATGGTCTAATGGACTACCTTTGCACCGAACTGTCATGCTCCATATTAATTAACATTATGACATTACACCAGAAGTAAAGTAAAGCTGCAGCTGCGGAAGAGAAGCAGCTGTAGCATACAACTCAAACAAGCATCTATTTACATGCACCACTTTGCCAGCAGCAGCAGCAAAACACTGACTGCACAAGACACCTGCAATTCTGAGATAAAGAGTCCGGACCAGTTTAGGAAGCCCTGTTGTGCACCGGACGCCACTGTCTGTTTCCTCTTTGGTCCTGCTGCCAGCCGCCGTTCCTCTGCTGCTGCTGCTGCCCCTCGGCCTGGTAACTCTGCTTATTGCTCCTCTGTTTGAAGTACCCACCGCCACGACCACCGCAGTTCTGTTTCTTTCCAAACCCAGAAGTGTAGCTAGGATCCTCTGGCTGCTGGTAGCTGTTGTTGGATGGTCTGCCTCCGCCATGAAAGTTGGTGTTCCAGTTGTTGGATGTGTAGTGGTTCTTGCTCCAGCTTTGCGAGCTCGGATTCTCCGGAGGAGCGCCCCAGCTGGTGTTGCTATTATTGCCCCATTTATTGGAAGATTGGCCTCCCCAAACTGCCTCAGGCGTTATTACATTAGCCTGGACTCCCCAAGTCGTGTCAGGTGCGAGATTAGCCTCAGCCTCCCACTTATTGACTTCAGCCGGCTTTTCTATGAAGACATCCCAGTTTCCAGATCCTTTCTGGGTGCACTTGTTGTCTGCCCCGGCATTGCCCCATCCTGTGGCCAGGGTGGAATTATCATCCTCAAACGGTAGACCTACACTATCCAGCTCAGCTGTCAATTCTGAGTCGAGTTTGCATTGGTGGTCGACCTTGTCGATGTACAAGTCAGGGTCGTCCAGCAAAGGAGGTGTCAGAAGGCTTGCCATGATAGTTCGCCCAGAACCTTGCCTTTATGTTCTGGAAACAATTAAATGCCTCTGAATCATCCCAGGGCTCATGTTTATGGAATTGTCCAACATATTGCTTGTTTTCACAGAATCTCTCCCAAGTAATGTCGCCAACATGGCGGCAGAATTCCCTTTCCCATAATGGGACTGGGTAGTGACCGTCTCCTGCACATATGAAAAATGAGTATAAGAATTCATTGTAGCAGCATGGTAACGTGGAAAGGGATAAGATTCCCTAAAATTATTGCATTCAGATTCAGCAGAGTGGAAGAAAAAGGAAACATAAATAGAATTTTCTTATGGCTAGATTCATCAATACTCCACTGTGCAGATTCGGAAGATAGCAGACTGAAATTTTTTAGAACTTCGTTCAGTAACATGGAAGAGAAAAGAACTTTTTTAATCTAAAATTCCAAATTAGTTCAGTAACCATGTAGAACATTGAAGGTGAATAGCCCAGAGATAAGGCTTGTCACAATCCTCCATGTTTACAACCACATAGGAGAACATTTGCCTTGATCCAAAATGAAAGATAAATTTATAAGATATTGTGTGGTCATTCAAGGTGTTTTGTAGACAGATATGCCTCCGAAGTAGCTCCTGTGTTTGTTATGTGGCAACATAACACAACGATATATTGTCGATCTTTTGTTTCCAAAGTAGCTCCTATGAATCCTGTGGTTATTGAGAATGATAAGGAAAACCCTAACATTAAAACCAAAACCCTATCCACCCACATTCTAGGATTACAAGCTTCTGAGCCTACAGCTGTAAGGTGTTTATTTCATAAGCCAAGCTCACGATGATGTGCCCCCATGCAACACTCAGAGATAGGCATACGAACCCATTAATTGTAAGAATTGTCCTTCATTTCCTCTTCATCCATATGAAGATCAAGGGCATGCAGGATACATTAGACAGTTATAAACATACCGTGCTAAATAAAGGAAGCGTTCATAATTCTTGATACAAACAGTTTGATCCTAGTGTATATCTCCTACAGAGCTACACAAATGGACTCATCGTGCCATGTATTTAATAAATAATTAGTAAGAACAAAGTGAACATGTGTCTTCAGAAGATCACAAAACTTTGAGATCAGAGTGGTTGAGGAAAAAAACATATAGACACCATGTGCGGACCAATAGTAACAAGTCCTTCAATTGGCAGGCAGATCCAATATTCCAACCGACATTGGTTACTTAATCGAGAACAGGGCAATCGACTAGGCGTTACGACAAAGTGCGCAAAAGGGCAGGCATATCCGATATTCCAGCTGCAGAACAGGGCAATCGACTAGGTGTTACGACAAAGTGCGCAAAAGGGCAGGTGTATCCGATATTCCAACTGACATTGGTTACTTAATCAGAACGAGGGCAATTGACTAGGCGTTATGGCAAAGTGCGCAAAAGGGCAGGCATATCCGATATTCCAACTGTTTATCGAACAGGGCAATCGACTAGGTGTTACGACAAAGTGCGCAAAAGGGCAGGCATATCCGATATTCCAACTGTTAATCAGAACAGGGCAATCGACTAGGCTTTACGACAAAGTGCGCAAAAGGGCAGGCATATCCGATATTCCAACTGTTTATCAGAACAGGGCAATCGACTAGGCGTTACGACGAAGTGCGCAAAAGGGCAGGCATATCCGATATTCCAACTGTTAATCAGAACAGGGCAATCGACTAGGCGTTACGACAAAGTGCGCAAAAGGGCAGGTGTATCCGATATTCCAACTGACATTGGTTACTTAATCAGAACAGGGCAATCGACTGAGCGCGACGACAAAGTGTGCAAAAGGACAAATCAAAGATGGCGTGAAAGGTGGCAGACGAGGCATGAATCCGGATGATCCTAGCCGTTAAAGCCATGGCGCGCAAGGGGCATTCGGTATTTTTGAATTCAGACGCAGTATAAAACAGCAGCAGAGACTAGCACTCCCATGCATCTTCACTATACTGTATGCACTGAGCAGACTAGACTGTTCAATTCCTGGAACAGATGATCTGAATCCCCACATGTACAACACTGGTACATGTTGCAATTGCAGTGCCCTCCCACCCAATCAATTCCTAATTTTCCCCCAAAAGGAATGCCTCTACCTCCAATCCAACAGGTGTGATAGTCAGGCAAATATATCATTTTTTTGTTGTTCTGACAGGCATTTCATTACGCAACGGAAAGAACAATCCGTACCGTACACATGAGAAAGCAAAGCCTAGAAACAGTGACAGACTGACAGGTAATAACTCGGATTGGAAGCTTCCATCAGTGTCCCAATCAATCATCTGACCAAGAAAGAATCGAGGAGTAGATCTAGAACGAGTTTTAATCCGATCATCATCACAACCTACGAGGACTACTGACGATACAACCCAAATCGGAACATCAGGTTCATTCAGAGAGAGAGAGAGAGAGAGGAAAGAATCTGTCCTTCCGTACCGTAATAATCAGGCGGAGGAGGACGCGAAGCGCCGGCGGAGCGGTCACGGTGACCCGTGACGTACCGCGACCGGTTCCATCCGCCCATCGTGAGGAGGACGAGGCGCGCCCCGCCACCAGCTCCGGGCGGAGGCAGCCCCACCACCCCCAATGGCCAGCAGTTGGAATCTATCTGTCTGTCCCTGAAAGAACAAGAACACCCTCGCCTCGTGACGCGAGGCTAGGCTACGAATCCATTGCGACGCGACGCGACGCGAGATTGGGGGCGTCCGTCCGGGAGCCGGGAGGTGGAGTATTATCGATGCAGCCAGCCGAGGCGAGAGCAGAAAAGGCAACAGGACAGGGGAGTGCGCGAGGCACACGAGGAAGACGAGACGAGACAACTGAAACGTGCGCGGCCGCCGCTTCACTTCAGGTGCGCTCGTGGGCCTTTGTTGGGCCTAGATATCCAGGCCCAGCCAAAGTAGCCCATGCGCCGTCATCACTACATAACTTCACCTGCCTGCGTGCCGGCCTCCCTCGCGTCGCATCGCCTCCCGTGTGAAACCCTCTGCCTGCATTTGCGATCGGCGTTCCATCTCCTCGGCCTCGCATGAGGAGAAGCTAACCCTAGTCGCCGCCTCGATTGTGTCCATAGGAACCAGCGGCCGGCTAGCCAAATGGTGAAGGCGGCAGTTCAAGGGGGCAGGTGAGAGGACCGGGGTGCGGTTGATAAGGCGGCGTGGTGATCGACGGTGTAGGGTCATTCATCCGGCGGCGTCCACTGCACAGCGGCACGCAGGTCGGCACGCAGGGATGACACTCAGGTACAACTGGTGCTTCCAAATTTCGAGTCTTTCGTCCTTCAATTGTTTGTAAGCCGTGCGCAAAACTGAAGTCGTAGGCGATCAGGTCGAGACTGTCAAAACTGCATAGTTCTCATTTTGATGGACACCAGCACCAGGGCATATCGATGCGATCATTAGCAATACACAATTCATTTAAGAGTCCTCGATCCAAATTGTGAACAGGCAGGCGGTTGCTGCGGCGGTGTGGTGAGGGACGGTGGTCATTCATCCGGCAGCGTCCACTGCACAGTGCGACGCAAGCAGCAGGCACACAGGGATGACACTTAGGTAATACAATAGGTGCTTCCAAATTTCGAGTCATCTTCGATCGTCCTTCAATTGTTTTGTTTGAAAGCCGCGTACAAAACTACTGCAGTTGGCGATCAGATCGAGACTGTCAAAACTGTCAAGTTCTCATTTGTGCGGTCTTAATAAATTCATGTCCTTGCCTATTTTGTGTGAACTTCAGATCTCATATGTAATAGTTCCTGCTTACTTATCTCTGATGATCTGATCTTTATTCTGTTGAGCCAAAATGTGAACAGGCAGGCGCATATCCTAGAAGCAGTTCGGCGGCGGCGCGACCGGCATCTCCACAAGACCACGACCCATGGGTACGGCCCAATTCAAGGGGCAGGCGGGAGGGGGGCGGTATGTCTATGCAGAGTGCAAAGCAGCAAAGCCACACGACACTTACACTCAACTACAACACTCAACTACCACAGGTGCTTCCAAATCTCTTGAGCTCTCCTTTTTTGATTGTTTAACTTCTATTGTTTGCAACAAACTGCTTCCACCACTACCACCTCCATTCCTTGTGATTGGAGGCATATTATACAAATAGCATAGTATAAGGACATAAAGATCATACATAATAAATATTTGCTCTGAAAGAGAAACTATAACTGTAACTGTATGGTAATATATATCATCTGACAAGAATCAATCTGATGAATCAATGATATTTATCTGACATGTATAACAACTCTGAACAGTGATGTGACAAATAATATGATATGACAAAGCAGTTATGATAAAGCTGAAGGCAAGATAAAGAACATAAAAAGAGACCCAATAGACCCGAACTAGCTATTCATTAACCTTACTAATAATCTTGTTTTGATAAGCTATGGACATCTCCCACAGTCTTATCACACTCATTACAAAGAGCCAAATCATTCCAATAATAACATAATAATAGATCAAGTTTATCACACATGTAAACATAGCACTCTCAAACCAAACTAACCACTAGACACACCACGGACTCGCAAGCTAAAGACGTATACTAACGATCTAGCGATATGTAGATAGCTAAAGCGACTAAGAGAGGGCAGCTCCTATTCAATATCGGTACGGCCTGCTTCATCTCCATACTCAGGGTACTTGCGGGGCGGTGAGAAGGCTGGATACTGAGGTGCCAGTTCCACTTGGCCATTGACCTGTGCCTGTAGCTTTGCAATCCTCCTGCGGTCTTCCTTTTGCTGATCCCTCAGCCTCTTTATCTCCACCAAAGCAAAAGTGAGCTTAGTGTCTAGCTCAGCTGAAAAAGCACCGGTGGTGGCATCCTGCGCCCGACCTCCTCATCTGCAGCAATGCGGGAAGCCAATTCCCCGCGACGACGACATGGATAGTAGTGCCACTCATCATCCCTGATGTCCTCGAAGAAGCTCTCACGGTAGGCAGTTGAGGCCATGCGAGCTGCATCACTAATGGCGGCCCTCTAGGTGTACCTGTCTGCAGGAGCGGCGTGTACCGTTGCCACCCGAAGAGCACGAAGCGCACCGATGGACCTCCCAACGTAAGCACTCATCCTCCAAAACTCTGGGTAGTCAGGATGAGTCCAACGCTGGCCGCGGTACTCCATTGCATACACTCCATAGCCATCTTCTTGGTTCGATGTAGGCGCTGAGCTCATAATGGGTGAAGCACTCTCCTCCATCCCCGGTGGTTAAAGTGATGGTCCACCCGCCTGGAGCCTGGATCTGTTGTCCTGTCCTTCTGGAGCATCTGGTGGTCCACCGTTTCCTGGTCCACCATTTCCGGCCTTCACTTCACCTCCATCTTCATCAGGTCCGTATCCTCATCACTGCCATCACTGTCATGAGGATCTCCTCCTCCTCCTGCCTCGCCATTTGTCGGACGCCGCGTCTGCGGCGGACGAACAGCCACGCTTGCCGGTGCATGGGGTGGCGTCGCTGCGGCGAGGCCCTACGGTGGCTGACGGCGGCGCGGAATACAATCCATGTTACCTAATTCAAGTCAACTAAATTGAATTCAGTTTTGGGGAACAGAATTAGATTGTGAACACTGACAACCGTCTAAGTTATCTAATTCGGTGCACGCCACCGGATTTGGCTTTCATAAACCGCATTTAGATGGCATGAATCAATTAGGTTGTTAACAGTTACAGGTCCAAGTGACCTAATTTGGATCTATTGAATTCAATTTTATCGGACCGAATTTGATTGAATACTAATTTAGTTGCTAATAATCTGGTCCGGTGAACATTTGAAACTTCAAAATTTTCATGAAAATTGAATCAATTATAGAGAACCAAATTCTCAATTCAGAAATATTGAAGTCGATGGAAGAGTGAACCATACCAGCAAGTGTTCACATACTTGACAACAATGCCTGGTGGTTGCACCCTTCCTCGCACGTCCGGTATTGGCAACACCGGTGCATGCCATCGTCACCGAGGCATTTCGGGCGTGGCAAACCCTGGAGTGTCTTGCTTGATGACTCCTGACCGCATCAACCGGCATCGACCCCTCTTCGGCTGCCTCGATGCGTCGCCGTCTTCGTCCCTTGGTGGTTTCCCCTTGCGCTACCATCCACCATGGTGCCTCCTCGTGCGCCAGCGTCTTCCCGTGCTGCTCCTTACCCTTGGCAACGTCGACGGCTCTATGTGGACCGCGGCTACCTTACGCCGCGACATCCCAGACCCGCGGCCACTCGTCCTCATGCTCGGTTACCTCAACTTAGACATAAAGGGCTATCGTTTGCATGAGTTTTTTGCTAGTTTTCTCTCGATCCGCGGCGTCTACACCACACCAAGTTGTGATCGTGGGCGGATGTCAATTGACTTCTTCTCTAGTCTTACCGTTTATGGTGATGCTGCTGTGACTGCGGGGGAGTGTTAGCGATATGTGGCATGCAGTACATGTAGGTGTTGTGTGGTCTGCATGCATCCTAGATGTGTGGCCTGCATGTGTCCTAAATGTGTGGCCTAGTGTTGTTAGCATCGCTATATGTACTAGCATTTGTTCAAATTAATACAATTCCATACTCTTACACTTTCAGCAGCTCCTAGTACTTACCAGCAAAACAGATACACAGTCATCCATTCATTTATTGTCGAAATTAACAACAGTTTCCTTTTAAGTGTTCGAAGACCAAATGTGCCTAGTCGATGTCCTTTAGCTTGTCTAAGTCACGTACTATTCTAAGTACGCTTTTAGTTATAATAGCTGATGCTGTTGGCAGTAGCAACCTTTGTAGCACCACCCTAAGGAACACCCTGACAAGGCTATCTATGGTCAATCCACTAGAGTCTTTTACATCATCAAAATGCCTAGCCAGCAGAATAACATTATTTACTGAGATGAGAATAAATCTCTTTTATGCCTAACATGTATTTTTTCAATAGTAATATCCAAATTATCCACACGAAACAATTCATCCTCCTTGTCACCTGTTAGCTTGACAAATATTCTTTGTCGCCTTTTAATGGTGGGTGTATTTTCAGTACAAGAATAAGTGCTTTAGACATCTTATTATACTCCTTATCTGAATCATTTTCATACTCCTTATCTAAATCATTTGCATAATCATCTGAATCATTTTCATTTGAACTTCATCTTCTTGTGTTACATTTTTCCTCTTAAGGAATGACCAAATAAAACATGAGCAAAAATTCCTTCATAGTGTTTTTACAATGGACTACAGTAGAACAAATTGTCTGATTCATCTGTGCAGGCTTTTGCTAGT
The DNA here is from genome assembly GCA_015847255.1 of Hyparrhenia diplandra. Taxonomy (NCBI): domain Eukaryota; kingdom Viridiplantae; phylum Streptophyta; class Magnoliopsida; order Poales; family Poaceae; genus Hyparrhenia; species Hyparrhenia diplandra. Next base: position 145,601 of record JADLZK010008342.1, on the reverse strand, counting down.
TTTCAAAAAGCTAGTTGACAACCCTTGTGCTAAAGCAGTAAAGCTATGTTCTCAAATTTAGTGACATCTTTGTTGATTAGCCTTTTTTGAGTGCTCTTGCTCTGTCTGTATGTGCTTAGGTTTCATCCAATGGCACAAATGGGCTTAAGGTTTTTCTCTAGGAGGAGTATTAGAAGCAGTTGAAGTCTTTAATAATGGAATTACTGAAGATTTGAAAAAAAAAAGTTGAAAAAACCTACAAGTTTGGTACATTTCTATACTTAAAAGTGACAAGAGTGGGGAACAGAGAGTTCGTACGGTGGTTGTACAACATCTCTAATCTCGAACCATGGTGTATCCTCATGCGGCCAAATCCAGGGGAAGAAATGCACCAAGATCTTTGGTCGGTCCAAAATTTTTGGACATCACACATGAAGGAATGAAGCCTCCAACATACAATAAAACCGAAATGATAAGTGAATTTAGAAAAGTGTGTGCTATACTTGTTGAATAGAAAGGTGATGATTATGTTCCAAAAAAGAAAAAAAAAATAAAGAAAGTTCAGAAACAACAGGAAGAGTCACAACAGGAAGAGTCATAGGTAGATGTTGGGGAGCATGATGATCAAGAATAGCTACAATCTGAGGGGCGAAAAAAAGGATGAGGGTGACGAGGAAGAACCGGAACATGCTAAGGAAGCACCGGAACATGCTAAGGAAGGTGATGGTGCAAATAGAAATGAAGACAAAGAAAGCACAAAAAGAAAAGCAGCCACATATTTCTATGGAACTTATTAAACATGTGCTGAAAAGACTACAGACATCGAGCTAAAACTTGACTATTTCTACATACATGTGAATGCAGTGCATGCATATGGAGAAGAGGTGTGAATGAAGTGCATGCGTATGTAGAAGAGTAGAAGTTACAGTCAAAGCATGTGCCTGGTGTATGCTTCGAAGCACCAGGTTCCATGGTTGCTTGGTATACTGATGGTTCCTCCTGTCACTATATAACAGCACTAAGCAGGGCTCATGCACTTTGCCTCATGAGCGCATAGCCGTCGCCCAGATCCAATCGGAGCAGCGTCAGTAAGAAGGTGAGGGTGGAGAGGCACCAGATGAAGATGGATTCGGCGGGCAAAGAGATTGGACGTAGCGCAATGGTGGTGGTGAACAACACCGCCGTGAGTGCGCAGCAGGTCAGGATCAAGATCGACAAGGACAAGCTCCATTGCATGCTCTGCGCTTGCCCTTTGAAGCCCCAACCTTCCACGTATGTTCTCAAAGCTACTAGTACTATTATGGTTATTCTTGAGGTTCTTCCAAAACAAGTGAGTTTTTTTTGGCAGTGCGGCATCGGGCACTTAGCATGCGCCAAATGCGCTGGACAGTGCGAAACTGCCAAGTGCCTCTTGTGGTCATGCAGCAAACTCTATATTAGCTCAAGTATCATCTGCACTCAAGGGTGCCAAGCTCTGGCGGTACATCAATCCTTCCACGAAGGCGCCACCAGAGTTTCTTGATGCCTCCCACACCAAGAAGGAAGGGAAAAAAGTTGACCCCGTTCCAAGCCCGAACTATGAGTCCTGGGCTGCAAAGGACCAGTAGGTCCTTAGCTTTTTGTTCACCTCACTGTTAAAGGAGATTTTCTCGTAGGTGTCGGATGCAACAACTATGGCCGAGCTATGGGCCACCCGTTGATGCTAATAAAATGTTCCCTATAATTGCGCCCCCGTTGCTGCTAAAATAATGTTCCCCCTATATTGCCCAGCGATGCACGCGACAGCGGCCCGGCATCTTCGAGGCGAGGCGAGTGGTCACGCGGCAGCGGCCCAGCGGTCTAAACGCGGTAGCGGCCCAGCTGGCACTGCGTCTTCGAGGCGAGGCGAGCGGTTGCGTGGCGGTCTGTGGTCCTCGATATGAGGCCTTGAATTCGGGCGCCTGGTAGTCCCCACTCACGATGTGAACGCAGTATTCATGTGAAACGGAAATGGAGAACGAAGGTGAACTGCACCGTCTTCCCGCCCCATTCGCTCGCTATTTAACTTCCCAACCGGCTCCACTTTTCTTCCACATTTGTCGCTTCCTCCGCCCCAAACGGTATGAGGCCAACCAACCCCCGCGTTGTTCGCCGCCTCCTCCTCCCCCCCAGCGCCACTATGAGTCCAACCTACCACCCGCGGTGTTCGCCGCGTCGCCTCCTCCATTGGCTCCGCCTCCTCCATTGGTTTCGCCTCCTCCAATTTCGCGGCTGGCGGCATGATGCCGTGCTCCTAGGCGGCAGGCGACGAGCTGCCCCAAGGTGGAAACCTACCACCGTGGTGTTCGCCGCGTTGCCTCCTCCGTTGGCTCCGCCTCCTCCATTGATTTCGCCTCCTCCAGTTTCGCGGCTGGCGGCATGATGCCGCCCTCCCGGGCGGCGACGACGGATTGCTCAAGGCGGAATTGTTGGGGGCTCCACGGCAGCTTCATTCACCGCCGTGGGCGGGGACGTTAACCGAGTCCGACCGGGAGGATGACAAGCTTCATGGCTACAGCCGACGTGTCCTCAGGGACGCTGATCTACACGTCAATTACAACCGTACCTACCACTCCTTCAAGTGCCTCGTGTGCCGGGCAAAAAGGCGACCAAGTGGTTGACCATGGAGTCCATAAAGCAAAGATATCGTAGGGCGGGGCGAATTCCGCAACGCAGAAGGAGTAGAACGAGAAGAAATGGCATCGCCATTGCAGCCTTGCCCGTAATGAGGGGTAGGGGGATGAGATCAGGGAGATGGATGACTCGGAGGACTCGGAGGACGACGTGTAATGCTGCCATTGGGAAGGTGGTGTCGTCATCTTGGAGTCGATCCCCCGAGTAGCGTCGACGGAGATGACATGGCTCAGGTAGGCCACGGAAGGAGCCCCGATTGAACCCTTGGAGCGCTTAAGGTGGAGATGGTGCACTCGAAGGGCGTTGAGGACGATGTTGACATGCTGGAGGTGTTCCGCCCACGAGGTGTTGTAGATCAGAATGTCATCAAAGAACACAAGCACAAACCTTCCGTAGATATGGCCGGAGGAAGTTCATCAATGCCCGGAAAGTTGCGGGGGTGTTGGAGATGCCAAAGGGCATCACCAAGAACTCGTAGTGGCCATGGTGTCTGCGGAACGCCGTCTTGGCGATGTCCTCAAGGTGCATCCGCACCTGGTGGTAGCCCGAGCACAGATCCAACTTAGTGAAGAAGCGGACGCCATGTAGCTCATCCAGCAGCTCGTCCACCACCGGAATGGAGAACTTGTCATTAGCGGTCTTGGTATTGAGGGCGCGATAGTCAATGCAGAAGCACCAAGTCTGGTTCAAGTGATGTACGGTCACCTTTACAATTTTTACGAGACTTGACGGGATGGCCATACACAGCAAGGCCCAGCATGATTTCCTATAGGTCGTAGTACTTTTTTAGTTTTGATATTGTAGTCAATCTTTAGCCGATCAGCATCCTGGCGGATATCTGCTCCAGTCCAGATGTGGTCCTCCTTGATTAAATCCTTCAAAACAATAGGGATGTTGCCGGCCCGGTGCACCTGGAAGAGAAGGCAATGCGCCCCCACGCAAATCTATAATAGGGAAATCTGATAGATCTTATGGTCATACAGTCTTCTGATGACATGTAGAGCTGTCCAATTCGATGATCACGCGACTCAACTTCGAGTCACTTTGGATGTCATCGATAAACTTCTCGGCCACTTTAGCATCGCAAGTCACTATCGCCTTGATCTTCGGGTATGTGTAGAACTTAATCTGATGGCACAACATGATTGGAGGCTGCTCTCGGTGGCGGTTTGGATCTTCCCAGGATTCCCAGCGACTACTCTCCTTCGCTTAGCAGCTTCCTGATCGGTCCGGGGACTACTCTCTCCTTCCCAACCAAGGCGGCGGGATCGCGAGATCACTAGAACCCATCGGCGGTGCGGTGATGGATCATCCTAGACACCGCTCTTCTTTGTTGGCAGCTTTTGATCATTCCAGCAACAACTCTCTTCTTCTTCGCATCCCCAACCGTGGCGGGATGGCGGGATCACATTCTCTTCTCATGCGACCCCCGCCATGAATTGTGGCGTGGTGACGATCGTGTCGGAGATTGGAGGGTGCTTTCATGACTCCATCGGCGCTGCTCGGTGTTGAAGTTCTTGTGTTGTTGGGTATTGTTGAACTTCAGCGCGCTGGGCCGCGGATCGGAGGGTGCTTCCGCTACTCATCGGCGCTGATCGGTGTTGAAGTCGCGACGCTCTTCGTGTCGAACCTCGCAGCGGGACTCCATTGCGAAGCGTAGGGCATGTTGGAGCGAAGCCAGCAAGGAGCGAAGGCGGTCGTAGAGCGTGGTGGAGCGAAGGCTCGTAGGGCGTGGTGGTATAAGAATGGGAAGACAAACCGAAACGATGAGATTACCGATTTGATTTCCACGATGATTTGATTCCCCACGACGGTTTGATTCCACTGTGCGTTTTGTGTATCGGTTCACGTGGATTTGCATGTCACCAATCGGCTTGTTGGGAGAAACAGAGCCATTTTGCATACACACGTTCGAAATATTCGAGTTGGTGGGGGCCATGCACAAAGGAAATTTGTCCATTCAACATGTTATGAACAAGCTCGATTCTCGGGAACAACAAAATATACTAGACATCCTATTCTAGCAAGTTTGAAGAATAAGGCAATGCTAGACGATAGAGGAAAACAACCCTATCCTATTCTAGCAAGTCTAAAGAAGAAGGCGACGCTGGACGACAGAGCAAAACAACCTTGTCTATCGGGGAGCAAGACTTAATCATCCTATTCTAGCAAGCCCGAAGAAGAAGGCGACGTACAAAGGCCACCGGTCGACATCTTCGACCTATTGCAATCCAAAGAAACCAAAGTCTTTGAAAGGACCGAGGAGAGCTCGGACAAGTAGTAGCAATGGCGATTGGGCATGCAAAGGGAGCCACGACTTCGAGAAGAAGAAGGAGAGAGGGAAGGTTAGAGATCCATGGCCACGACAGTTACACATGGAAGTTAGCTAGTAAAATCACATAGTTAACCAAGAAAATCATGTGATACAACAGGCCACCAAACAACAAACACTAAGATGACTACCTATTGGAAATCAAGCTCATGCCGATCCAAAGTCGGCGTGACATAAAGTCCATGCTCACACAAATTTATAACCATGTTTGATCCTAAGTTGATTAGCAATCTCATAAGACAAGAATGCATCTATGGCGGCGTACTTCACATGCTCATTTGACAACTCCGAAGCCCATTTACTTGTGGAAAGAGTCGTCCTTTTGAGTCTTCTCGAGAGATGGTATGTCGATGCGCATTTTCGAGTGATTCGAGTGATGTACGGTCACCTTTACCATTTTTCGAGACTTGATGGGATGGCCATACACAGCAAGGTCCGGCATGATTTCCTGTAGGTCGTAGTACTTTTTAGTTTTGATATTGTACTTAATCTTTAGGCGATCGGCATCTGGCGGATATCCGCTCCAAATCGGATGTGGTCCTCCTTGATTAAATCCTTCAAAACAATAGGGATGCTGCCAGCCCGGTGCACCTAGAAGAGAAGGCAACGCGCCCCCACGCAAATCTATAATAGGGAAATCGATAGATCTTATGGTTATACAATCTTCGATGACATGCCACTCATTTGTCAATCCGATGATTATGCGTCCCAACTTTGAGTCACCTTGGATGTCATCGATAAACTTCTCGGCCACTTTAGCATCGCAAGTCATTATCGCCTCGATCTTCGGATATGTGTAGAACTCGATCTGATGGCACGACATGATCGGTGGCTGCTCCAGTGGTGGTTTGGATCTTCCTAGGATTCCCAGCGACATGCACTCCTTCGCTGGCAGCTTCTGATCATTCCAGGGACTATTCTCTCCTTCCCAACCGAGGCGGCGGGATGGCGAGATCACCGGAACCCATCAGCGGTGCGGTGACGGATCATCCCAGACACCGGTCTTCTTCGCTGGCAGCTTCTGATCATTCCAGCAACAGCTCTCTTCTTCTTCGCATCCTCAACCGTGGCGGGATGGCGGGATCACATTCTCTTCTGTAGCAGCCCCCTGCCATGAACTGTGGCGCGGTGACATTCGTGTCGCGGATTGGAGGTTGTTTTCATGACTCCATTGGCGCTGCTCGGTGTTGAAGTTGCGGCGCTGTAGGGTGTTGTTGAACTCGCGGCGCTGCGCCGCGGATCGGAGGGTGCTTCCGTGTGACACCCGGCCCAATTTGGATGTGGCCCATGGTGGCCTATGAGTCTTGAGTGCACATGTTAGTACCACCTTGCTAGTTGAGCAAGGGTGGAGCCAACTTATAAGCCTTTGCCTTCCGGCCATATCACCTTCGGGTTAACCCTTTTACACGAAGCGAGGACGAAAGTGTAAGCAAGGTGCTATGTGTACGCGTGCGCGCCCCTCGGAAGGGCTGTGCGGTGCGGCTTTGGAGGGCGGGGTGTTACATTCCGCTACTCATCGACGCTGATCGGTGTTGAAGTCGTGGCGCTGCTTAGTGTCGAACTCGCAGCGGGACTCCATTGCGAAGCGTAGGGCATGTTGGAGCGAAGCCAGCAAGTAGCGAAGGCAGTCGTAGAGCGTGGTGGAGCGAAGGCAGCTGTAGGGCGTGGTGGTATAAGAATGGGAAGACAGACTGAAATGATAAGATTATCGATTTGATTTCCACGATGATTTGATTCCCACGTTTTGGTTTGATTCCACCGTGCGTTTTGTGTATCAGTTCACGTCGATTTGCATGTCACCAATCGGCTTGTTGGGAGAACAGAGCCTTTTTGCGTACACACGTTCCCAAAATATTTGAGTTGGTGGGGGCCATGCACAAAGGGAAATTTGTCCATTCAACATGTTATGAACAAGCTCGATTCTCAGGAACAACAAATTATACTAGACATCCTATTCTAGCAAGTCTGAAGAATAAGGCAATGCTAGATGATAGAGGAAAACAACCCTATCCAATTCTAGCAAGTCTAAAGAAGAAGGCGACGCTAGACGATAGAGCAAAACAACCTTATCTATCAGGAGCAAGACTCCATCATCCTATTCTAGCAAGCCTGAAGAAGAAGGCGATGTACATAGGCCACCGGTCGACATCTTCGACCTGTTGCAATCCAGCAAACCAAAGTGCTGAAAGGACCGAGGGAGAGCTCGGACAAGTAGTAGCAATGGCAATTGGGCATGCAAAGGGAGCCACGCCTCAGAGAAGAGAAGGAGAGAGGGGAAGGTTAGAGATCCATGGCCACGACAGTTACACATGGAAGTTAGCTAGTAAAATCACATAGTTAACCAGTAAAATCACGTGATACAACAGGTCACCAAACAACAAACACTAAGATGACTACCTATTGGAAATCAAGCTCATGCCGATCCAAAGTCGAGCGAGACATAAAGTCCATGCTCACACAAATTTATAACCATGTTTGATCCTAAGTTGATTAGCAATCTCATAAGACATGAATGCATCTATGGCGGCGTACTTCACATGCTGATTTGACAACTCCTCCGAAGCCCATTTATTGTGGAAAGAGTCGTCCTTTTGAGTCTTCTTGAGAGATGGTATGTCTAGTAACGCATTTTCGAAAGTGATTCGAAAGTGATGTACGGTCACCTTTACCATTTTTTTCGAGACTTGACGGATGGCCACACACGCAAAGGTGCGGCATGATTTCTGTAGGTCGTAGTACTTTCTTTGTCTTGATATTGTACTTAATCTTTAGCCGATCAGCATCCTGGCGGATATCTGCTCCAGTCCAGATGTGGTCCTCCTTGATTAAATCCTTCAAAACAATAGGGATGCTGCCGGCCCGGTGCACCTGGAAGAGAAGGCAACGCGCCCCCACGCAAATCTATAATAGGGAAATCTGATAGATCTTATGGTGATACACTCTTCTGATGACATGGCACTCGCTGTCCAATCCGATGATCATGCGTCTCAACTTCGAGTCACCTTGGATGTCATCGATAAACTTCTCGGCCACTTTAGCATCGCAAGTCACTATCGCCTCGATCTTCGGGTATGTGTAGAACTCGATCTGATGGCACGACATGATCGGTGGCTGCTCCAGTGGTGGTTTGGGTCTTCTTAGGATTCCCAGCGACATGCTCTCCTTCGCTGGTAGCTTCTGATCATTCCAGGGACTATTCTCTCCTTCCAAACCGAGGCGGCGGGATGGCGAGATCACCGGAACCCATCAGCGGTGCGGTGATGGATCATCCCAGACACCGGTCTTCATCGCTGGTAGCTTCTGATCATTCCAGCAACAGCTCTCTTCTTCTTCGCATCCCCAACAGTGGCGGGATGGCGGGATCACATTCTCTTCTATAGCAGCCCCCCGCCATGAACGTAGGGCGCGGTGACATTCGTGTCGTGGATTGGAGGTTGTTTTCATGACTCCATTGGCGCTGCGGTGTTGAAGTTGCGGTACTGTTGGGTGTTGTTGAACTTGCGGCGCTGCGCCTCGGATCGGAGGGTGCTTCCGCTACTCATCGGCGCTGATCGGTGTTGAAGTCATGGCGCTGCTTAGTGTCGAACTTCCGCGGCGGGACTCCATTGGCGGCGTAGGGCATGTTGGAGCCGAAGCCAACAAGTAGCGGCGCGATCATAGAGCGTGGTGGAGCGAAGGCGGCTGTTGGGCGTGGTGGTATAAGAATGGGAAGACAAACTGAAACGATGAGATTACCGATTTGATTTCCACGATGATTTGATTCCCACGGCGGTTTGATTCCACTCGTGCGTTTTGTGTATCGGTTCACGTCGATTTGCATGTCACCAATCGGCTTGTTGGGAGAACAGAGCCTTTTGCATACACGTTCCCGAAATATTCGAGTTGGTGGTCGGCATGCACAAAGGGAAATTTGTCCATTCAACATGTTATGAACAAGCTCAATTCTCAGGAACAACAAATTATACTAGACATCCTATTCTAGCAAGTCTGAAGAATAAGGCGATGGTAGATGATAGAGGAAAACAACCCTATCCTATTCTAGCAAGTCTAAAGAAAAAAGGCGACGCTAGACGATAGAGCAAAAAACAACCTTGTCTATCGGGAGCAAGACTCCATCATCCTATTCTAGCAAGCCCGAAGAAAGAAGGCGATGTACATAGGCCACCGGTCGACATCTTCAACTTTGTTGCAATCCGGCAAACCAAAGTCTTTGAAAGGACCGAGGGAGAGCTCGGACAAGTAGTAGCAATGGCGATTGGGCATGCAAAGGGAGCCACGACTCGAGAGAAGAGAAGGAGAGAGGGAAGGTTAGAGATCCATGGCCACGACAGTTACACATGGAAGTTAGCTAGTAAAATCACATAGTTAACCAGTTAAATCACGTGATACAACAGGCCACCAAACAACAAAGACTAAGATGACTACCTATTGGAAATCAAGCTCATGCCGATCCAAAGTCGAGCGAGACATAAAGTCCATGCTCACACAAATTTATAACCATGTTTGATCCTAAGTTGATTAGCAATCTCATAAGACAAGAACACATCTATGGCGGCGTACTTCACATGCTGATTTGACAACTCCTCCGAAGCCCATTTCTTGTGGAAAGAGTCGTCCTTTTGAGTCTTCTCGAGAGATGGTATGTCTAGTAACGCATTTTCGAGTGATTCGAGTGATGTACGGTCACCTTTACCATTTTTTCGAGACTTGACGGGATGGCCATACACAAAGAAGGTGCATGATTTCACTAGGTCGTAGTACTTTCTTTGTTTTGATATTGTACTTAATCTTTAGCCGATCAGCATCCTGGCGGATATACGCTCCGATCCGGATGTGGCCCTCCTTGATTAAATCCTTCAAAACAATAGGGATCTTTGCCGGCCCGTGCACTGGAAGAGAGAAGGCAACGCGCCCCCACGCAAATCTATAATAGGGAAATCGATAGATCTTATGGTGATACGCTCTTCCGATGACATGGCACTCATTGTCCAATCCGATGATCATGCGTCTCAACTTCGAGTCACCTTGGATGTCATCGATAAACTTCTCGGCCACTTTAGCATCGCAAGTCACTATCGCCTCGATCTTCGGTATGTGTGTAGAACTCGATCGATGGCACGACATGATCGGTGGTCGCCGGTGGTGGTTTGGGTCTTCTTAGGATTCCCAGCGACATGCTCTCCTTCGCTGGTAGCCGATCATTCGGGGACTATTCTCTCCTTCCCAACCGAGGCGGCGGGATAGCGAGATCACCGGAACCCATCAGCGGTGCGGTGACAGATCATCCCGAACACCGGTCTTCTTCGGCCCGGCGGCTTCTTGATCATTCCAGCAAAGCTCTCTTTGTTCTTCGCATCCCCAACGAGTGGCGGGATGGCGGGATCACATTCTCTTACGTATGCCCCCCCCGCCATGAACGTGGGCGCGGTGACATTCGTGTCGCGGATTGGAGGTTGTTTTCATGACTCCATTGGCGCTCGGTGTTGAAGTTCGGCGCTTTGTTGGGTGTTGTTGAACTTGCGGCGCTGCGCCACGGATCGGAGGGTGCTTCCGCTACTCATCGGCCGATCGGTGTTGAAGTCGTGGTCTTTGCTTAGTGTCGAACTTCGCGACGGGACTCCATTGCGAAGCGTAGGGCTTGTTGGGCGAAGCCAACAAGTAGCGAAGGCGATCGTAGAATGGTGGAGCGAAGGCGGTACTTAGGCGTGGTGGTATAAGAATGGGAAGACAAACTGAAACGATGAGATTACCGATTTGATTTCCACGATGATTTGATTCCCACGACGGTTTGATTCCACGTGCGTTTTGTGTATCAAGTTCACGTCGATTTGCATGTCACCAATCGGCTTGTTGGGAGAAAAGAGCCTTTTTGCATACACATGTTCCTGAAATATTCGAGCTGGTGGTCGGCCATGCACAAAGGGAAATTTGACCATTCAACATGTTATGAACAAGCTCGATTCTTAGGAACAACAAAATATACTAGACATCCTATTCTAGCAAGTCTGAAGAATAAGGCGATGCTAGACGACAGAGGAAAACAACCCTGTCCTATTCTAGCAAGTCTAAAGAAGAAGGCGACGCTGGACGACAGAGCAAAACAACTGTGTCTATCAGGAGCAAGACTCCATCATCCTATTCTAGCAAGCCTGAAGAAGAAGGCGACGTACATAGGCCACCGGTCGACATCTTCGACCTGTTGCAATCCAGCAAACCAAAGTGCTGAAAGGACCGAGGGAGAGCTCGGACAAGTAGTAGCAATGGTGATTGGGCATGCAAAGGGAGCCACGACTCATAGAAGAGAAGGAGAGAGGGGAAGGTTAGAGATCCATGGTCATGACAGTTACACATGGAAATTAGCTAGTAAAATCACATAGTTAACCAGTAAAATCACGTGATACAACAGGCCACCAAACAACAAACACTAAGATGACTACCTATTGAAAATCAAGCTCTTGCCGATCCAAAGTCGAGCGAGACATAAAGTCCATGCTCACACAAATTTATAACCGTGTTTGATCCTAAGTTGATTAGCAATCTCATAAGACAAGAATGCATCTATGGCTGCATACTTCACATGCTCATTTGACAACTCCTCCGAAGCCCATTTATTTTGGAAAGGGTCGTCCTTTTGAGTCTTCTCGAGAGATGGTATCTCCAGTAACGCATTTTCGAGTGATTCGAGTGATGTACAGTCACCTTTACCATTTTTTCGAGACTTGACGGGATGGCCATACACAGCAAGGTCCGGCATGATTTCTTGTTGGTCGTAGTACTTTTTTAGTTTTGATATTGTACTTAATCTTTAGCCGATCAGCATCCTGGCGGATATCTGCTTCTGACCAGATATGGTCCTCCTTGATTAAATCCTTCAAAACAATAGGGATGCTGCCGGCCCGGAGCACCTGGAAGAGAAGGCAACACGCCCCCACGCAAATCTATAATAGGGAAATCTGATAGATCTTATGGTTATACACTCTTTCCGATGACATGTCACTCGTTGTCCAATCGATGATCATGCGTCTCAACTTCGAGTCACCTTGGATGTCTTCGATAAACTTCTCGGCCACTTTAGCATCGCAAGTCACTATCGCCTCGATCTTCGGGTATGTGTAGAACTCGATCTGATGGCACGACATGATCGGTGGCTGCTCCAGTGGTGGTTTGGATCTTCCTAGGATTCCTAGCGACAAGCTCTCCTTCGCTGGCAGCTTCTGATCATTCCAGGGACTATTCTCTCCTTCCCAACCGGGCGGCGGGATGGCGAGATCACGAAACCCATCAGCGGTCTTCGGATCATCCTGGACACGGTCTTCTTCTTATTTGCCCGGCTTACGATCATTCCAAAGAACAACTCTCTTCTTCTTCGCATCCCCAACCGTGGCGGGATGGCGGGATCACATTCTCTTCTGTAGCAGCCCCTGCCATGAACAGTGGCGCGGTGACATTCGTGTCGCGGATTGGAGGTTGTTTTCACGACTCCATTGGCGCTTGGTGTTGAAGTGTTGAAGGCGGCGTTGGGTGTTGTTGAACTCACGGCGCCCGCGGATCGGAGGGTGCTTCCGCTACTCATCGGCGCTGATCGGTGTTGAAGTTGTGGCGCTTCTTAGTGTCGAACTCGCAGCGGGACTCCATTGCAAAGCGTAGGGCATGTTGGAGCGAAGCCGGCAAATAGCGAAGGCGGTCGTGAGCGTGGTGGAGCGAAGGTAGTTGTAGGGCGTGGTGGTATAAGAATGGGAAGACAAACCAAAACGATGAGATTACCGATTTGATTTCCACGATGATTTGATTCCCACGACGGTTTGATTCCACTGTGGCGTTTTGTGTATCGGTGCGTCGATTTGCATGTCACCAATTGGCTTATTGGGAGAACGAGCCTTTTTGCATACACGTTCCCAAAATATTCGAGTTGGTGGTCGACATGCACAAAGGGAAATTTGTCCATTCAACATGTTATGAACAAGCTCGATTCTCGGGAACAACAAAATATACTAGACATCCTATTCTAGCAAGTCTCAAGAATAAGGCGATGCTAATGACGGAGGAAAACAACCCCGTCCTATTACGGCAAGTCTAAAGAACAAAGGCGACGCTTGGGCTACGCGAGCAAAACAACCTTGTCTACCAGGAGCAAGACTCCATCATCCTATTCTAGCAAGCTTGAAGAAGAAGGCAACGTACATAGGCCACCGGTTGACATCTTAGACCTGTTGCAATCCAGCAAACCAAAGTGCGGAAAGGACCGAGGGAGAGCTCAGACAAGTAGTAGCAATGGCGATTGGGCATGCAAAGGGAGCCAAGACTCAGAGAAGAGAAGAAGAGAGGGGAAGGTTAGAGATCCATGGCCACGACAGTTACACATGGAAGTCAGCTAGTAAAATCACATAGTTAACCAGTAAAATCACGTGATACAACAGGCCACCAAACAACAAACACTAAGATGACTACCTATTGGAAATCAAGCTCATGCCGATCCAAAGTCGAAGAGAGACATAAAGTCCATGCTCACACAAATTTATAACCATGTTTGATCCTAAGTTGATTAGCAATCTCATAAGACAAGAATGCATCTATGGCGGCGTACTTCACATGCTCATTTGACAACTCCGAAGCCCATTTACTGTGGAAAGAGTCGTCCTTTTGAGTCTTCTCGAGAGATGGTATGTCCATAACGCATTTTCGAAAGTGATTTGAGTGATGTACGGTCACCTTTACCATTTTTACGAGACTTGACGGGATGGCCATACACAGCAAGGTCCGGCATGATTTCCTGTAGGTCGTAGTACTTTTTTAGTTTTGATATTGTACTTAATCTTTAGCCGATCAGCATCCTGGCGGATATCTGCTCCGATCGGATGTGGTCCTCCTTGATTAAATCCTTCAAAACAATAGGGATGTTGCCGTCCCGGTGCACCTGGAAGAGAAGGCAACACGCCCCCACGCAAATCTATAATAGGGAAATCTGATAGATCTTATGATTATACACTCTTACGGTGACATGCTACTCATTTGTCAATCCGATGATCATGCGTCTCAACTTGAGTCACCTTGGATGTCATCGATAAACTTCTCGGCCACTTTAGCATCACAAGTCACTATCGCCTCGATCTTCGGGTATGTGTAGAACTTCGATTTGATGGCACGACATGATCGGTGGCTGCTCCAGTGGTGGTTTGGATCTTCCTAGGATTCCCGGCGACATGCTCTCCTTCGGCGGCAGCTTCGATCATTCCGGGGACTATTCTTTCCTTCCCAACTGAGGCGGCGGCGGATGGCGAGATCACCGAACCCATCAGCGGTGCGGTAACGGATCATCCTGCACACCGGTCTTCTTCGCTTTGGTAGCTTCGATCATTCCAAAGAACAGCTCTCTTCTTCTTCGCATCCCCAACCGTGGCGGGATGGCGGGATCACATTGTCTTACCTCGTAGTAGCCCCCCGCCATGAACTGCGTAGGCGCGGTGACATTCGTGTCGCGGATTGGAGGTTGTTTTCATGACTCCATTGGCGCTGCTCGGTGTTGAAGTTGCGGCGCTGTTGGGTGTTGTTGAACTCGCGGCGCTGCGCCACGGATCGGAGGGTGCTTCCGCTACTCATCAGCGGTGATTGGTGTTGAAGTTTGTGCCGTTGGGTGTTGTTGAGCTTCGCGGCGGCTTCGCCAAGGGATCGGAGGGTGCTTCCGCTACTCATCGGTGCTGATTGTTGTTGAAGTCGTGGGCGCTGCTTAGTGTCGAACTCGCAGGGGGACTCCATTGCGGCGTAGGGCATGTTGGAGCCGAAGCCAGCAAGTAGCAAAGGCGGTCGTAGAGCGTGGTGGAGCGAAGGCAGTAGTAGGGCGTGGTGGTATAAGAATGGGAAGACAAACTGAAACGATGAGATTATCGATTTGATTTCCACGATGATTTGATTCCCGATGGTTTGATTCCACTGTGCGTTTTTGTGTATCGATTCACGTCGATTTGCATGTCACCAATCGGCTTGTTGGGAGAAACGAGCATTTTTGCATACACACGTTCCGAAATATTCGAGTTGGTGGGGGCCATGCACAAAGGGAAATTTGTCCATTCAACATGTTATGAACAAGCTCGATTCTCGGGAACAACAAAATATACTAGACATCCTATTCTACCAAGTCTGAAGAATAAGGCAGTGCTAGACGATAGAGGAAAACAACCCTGTCCTATTCTAGCAAGTCTAAAGAAGAAGGCGACGCTGGACGACAGAGCAAAACAACCTTGTCTATCAGGAGCAAGACTCAATCATCCTATTCTAGCAAGCCTGAAGAAGAAGGCAACGTACATAGGCCACCGATCGACATCTTCGACCTATTGCAATCCAGCAAACCAAAGTGCTGAAAGGACCGAGGGAGAGCTCAGACAAGTAGTAGCAATGGCGATTGGGCTTGCAAAGGGAGCCACGACTCAGAGAAGAGAAGGAGAGAGGGGAAGGTTAGAGATCCATGGCCCACGACAGGTTACACATGGAAGTTAGCTAGTAAAATCACATAGTTAACCAAGTAAAATCATGTGATACAACAAAGCCACCAAACAACAAACACTAAGATGACTACCTATTGGAAATCAAGCTCATGCCGATCCAAAGTCGAGCGTGACATAAAGTCCATGCTCACACAAATTTATAACCATGTTTGATCCTAAGTTGATTAGCAATCTCATAAGACAAGAATGCATCTATGGCGGCGTACTTCACATGCTCATTTGACAACTCCGAAGCCCATTTACTGTGGAAAGAGTCGTCCTTTTGAGTCTTCTCGAGAGATGGTATGTCCAGTAACGCATTTTCGAGTGATTTGAGTGATGTACGGTCACCTTTACCATTTTTTCGAGACTTGATGGGATGGCCATACACAGCAAGGTCCGACATGATTTCTTGTAGGTCGTAGTACTTTTTAATTTTGATATTGTAATTAATCTTTAGCCGATCGGCATCTGGCGGATATCTGCTCTAGTCGGATGTGGTCCTCCTTGATTAAATCCTTCAAAACAATAGGGATGCTTTGCCGGCCCGGTGCACACGAAGAGAAGGCAACACGCCCCCACGCAAAAAGCTATAATAGGGAAATCTGATAGATCTTATGATTATACACTCTTCTGATAACATGCTACTCGCTGTCCAATCCGATGATCATGCGTCTCAACTTCGAGTCACCTTGGATGTCATCGATAAACTTCTCGGCCACTTTAGCATCACAAGTCACTATCGCCTCGATCTTCGGGTATGTGTAGAACTTCGATTTGATGGCACGACATGATCGGTGGCTGCTCCATTGGTGGTTTGGATCTTCCTAGGATTCCCAAATGACATGCTCTCCTTATTTGGCGGCTTGATCATTCCAGGACTATTCTCTCCTTCCCAACCGAGGCGGCGGGATGACGAGATCACGGAACCCATCGGCGGTGCGGTGACGGATCATCCCATAACCGGTCTTCTTCCCATTTGGTAACCGATCATTCCAAAGAACAGCTCTCTTCTTCTTCGCATCCCCAACCGTGGCGGGATGGCGGGATCACATTCTCTTACACGTAGCAGCCCCCCGCCATGAACGTAAGCGCGGTGACATTCGTGTCGCGGATTGGAGGTTGTTTTCACGACTCCATTGGCGCTGCTCGGTGTTGAAGTTGCGGCGCTGTTGGGTGTTGTTGAACTTCCTTGTGGCCCAGGCCAGGGATCGGAGGGTGCTTCCGCTACTCATCGGCCCCGATTGGTGTTGAAGTCGTGGCGGGCGCTTAGTGTCGAAGTCGCGGCGGGACTCCATTGCGGCGTAGGGCATGTTGGAGCGAAGTTAGCAAGTAGCGAAGGCAAATAGAGAGTGGTGGAGCGAAGGCAGCTGTAGGGCGTGGTGGTATAAGAATGGGAAGACAAACTGAAACGATGAGATTATCGATTTGATTTCCACGATGATTTGAATCCCACGATGGTTTGATTCCACTGTGCGTTTTGTGTATCGAGTTCACGTCGATTTGCATGTCACCAATCGGCTTGTTGGGAGAAACGAGCCTTTTGCATACACACGTTCTGAAATATTCGAGTTGGTGGGGCCATGCACAAAGGGAAATTTGTCCATTCAACATGTTATGAACAAGCTCGATTCTCAGGGACAACAAAATATACTAGACATCCTATTCTACCAAGTCTGAAGAATAAGGCGATGCTAGACGATAGAGGAAAACAACCCTGTCCTATTCTAGCAAGTCTAAAGAAGAAGGCGACGTATTTGGGCGTGAGCAAAACAACCTTGTCTATCGGGAGCAAGACTCAATCATCCTATTCTAGCAAGCCCGAAGAAGAAGGCGGCGTACATAGGCCACCGGGTCGACATCTTCGACCCGTTGCAATCCGACAAACCAAAGTCTTTGAAAGGGCCGAGGAGAACTTCGGACAAGTAGTAGCAATATCGATTGGGCATGCAAAGGGAGCCATGACTCGAGAAGAGAAGGAGAGAGGGGAAGGTTAGAGATCCATGGCCATGACACTTACACATGGAAGTTAGCCAGTAAAATCACATAGTTAACCAGTAAAATCATATGATACAACAGGCCACCAAACAACAAACACTAAGATGACTACCTATTGGAAATCAAGCTCATGCCGATCCAAAGTTGAGCGAGACATAAAGTCCATGCTCACACAAATTTATAACCATGTTTGATCCTAAGTTGATTAGCAATCACATAGGACAAGAATGCATCTATGGCGGCGTACTTCACATGCTCATTTGACAACTCCTCCGAAGCCCATTTACTTGTGGAAAAAAGTCATCGTTTTGAGTCTTCTCGAGGGATGGTATGTCGATTACCGCATTTTCGAGTGATTCGAGTGATGTACGGTCACCTTTACCATTTTTACGAGACTTGACAGGATGGCCATACATAGCAAGGTCTGGCATGATTTCCTGTAGGTCGTAATACTTTTTTAGTTTTGATATTGTAGTCAATCTTTAGCCGATCAGCATCACCGGCGCAGATATACGCGATCCGGATGTGGTCCTCCTTGATTAAATCCTTCAAAACAATAGGGATGTTGTCGGCTCGGTGCACTGAAGAGAAGGCAACGCCCCCACACAAATCTATAATAGGGAAATCGATAGATCTTATGGTTACACACTCTTACGATGATATGCCACTTTCATTGTCCAATCCGATGATCATGCGACTCAACCCGAGTCACCTTGGATGTCATCGATAAACTTCTAGGCCACTTTAGCATCGCAAAGTCACTATCGCCTCGATCTTCGGGTATGTGTAGAACTCGATCCGATGGCACGACATGAGCGGTGGCTGCTCCAAAGGTGGTTTGGATCTTCCTAGGATTCCCGGCGACATGCTCTCCTTCGCTTTGCGGCTTTCGATCATTCCAGGGGACTATTCTCTCCTTCCCAACCGAGGCGGTGGGATGGCGAGATCACCGTAACCCATCGGCGGTGCGGTGACGGATCATCCCGCACACCGGTCTTCTTCTTTGGCAAAGATCGATCATTCCAAAGAATGCTCTCTTCTTCTTCGCATCCCCAACCGTGGCGGGATGGCGGGATCACATTCTCTTCGTAGCAGCCCCCGCCATGAACCGTAGGCGCGGTGACATTCGTGTCGCGGATTGGAGGTTGTTTTCATGACTCCATTGGTGCTGCTCGGTGTTGAAGTTCTTGGCGGCTGTTGGGTGTTGTTGAACTTCGCGGCCAAGGCCCGCTTGATCGGGAGGGTGCTTCCGCTACTCATCGACGCTGATTGGTGTTGAAGTCGTGGCGCTGCTTAGTGTCGAACTCGCGGCGGGACTCCATTGCGGCGTAGGGCATGTTGGAGCGAAGCCGCAAGTAGCGAAGGCGATCGTGAGAGCGTGGTGGAGCGAAGGCAGCTGTAGGGCGTGGTGGCATAAGAATGGGAAGACAAACTGAAACGATGAGATTACCGATTTGATTTCCGCGATGATTTGATTCCCATGACGGTTTGATTCCACGTGCGTTTTGTGTATCGGTTCACGTCGACTTGCATGTCACCAATCGGCTTGTTGGGAGAACAGAGCCTTTTGCATACACACATTCCCGAAATATTCGAGTTGGTGGTCGGCCATGCACAAAGGGAAATTTGTCCATTCAACACGTTATGAACAAGCTCGATTCTCAGGAACAACAAAATATACTTGACATCCTATTCTAGCAAGTCTGAAGAATAAGGCGATGCTAGACAACGAGGAAAACAACCCCTGTCCTATTCTAGCAAGTCTAAAGAAGAAGGCGACGCCGGGAAACAGCAAAACAACTTTGTCTATCAGGAGCAAGACTCCATCATCCTATTCTAGCAAGCCTGAAGAAGAAGGTGACGTACATAGGCCACCGGTCGACATCTTCGACCTATTGCAATCCAGCAAACCAAAGTGCTAAAATGACCTAGGGAGAGCTCGGACAGTTAGTAGCAATGGCGATTGGGCATGTAAAGGGAGCCACGACTCAGAGAAGAGATGGAGAGAGGGGAAGGTTAGAGATCCATGGCCATGACAGTTACACATGGAAGTTAGCTAGTAAAATCACATAGTTAACCAGTAAAATCACGTGATACAACAGGCCACCAAACAACAATCACTAAGATGACTGCCTATTGGAAATCAAGCTCATGCCGATCCAAAGTCGAGCGAGACATAAAGCCCATGTTTAGACAAATTTATAACCATGTTTGGTCCTAAGTTGATTAGCAATCTCATAAGACAAGAATGCATCTATGGCGGCGTACTTCACATGCTCATTTGACAACTCCTCCGAAGCCCATTTACTATGGAAAGAGTCGTCCTTTTGAGTCTTCTCGAGAGATGGTCTGTCCAGTACCGAATTTTCAAGTGATTCGAGTGATGTACGAACATCTTTACCATTTTTACGAGATTTGATGAGATGGCCATACACGCAAGGTCCCAGGCATGATTTCCTGTAGGTCGTAGTACTTTTTAGTTTTGATATTGTAGTCAATCTTTAGCCGATCAGCATCCTGGCGGATATCTGCTCCACTCCAGATGTGGTCCTCCTTGATTAAATCCTTCAAAACAATAGGGATGCTGCCGGCCCGGTGCACCTAGAAGAGAAGGCAACGCGCCCCCACGCAAATCTATAATAGGGATAGATCTTATGGTTATACACTCTTCTGATGACTTGCCACTCGCTGTCCAATCCGATGATCATGCGACTCAACCTCGAGTCACCTTGGATGTCATCGATAAACTTCTCCGCCACTTTAGCATCGCAAGTCACTATCGCCTCAATCTTCGGGTATGTGTAGAACTCGATCTGATGGCACGACATGATCGGTGGTCGTTCTAGTGGTGGTTTAAATCTTCCTAGGATTCCCAGCAACTGCTCTCCTTCATTGGTAGCTTCCGATCATTCTAGGGACTACTCTCTCCTTCCCAACCGAGGCGGCGGGATGGCGAGATCACCGGAATCCATCAGCGGTGCGGTGATGGATCATACCGCACATCGCTGCGCTTCTTTTGGCGGCTTCGATCATTCCAAAGAACAACTCTCTTCTTCTTCGCATCCCCAACCGTGGCTGGATGGCGGGATCACATTTTCTTCTGTAGTAGCCCCCTGCCATGAACTGTGGTGCAGTGACAATCGTGTCACGGATTGGAGGGTGCTTTCATGACTCCATCGGCACTGCTCGGTGTTGAAGTTGCAGCGCTGTTGGGTATTGTTGAACTCACGGCGCTACGCCGCGGATCGGAGAGTGCTTCCGCTACTCATCGGCGCTGATTGGTGTTGAAGTCGCGGCGCTGCTCGGTGTCGAACTCGCAGCAGGACTCCATTGCGAAGCATAGGGCATGTTGGAGCGAAGCCAGCAAGGAGCGAAGGCAGTCGTAGAGCGTGGTGGAGGGAAGGCAGCTATAGGGCGTGGTGGTATAAGAATGGGAAGACAAACTGAAACGATGAGATTACCGATTTGATTTCCGCGATGATTTGATTCCCACGATGGTTTGATTCCACTGTGCGTTTTGTGTATCAGTTCACGTCGATTTGCATGTCACCAATCGGCTTGTTGGGAGAACAGAGCCTTTTTGCATACACACGTTCCCGTAATATACGAGTTGGTGGTCGGCCATGCACAAAGGGAAATTTGTCCATTCAACATGTTATGAACAAGCTCGATTCTCAGGAACAACAAAATATACTAGACATCAATGATCATGAAGTGTCTGAAGTTGATTTTGTAAAATGGTTCTGACCAACAGGAGAGATGGGTCGCTAGTTGTACATATACGCATAAAGGTGCCTTTGGACATGAGAAGGGAAAATACAAGCTAGCGAGATGCTGGCGACATGTGGAGGCAGAGGCGGGGAATATTTTCGCTATCGCTATGGTGGCGGCGAAGAGGGATAGGGTGAGGCGACATGTGCGGCGGTGGCGATGAGGATTTTTGTTTGCTGTGGAGACGGCGCGGATCATCGACATGGTGGCAATGGAAGAGGAGGGACGACGCAGAGGCGCAACCGGGCATGGATGATGACACGGAGCGCCTCATCGCGTCGCTGCCCTTGTTGTTCCATGGCATCACCGCTAGCAGCAATGATAAAGAACTCCCCGGACTGCGTGTGTGCAAAGCTCGAGCCGCTCAACGGCGAGACCAGGATCTCCGGCTGCTCCTAGAGTGCCGCTCAACAAATGAGACGGATCTCCGGCTGCTCCTAGAGTGCCGCCACGCGTTCCATGCCCCCTGCATCGATACTTGGCTCCGCACCAAGCTCGCCTGCCCACTCTGGCGTATCGTTGTCTTGTTCCCACTCCCTCCCCTCCCGGTGGTCGGCGTCCCGGGGATCAGGCGCCGGAGGCCACGGAGGCGGTGGCCGAGTCGGCGTCATCCCTCTTAGAGCCGTGGAGCCAGGACAACTAGCGGGGTGACGAGCATGTAGTTGTGGTCTTGTCATCAAAAAGGTTGCGCATGTGGGGTCCAGAGTAAAAAGAAACCAATCACGCGCGGGGAAGATAAGCTGGACGGACGCACATACGTAAGGAATTTTCACGCTAAGAAACAACTTGATCAGGGTCCGATTCGCTCGGTTCATCCTCTGGATCCCGATCCTAGACACATTCAACTAGCTAGGCCACCGCATTGATGGCACCGAGTGCAAGCGATAACTCTTGGCACCGCTGAATGCGTTGTGGGTGTTCCTCCTCATGGACGTTACATGGCTGCTCGTTGACGCATGCTAGCGCTACCAGTACTAGAACATGGTGGTTTTTTGATATGCCAGCACCTACGACCACCTAGATTACAATGGTGGACCCTTCATCATTGTCTATGCAGGCTCTAACATCGATAAGACATGCATCTCTTCCTACTCATCTAATACTAGAACATGGAATAACACAAACTTCCATGATCACTCTTACTATGACGATGACCACGTATTATAATATTATCGGTTTGATGCCCTATGGGCCCATGGGGAATACAATCTTTATGTCAAAGTCATTGAGAATAGTAGTCAAGTAATATTTAGGTTTGCATTAAATGATAATCTTTTTAATACCATATATCTTTGTCATCCTCTTGTACTCATAAGCACAGAGGATGGTGGGCTGAATATGCCACCATTGATGGATTTAAACTCCACATGTGGTCGAGGAAGGATGACCCTCAAGTAGATGTTGAATGGACACAAAATAGAGTTACTAACCATGAAATACAGCTCCATAGCAATTCCATCTTGACCTCACTTAGTGTGGTTGCCTTCGCAGATGGGATCGACGTTGTTTTCTTGAGTGCCAATGACATGATGTGCATGTCATCTACAAATTTGATTTATAGAATGAAAACTTGAACAATGTACCCAAGGATGAATTATTATATATATGACATCTTTCCTTACATGAACTTATACAACACTGGAGCACCTTCTAAGTGTGAGAGACCAAGTAGCTGACTCAAGTGCATGAAAACTTGGTGCTTTTTTGTGTGGAATTCTTGATCAAATGAAATCTTGTAGTAAAAATGGTAAATCATCCATGGTGGGATACAATTTTTAGTAGTAATGAGATTGGTGCTAACCTTCTAGTTTCTAAGTTTTTCAAGCTTGAATTTCTCTAAAAAACATCATAGTTCAGTTTGATCATTGATTCCAAGTTTTATCAAGCTTGTCTGTAACAAGCTAGATATTCTTGCTTGCCATGAAAGCATGAAATCTACATATTTACTCTAAAGGGATGACATTGTGTACTCATTAAAAAAAAAAAAAGTCTAGTGAATAGTTTCAACTCTCCAAATGCTCTCTCCGAATGCAATGACACTGCATTCATCTTATTACTGACTTATAAAGCATTTGGAGAGCTGAAACTATTCACTAAACTTTATTAAATGAGAACAAATTATGGAGTGAATATGTAGATTTCATGCTTTCATGCCAAGCAATATCCAGCTTATTATAGAAAATCTTGATAAAATTTGGAACCACCAATCAAACTAAACTAATATGTTTTAAGAGAAGTTCCAGCTTAAAAAACATAAAAATTTGAAGGCTAGCACCAATCTCACTAATGCTAAAAATATAATGGTATCCCACCATTTATCCCATGAGATTTACAATTATTACTATGATATATTTCCCTTATCAAGCAGCCCTTACAAAAAAAAGCACCTTGAGTTTTCATGGAGTTGAGCCATCTATGCTTGGTCCACACCCTTAGAGGCTGCTCCCAGTGCTGTAGATACTCATGTAAGGAAAAACATCATATAAGAATTTGTTCATGGATACATATTGTTCAGGTTTTCATTATTTAGATCAAATTTTGAGGATCATGTCCTCCGCACTCAAGAAAACAATGCTGACCCATCCGCAAAGCCAACCACAATAAGTGAGGTCAAGATGACATTACTAAAGCTATGTTTCAAGGTCAATAACTCCATTTTGTGTCCACTCAACATCTACTTGAGGGTCATTCTTCCTTGACCACATGTGGAGTTTGAATCTATAAATGGTGTGACTATCTTAGCCCTCCATTCTTTGTGCTTGTGAGAGTAGGAGGATGACAAAGGTCAAGTCTATGCGGTACTAAAATGACAGTCATTTAATACAAACCTAAACCATACTTGACAACTGTTCTGAACGACATTACCCACACGCCACGGGGCTTCGAACCGATAATATTGTCATGTTAGTGGTCATAGTCATAAGGAGTCATCATGAGAGATTATATTATTCCATATGCCAGTGTGAGATGAGTAGGTGATATAATTATTCTTAATTTCTCAGAAGACCTTAATTTGTAATTACTAATTCAACTATGCACTTGGATAATTAACATGCTATGATTTGCTTATTCATGTTGTGATTCCAAGTTTTATCAAGCTTGTCTGTAACAAGCTAGATATTCTTGCTTGCCATGAAAGCATGAAATCTACATATTTACTCTAAAGGGATGACATTGTGTACTCATTAAAAAAAAGTCTAGTGAATAGTTTCAACTCTCCAAATGCTCTCTCCGAATGCAATGACACTGCATTCATCTTATTACTGACTTATAAAGCATTTGGAGAGCTGAAACTATTCACTAAACTTTATTAAATGAGAACAAATTATGGAGTGAATATGTAGATTTCATGCTTTCATGCTAAGCAATATCCAGCTTATTATAGAAAATCTTGATAAAATTTGGAACCACCAATCAAACTAAACTAATATGTTTTAAGAGAAGTTCCAGCTTAAAAAACATAAAAATTTGAAGGCTAGCATCAATCTCACTAATGCTAAAAATATAATGGTATCCCACCATTTATCCCATGAGATTTACCATTATTACTATGATATATTTCCCTTATCAAGCAGCCTTTGTTGATTCATGATTCCATTACTTGGATTTTATTTATATAATGATATAATGACTTTGTGCATCTTAAAACTAGAAATGACATTGCAGATTGAGATTGGACATCAAAATCTATGTACAACGAAGCTGATCTGTGACTATGATTTTTTCAGGCACATTCTCATATTTTTATACATGCTGATAATTGTGTTTCATATTTTTATCTATATTGTTGATAGTGGAGTTTTTGTTACAAAAATATTCATCCTTGTTTTACATTCTAAGCATTTGGTGCTTAATTGTGATTTTGGTTTTGGATGACAAATGCTTTGTGCTTGACTCCTTGGCTCAAGAATCTTGGGTTCAGGTGATTTTATAATGGAAGTTAGAACTAGCGGGGGGTTTCAAAAAATGGAACTTAATGAAACTATCAAGGCTCCATTAGTACAAGGTTTGGGATTTACCTACCCAGTGACAAGAGAACAGGTAATTGTTCAGATTTACTAAAATAATATTATCATTTCTTTGGGCTACTGGTTCTTCCTGAATTTTTGTGGTTGATTGTTGTAGTTTTGACAGTAGTTACCATGTCTTGTTATACATAAAAGGTTTGAAGAAAAAAAAATAACAAGGTAAATGGTCTTTCAATAACTAGCCTTGGTGCCCAGCCCAGCTGCCTAGCCTAGGTGTGCTTGCCCTCTGCCGAGGTTCGAGGAGCAGGAGCTGGCGAGCGATGGAGGGAGGAGGAGAGCAACGCTGGGGCCACTCATGGCCACGGACAGCTTGGCAGTAGAGCAAGCTCAGCAGCTCATTGGAGTGATAATTTCAAATCTCGTCATGACCTTGGAAAGCTTGGCTACAACAATGGTTGCAACTAAGAAACATATCTTGTCATGACCTTTGAATGCAGTGCGTACGGTATGTTTTTGGTTCATTTCCTTGTTGAACTTTGCCCCAGCTATAATTTTTTTTCTAGCTCTGTCATTGGACCCACCTGAGCGCGTGCTGGTCACTGAAAAGTCGCACCTTGGTGAACCCTGGCCAGGGCTGATTTTGCATCGCCATGGGTTTCCATACTGCAGATGACACTATCTTCACCGGTGTGGATGTCGTGCCCTGTGATGACAATAAACAAAGGTGATGACAATAAACAAAGGGAGCGAGCCCTTCGCATGATCAAGCACAAGTCCAAATGCCTTGTCACGGACAGGATCCAGTATGTGCTATGAATTGTGATCAAAGATGCTCTCATCTTGGCAGCTTGGCTGCCTATCATCCGTGTTGATGTTGATGAGGTGGGTAATGAGATAATAGAGGTTTGGATAAGTCATGTAGTGACTCCCATTTAGGACTTGTTTGGTTGCCCTCATATTCATCTCAATCCAGATCCACATGCATTGGTATGGATTGCAGTGAAAAATTAACTAATTTTCTTTTAAATCTCACTCCAATACAGAGATGAATACGAGGGCAGCTGAGCCATTGCAAGCACTTTTTTTGTTATAAGTACCTGTAACATTACCCGTGTATCTTGATCTTTTAATTTCTTTAACATCTAACGTTTGTTGCATCAATTGATCACCATTGCAGTTGATTTCTCCTTTGTTGTTTTATTCTTTGCGCTGGGAGGTGTGCCAGATGGGTGTGCTCAATTTTCATAAATGGCGAGGGTTGGTGTTACTTGGTGGTCTTTTGTATGTCTTTTGCTCTTCTAATAAGGATACAGAAAATCTCATGTTAATACTTTAAAAACAAGTTGAAATACATTTTTACTCACTCTGTGGAATGATTTGATCTCTTCCTTTCTAGGAAGCCTGAAAACTGAAGATGAGATGCCAGATGATCCGTCGGTATCTGCACTAGGCGATGAGCGGGGGTCTGGTTTGTACTTGCTGAGGCACATGGATATGTTAAAACTCTTCTACCCGTCAGCAACTGTTGTAGAGGCTCGAGCTAAGATGATGAACAAGAAGAATGTTATCAATAAATTATTGAGCATCAACTGATGATTGGCTAAACCGAGCATGCACACCAACCATTTTTGCGAGTTGAGCCTTGTCCCCTTACCTCAAATGGTGTGCTCGCTCGCAGAGGCCCAGTGACCATGAAGAGGGGATCCGCATGCTCAAGCACAAGTCCAAGAGTTTCAGAACTGAATTCGATGTTGTGCTCTGAGCTGAGTCCATCATCGATTCTAATTTATCCATGCTTTTTCAGAAGTAGTATGCTCAGAGGTGCTTAGGGTGTTACATTGGACGACAGTCTGCAGTGACTTCGCTTTTTATGTAATACTGTTTTTGTCGTCAGGACTGAATATGTCTACTGTTGTATTGTTATTTTTGTCATGCGGGCTACATATGTCTTGCGCTTTTCTCTTACGCCGACGCCAATGCAAGAAAAAGCAAAAGCGGAACGTGCAGATCTCTCCTAAGGGAAAAAACACGTGAACAAGAAATCCATAGCTTTGCTAATACTGTTTTTTTGAACAGCTTTAAGACCACATTTGTTTGTACCATATATAAACTGTAACTCCATCCAAACAACAACAATGCTACCATAAACCAGAAGAGTTGTATTCTCTTCTCTGAAACTATATGAACCATAAAACCATGCCCTATTCATATGTCAGTGTGCCTGAGAGAGATATAGCTATTATTATTGAAGCATATAGCTACTAGCTTCATTTTTGAATAATATATATATGTAAACAGAGACTTTTCAAGGTCCACCAGAGGCTTAACGTCACAGCTCATCTCCTAGCCACTCAGGCCTTCAACTCTTCGGGCATGACTTCTTTTCTTTCACAATCTTTGGCTTTGGGCGGATGCTTATTCATTTGGCTTCGTCGTGGGAGAAGCTCCCGGCCCCCGCGTCGCCCACCCCCCTTCGGGCGACTCGGGCGGCGGCTAACCCTAGCCGCCGCCCCCCCCACCAGCCTGCCCCCCACCTCGCCGCTGCTAGAGGGCGCCGACGGGAAGTCCCGCGGCCCCGATGGCGGCAGCGGCGAGTCTTCCGCCTGCGGACGCGTGCGGCAGCAGGGCCCGAGCGAGCTTCGGCGTCCGACATTCCTCCCCCCCCCCCCCCCCGGCATGGGTTCTCGGTCAGGCGGCCGGGTAGGAGCTTTAGGGCACCAGATCTGGCGTCTTGGGGCCGGCGGCGCCGTTCCCCGCGTGGATCGGGATGGCGGCCACCACCTTCGCCCGCCTCGGCTCTTCCCACTCGAGTCGGAACCGACCTCCTCCGGTGGCGAGGCTGCCAGCACCCTCCATCTCGGGGGCCTCGGCGCCGCTCGGCCTCCAACCGGGTCCTCCGTCGCGCGAGGGCACAAGGCGCCGGCCTCCCGGCACCATCCCAGTCGGCCTGCTGTGCACGGGGGGCAGGGTCCGGCGCCCGGTGGTGCCTCCGAGCTGAGGCGCCGGGGGGCTGCTCAAGGGCGGTGCCGCGACGGGCGGGACATGGTTGATGTCAACCACAACCGCGCTCCTCCTCGCGCCGCGCCGTCGCGCCCCTACTCCGGTAGATTCTGTCAGGTGAGCGTAGGGTTCGTCCCTTGCTTTCTGCGGGCCAGGCCATAACTCATAGGTTGGGTACCTAGGCGAAAGCCTTGCACAACCTTGTTGTGCGACCGACGGCGACGCCTTCAGGCGCCGCTTACCTTCCCCGGGCGTCGGCTTTGTCTCCCTATGACTGCAGGCCTGACCATATCCTCATGGTGAAAACCTTGCTCCACATCTCTAGAGCCGGTGGTGGTGGCATCATCGACGTCGTGTCCCTCTTGAGGGCACCACTGAGGAGGGCAGATTTCGCCTCCCGACTTGACCTCGTATCCCTGGTCCTTTATGCCACCTTGAGCTCTCATGTCATCCCCTCCTACCCTCTCTTCCTTGGAGCCTCCTTGTTCCTCGTTCCCCTCCCTGTGTGTGCCTCCTTGTTCTCTTGGTGAGTCTGGTCATAGCTCGGGGCGTTGTTGTTCCTAGATGGGTGTCCACCTCTGGCGCCTCTGCTCCGTCGATGCTCTCCTTGGTGGTGCCAGGAAATCTTATGCCGGGTGCTATTGCCACCGTTGTCGCCATTCCCCTCCAAGGCCTCCTCCCCGTGGATGGCGTTGAATGCTAATATGTGGGCTCGGATGTGCTGCGTACCTCACCATCATTTTGAAAGGAGGTCGCCGTGTCCAAAGTGATCTTAGGTTTGAGTGTCCTTCACCATTCTTAGTCCCCCCCTCCTCGGCCTGGTCCTCAAATGGAGGATGACAAAGGAGCAGCGCAGTCTACGAGGTTTGGTGCAAGGCGCATGGATCAAAGTGAAACTGGCGAGTATGCTGCTCGACGGTGGCGCAAATCGAAGAGCGACCGGCGTCCCTCGGCCTTCGTCTAGGCCTCTCCTCGTGTCTGTGTTTGTGCTGTTGATAGTGGTGTTTTGTCCCTGTTCTTTCTCTGCCACCTCTGTGTTGTTGTTCTTCCTTCTTGCTCCCGTGTCTCAAACATCTGTAAATCTGCCATTTTTTGGCACTTTTTGAATATATAAATTCGGGTGGGGGTTAAACCCCTCCGGTGACCTATTCAAAAATAAAATCAATCTTTGCCTTTGATAAAAAAAAATGCTTGTATAGCCAAGTCTATTCTAGTATTCAACTTGCGCTTCTTCATTGGCATTCCAACCTGTTCCATGGCTGAAATACAAACACGAGTGAGCAAAATATAAAGAGATGACCACATTTGGTTTTTCAAAACAATACATTATTATAGTTTTCAGCGTGCATCTTATATAACATATATAATAGCAATCGATACATTTGGGACGAATTATATTTCAATTCAGGAGCTAGTTGTACTTAAATTGGAAGCACCAATAGCATTATCGATGCAGCCAGCCGAGCGAGCGAGAGCAGAAAAGGCAACTACAGAGAGAGAGGGAGGCACGAGGAAGCCGAGACAACAGAGCACACGGAGCCTTGGAAGTGAAACTGAAACGCTTCACCTGCCTTGAAGTGAAACTGAAACGCTTCACTCCAGGTGGGCACGTAGGCCGTCGTGCTTAGGCTCATCCATCATCGCTGGAAACGGCAAAACGGGTGGGCCAGGCCCAGCTTGTAGAGTGTTTGCGGTCCAACCAAATTTGGCCCATGCGCCGCACGATATAAACTTCACTCGCTACCGGACTCTCGCATCGCATCTCCTCGGCCTATGCGGCGTGCCAAACTGCAAAGCTAAACCCTAGTCGTGACCTCGATCGGCGGCCGGCCAGCCGTAAAGGCAAATGGTGAAGGCGGCAGTTCAAGGGGCAGGCGAGAGGGCCGAGGTGCGGTTGCTAAGGTGGCGTGGTGATCGACGGCATCCGGCAGCGTCCACTACACAGCGCGACGCAGGCCTTCAATTGTTTGTAAGCCGCCATGTACAGAACTACTGCAGTTGGCGATCAGATCGAGATTATATCGTCGTCAAAACTGCAAAGTTCTCTTTTTGTGTTATTCCGGCTGCCGCGTCGTTCCTCGATATCGCTAATTCCTCGATATCGCATCGTTTCAGCTACCATGGTGCCGCCGTCTCTTCCTCTTCGTCTATTCGTACTCGATTCCATCACTCGTCGGCATCACCGCATCAGCCAACTGCCGCCCGGCGCCCGACAGCGATCACCAGTCAGCCACTGGCGGCAGCGATGACCGACGGCCATATCTTCCTGTCAGCAGTCTTCCACTGCCTATTCTGCATACGCAGAGCAACATCAGCCATCAGTCTAACGTCCTAACAGGCTAGCAGGTATTCTGAACAGTTTGCGATCTGAATTCCTATAGCTTTTTTTTTTTTTTTTGATACTGGATTCCTATAGTTTAATTATCGCACGTTTTTTCCTGCCAAATTCTTGGATTCCAATATAGATTGGTTATTTGGTTTAGTGATCTGCCGTAGCGCCATTTGCAGTCGGCCGATCTCGATCCATGAACAGGCGGACAACTGTGTTAAACGGACAGCCATAGCCAGATACAAAAATTCCGTCAGCCATAGCCATAGGGTATGCAATGCTAAATTAATTATTTTATTACATATATGATTTTTGCAGTATTGGTTTGATATACTGATTCACTATGTAATTCTCTTCCAGCATTCTTGAAACATGAAGAGGAGTGGTGATATTGCCTCTCTTTTTAAGACATATGAAGCAAAACCTTTATATTTCCGGCAACGACCTTTATCAATCAAGATTAAGTCGAGAAACAAGATGGGTGATGGACTTCTGAACGATTGTCTAATGACTTTTATTGAGCGGGATATCTTCTTAAAATTGAGTGAAGAAGACATCATCAACGCTTTCATGGCTATTAGAAGGTGTAGGCCTGACAAGAAGAGGAAAAAGTAGTGACATTTTGTTTTTCAACTATAAAGAGGTATGTAATATTTTAATTCTATGTTAAAGAAAGTTATACTCATCTATTTTATGTACTTTCAGCGTTTTTTTTTTTCTTAACTGTGTTTTATAATTTAAATACTTGTGTATGGACATGCTAAATTTATAGCGACAAAAAAAAGAATTTAGATTTTTTATTTTTGAGAAAAAAATAATTTAGATGATGGACCTTCCAAGTTCACGAGGCATATATAGGCATATGATGATGCGATCATTAGGAATACACTTTTAATTTAAGAGTATTAACAAGTTGATTGATGTCCTTGCCTAGCTAGTTGCCTATTTTTTTGTGAATCGCATGCAGATAGCACATGTAATAGTTCCTACTAAGCTATCTCTGATCGATGATATTGTGAACAAGCAGAGCATATCCTGGAAGCAGTCCGGTGGCGACCCAATTCAAGGGTTAGGCGAGAGGGGGGCGGTGTGTCTATGCAGGGTGCAAAGTAGCAAAGCCACACGACACTCACACTCAACTACAATAGGTGCTTCCAAATCTCTTGAGCCCTCCATTTTTTTTTATTGTTTAACTTCTATTATTTGTAGCAAACTGTACATTTTGTTACCTAAATGGTTCGATGCACATCAGACATATGCATAACATGAACATTAGGAATATGCTGAAGTTTTCATGAAATGCAGCCACGTCCATAGTAGCGCCCGCTGAGTTTATCCCATGTCTGATTGGATGTTTTTTATTTGGGATTAGCATACAGCCACATCTTCACGTTAGGTGACATGAACATATCAAGTTCATCAAGCTCTTCGACAAGTTCATTTGGATCGTTCCCTTTCTCGGTCTTTTGCTCTTTATCCGGTAACCTTCTTGCTTCATTTAACGACAAGTTATTTAAGATTGCAGTTAACTTGAACCTAAAGTTACTTATATCTTGCTACAAACATGAGTAAATGCTGATATATTAAGCAACTAAAAAGTAACTGATTATTCTAAATTAGAAGTAGATTCTTAAGAAAGTAGTTGGATTACATGGTCTGATAAAGTACATCCAGTCCAATACTCCATAAAATTAAGAAGCCATAAACCACAACTATAATTGGCAAATATCCAAAAAAAAATATATGAGACATACATATAATACTTTTGCTGAGATAATGACATTTGCACAGGATGAAAAGATATTTTACCAATCTTTTTGCATTTGTTTGATGATCTTATATTTCATTTGTCAAGATGACACATTGATACCTTACTATCATCTACTTTGGTCTAATTGTGTTGGTTTCGCTGTATATTTTATTTGTCTTTCCATTCCTAATAGCTGGTATGACCAAAACACCAAGGTTAATTAAGAAATGAATATAGAAGAATCTTATCTTTTAAAAAAATTAATATGTACGCTAATAATTAATCCATATTTTTAAGTTAGAAATCGGGCTAGTATGACGTATTTGCTCGAATGAGTCCAAAACATGCATTTCTCCTTCAGAAGCATTGACCACCCCTAGGTAGGGGTGGTAAATATTAAAGTATACGAGCCCAACACTTAACATGCCTATACTAGATGTGTGTGTGTTTACCAGCACTGGTTGTAACGTGAAATAGGGAGACTTAGAATAGTCTTAGGACATGCAACCATGAGATTGCAACTCCATGCATTGTGCACATGCCACTACAAGGGGGCTCTTCCCTTGGCTATTTAACATGTAACCGGGGCCGAGAACAAGGCATCCCGTTCACCCCATCATCCACTATTTTCTTACATGGTACCAAGAGCTCAATCCTCACGGAATCGATCCACACAAAATCTCATTCATGGACCAATCCTCCAACACTGCCGCTGCTTCTGCTCTCTCCCTCGGGATTCTCCCTGTGGTGACAAAATGCTCACCATGGGGAATTAAGGGATGTGGTACGCTCAAGTATCATCTGCACTCAAGGGTGCCAAGCTCTAGCGGTACATCAATCCTTCCACGAAGGCGCCACAAGAGTTTCTTGATGCCTCCCACACCAAGAAGGAAGGGAAAAAAGTTGACCCCGTTCCAAACCCGGACTATGAGTCCTGGGTTGCAAAGGACTAGTAGGTCCTTAGCTTTTGTTCACCTCACTGTCAAAGGAGATTTTCTTGTAGGTGTCGGATGCAACAACTGTGGCTGAGCATTGGGCTGCACTCCGGGGACTGCATGGATCGTAGTCTCGAGCTGACATCATTGTCACACGCATGGATCTCGCCACGACGACAAAGAGAACATCGACCGTGGCTAAGTACTTTATAAACATGAAGGGGCTCGCGGACAGCATGTCGTCAGCAGGTCGCAAGCTAGACAATGAAGAACTCGTCTCCTACATCCTATGTGACTTCGACCTCGACTACGACTATGTGGTCTCGGCGGTCTCCACGCTGGTGAAACCGACACCGCCGCCGGGCTGTATGCCCAGCTCGTGGCTTGCGAGGAACGCCGCGTGATGAAGACCGAATGCCCCAGTCTTATATGAACATGGTGGTAAGAAGGGGCCGTGGAGGAGAAGGCTTCAACAGCAACCGTGGTGGCTATGGAGGTGGTTGTCATGGT
This sequence comes from Hyparrhenia diplandra, assembly GCA_015847255.1. Taxonomy (NCBI): domain Eukaryota; kingdom Viridiplantae; phylum Streptophyta; class Magnoliopsida; order Poales; family Poaceae; genus Hyparrhenia; species Hyparrhenia diplandra. Next base: position 111,899 of record JADLZK010008342.1, on the reverse strand, counting down.
GGCTTCAGTCGCGGCCCCAAAGGAGGACGTAACAGAGGCGGCGGTGGTAGTCGAATCAACTTCGCCGTCGGCCTAATTTGTCGTCTCTGCGGCAAGGAAGGGAACCCGACATATCGTTCCTTCAAACGGTTCAACCGCTCCTACACCGTACCTCCATAGAACGCGGGTAGCCTTAGCAACCTCTTCTTCGAGGTGAGGCGAGCAAAATACGCGGCGGTCCGCGGTCTTCGAGGTGAGGCCTTGAATTCGGACGCCTGGCAGTCACCACTCATGATGTGAACGCAGTATTCATGTGAAACAGAAACGGAGAACGAAGGCGAGCCGCACCGTCTTCCCGGCCCATTCGCTCACTATTTAACTTCCCTACTAGCTCCACTTTTCTTCCACATTCGCTGCTTCCTCCGCCCCCCGCCGCCGCTATGAGGCCAACCGATCCCCGCGTTGTTCGTCGCCGCCTCCTCCGCCCTAGCGCCGCTATGAGTCCAACCTACCCCGCGGTGTTCGCCGCGTTCGTCCCTCCGTTGGCTCCACCTCCTCTGTTTTCGCGGGCCGGCGGTGAGATGCCGCTCTTCCGTGCAGCGGCGACGAGCTGCCCCAAGGCAAAACTCGCCGGGGCTCCGTTTTCTCCGCCTCCTCTGTTTCTGGCCACTGGTGGTGGTCGCCACTCCTCCAGCAGCGGTGGCATGGTGCCGCGCTCCGACCGGCTTCAAGGAGGAACTGCTGGGGCTCCTGGCAGCCGTTCACCCCGCAGCTTGAGGGCGTTAACTCCGAGTCCGACCGGGAGGATGACAAGCATCATGGCTACAGCCGATATGTCCCTAGGGGACGCTGATCTATGCATCAACTACAACCGCACCTACCACTCCTTCAAGTGCCCCGTGTGCCCAGGCAAAAAGGCAGCCAAGTGGTTGACCATGGAGTCTATGAAGCAAAGATATCGTAGGGCAGGCGAATTCCGCGACGCAGAAGGAGCAGAACGAGAAGAAATGGCGTCGCCATTGCAGCCATGCTCGTAATGAGGGGTGGGGGGCCAACCGACCCCCGCGTTGTTCGACCCGCCTCCTTCGCCCCGGCGCCACTATGAGCCTCACCAACCCCCTCGCGGTGTTCGCCTGCGTCGCCTCCTCCGTTGGCTCGCGCCTCCTGCGGTTTCGTGGGCGGGCGGTGTGATGCCGCTCTCCCGCGGCGGCGGCGGCGAGCTGCCCCAAGGCGAAACAGCGGGGGCTCCGTTTTCTCCGCCTCCTCCGGTTCTACGGCAGCTCGTGGTGGTCGCCGCTCCTCCAGCAGCGGCGGCATGGTGCCGCGCTCCGGACTGCTTCAAGGCGGAACTGCTGGCCTCCTCCCCGGCGGCCGTTCACCCCCGCGGGAGGGCGTTAACTCCGAGTCCGACCGGGAGGATGACAAGCATCATGGCTATAGCCGGTGTCCCTAGGGACGCTAATCTACGCGTCCAACTGCAACCGCACCTACCACTCCTTCAAGTGCCCCGTGTGCCCGGGTAAAAGGCGCCAAGTGGTTGACCATGGAGTCCATGAAGCAGCATATCGTGGGGCGGGCGAATTTCGCGACGTAGAAGGAGCGTAACGAGAAGAAATGGCATCGCCATTGCAGCCTTGCCCGTAATGAGGGGTGGGGGCCAACCGACCCTCGCGTTGTTCGCCGCCGCCTCCTCCGCCCCAAGCGCCGCTATGAGTCTGACCTACCCCCGCGGTGTTCGCCGCGCCTCCCTCCGTTTCCAAGGCCGGGCGGCGTGATGCCGCTCTCCCAGCGGCGGCGGCGAGCTGCCCCAAAGCGTAACTGCTGGGGCTCCATTTTCTTCGCCTCCTTCCTACGTTCTACAGCCGCCGGTGGTGGTCGCCGCTCCTCTAGCAGCAGCGGCATGGTGTCGCTACCGCGGATCGCTTCAAGGCGAACTGCCGGGGCTCCCTAACAACTTTCACCCCGCGGGCAAGGACGTTAACTCCGAGTCAGACCGGAGGATGACAAAAATCATGGCTACAACCGACGTGTCCCAAGGGACGCCGATCTACACGTCAACTACAACCGTACTAACCACTCCTTCAAGTGCCCCGTGTGCACGGGCAAAAGGCGGCCAAGTGGTTGACCATGGAGTCCATGAAGCAAAGATATCATAGGCCGGCGACTTCGCGACGCGAAAGGAGCAGAACAAGAAGAAATGGCGTCGCCATTGCATCCTTGCCCGTAATGAGGGGTGGGGCCAACCGACCCCCATGTTGTTCGCCCGCCTCCTCCTCCGCCCCGCTGCTATGAGTCCGACCTACCCCGCGGTGTTAGCTGCGTCGCCGCCTCCTCCGGCTGGCTCCGCCTCCTCCGCTTTCGCCGGGCGGTGTGATGCCGCTCTCCCAGCGGCGGCGACGAGCTGCCCTAAGGCGTAACTGCTGGGGGGCTCCGTTTCTCCGTCTCCTCCGGTTCTACGGCCACTAGTGGTGGTCGCCACTCCTCCAGCAGCGGCGGCATGGTGTCGCGCTCCCAGGCGGCAGACAACGGACTGCTTCTAGGCGGAACTGCGGGGGGCTCCCTGGCAGCTTCATTCACCCCCGCGGGCGGGGACGTTAACCGAGTCCGACCGGGAGGATGACAAGCATCATGGCTATAGCCGACGTGTCCCTAGGGACGCTGATCTACGCGTCAACTACAACCGTACCTACCACTCCTTCAAGTGACCCGTGTGCACAGCAAAAGGCCGGCCAAGTGGTTGACCATGGAGTCCATGAAGCAGCATATCGTAGGGCAGGCAAATTCCGCGATGCGAAGGAGCATAACGAGAAGAAATGGCATCGCCATTGCAGCCTTGCCCGTAATGAGGGGTGGAGGGATGAGATGAGGAGATGGACGACTCGGAGGACGACGTGTAATGCTGTCGCTGGGAAGGCGGTGTCGCCGCCCCGAGTCAGTCCCCCGAGTAGCGTCCCTAGAGTCGCCGTGTTGCCCATGCCTCTGCTGACCGCTGGTCAGTCCGTCGTGTGGACCTGGAGTCGGTCCCCTGAGTCAGTCCTGGAGTCATGTACTCATGTGGTCAAATAAATATTAAATATTAAGTATGAACTTTGTGCTTTTTGGCGAGATACTAGTCATGATTGCATCTAAATCATGTTTGCAAAATAGATTTTACATAAAATCCTGAGAAACAACAAAGGCGGATTTGTGGGGAACTTATTAATATAGGGAACATGGTCGATTTTAGGATTAACAGTTATTAGAAGTAACAGAGTCTGATTTGTGGGAAACATAATAATAGAGAGAACATGGTCGATTTTAAGAGGAACAATTATTAGAAGCAACGAAGTCACATTTGTGGGGAAATTTATAATAGATGGAACATGGCCGATTCTAGGAGGAATAGTAGTACAAGTTCAGATTCAAACTGCAGCAGCGGCTCATAACGACACAAGGTAGCAGCCCTTCAATTGTGTCGTTCTACGTTCTAAGTTCTCTCCTCACAAAAAAAAAACAAAAGTCCATCCTAAGTTCATTAGCAGAAGTCCATCGTCCTAAGTTCATTAGCCTAAGGGCTCAGCATAAGTCGGGTGACTGCTTCGTCCACCCCATTCATATGTCTCATTACAAACCACCCAATCAACGCCAAAAGAACAAACAGTGCCACACTAATTAACCATTTCTGCTTTTGCAGCTCATTCTTCATCAGTCCCAATGCATCAACCGTTGATTCCACATTTTTATCCATGACTTCCAGCAGCTCTTTCTTCATCAGTTCTAATGCATCAGCCGTCGGCACCTCTTCCATCTTGACCTCTAGGTCTTGCAGCTTTTGCTTCATCTCTCTGATGGATTTGGTAAGAGAATCGATGGCCTTATCATGACCATTAAGTGCTATTGTTAACAACTTAGAGACACAGTCAGCTGTGAATCCCATCCTTGATTAACATGGCCTCAGGGCGGTCGCTGGAGTTGGAGGCGGCGGTACGCCGTCGCGCCAAGTGTCACTAGGCAGGCTCGCCGGCGGCGGCCTGGGCAGCTTCGGGAGTTGAGGCGGGCGCTCCTCAGCGGCAAGGTAGGGCAGTCGCCGGAGTTGGATGCGGCGGGCACTTAATGGGCTGAAAGTTTTTGGCCCATGGCCCACCCATGGGCCAGGCCTTTATCTTGCTTTGGCACTAGTTGGATGCGGCTGGCACTTAATGGGCTGAAAGTTTTTGGCCCATGGCCCACCCATGGGCCAGGCCTTTCATATTGCTTTGGCACTATTTTTTTGGTGCGGCCACAATCCGCTGTACCGGGGAGTTGGAGCATGCTCCCGAGGTGTGCGCTCGGGGTATTATAAATCTTTCCCCGCAACATCTCTCACCTTCCATCCTTCACCTTTTTCACTACTCCTAGTACATTGGTGACCATGATTGGCGCTTCTTCCTACGCCTCGAACGTGGGAGGAGGCGCGTCGAGGGAGCAGCGGGCGATGCAGGAGGCTTTGAGCCAGTATCCCTACGTTGTCATCATTGAGCAGGCTGCGAATTAACTTGTCTGTCGTGGTTCCTCCAACATTTTTCAAAAAGGAACAGATGGCTCCAACATCTACTCTTGAGAGCATCTCCAACAATCCCCTAAACATCTTTCTAGTACTTATTTTTCAGTAAGATGAGCAAAAATTTCTCTCCAACAACTTCTAATATTTACTCCTAATCTTTTAGGACTTGGGAAAACCCCTCCCCTAGGTGCCTCGAAAAATCACCAATAGCTATGACTGACGACTAGTAGCACCACAGAGGTCAAGCAAGAGGAGATCCACAATCTTTTTTTTTTGAGCTTACGAGATCTACATTCTACAGTATCAAGCTACTGCTACCCAACCCTAACACACTAGCACCACCAAGATCGAAAACATACCTCTTCTGGCTGAGCCTTCGTCGAGCACTGGCGCTCTGTCGAGTTCGGAGGATTGGCGCTCCTCTGAGACTCCTCCGGTTGCTTCCTCTTCATACCGGGTGAGCGAGTAGTATACGTATTGATTGGGTAAATAGGAGGGTAGATAGGGGAGGAGCAATTCTGATGGGACGTCAGGCATCGGGAACCGTCGACAAAGAGAGAAAGAGAGCGCTGATTACTGGAAAGCGCCTGAGAGCGCCATTACTGCACGCTTGGTATTTTGGAGCGGCAGTCGTCAACCCCGTGGATAGAAGGGAGCGCTGCCGGGACGTAAGGGAGTGCCGCGACGAAGCCGGGCCCGGTTGGTTTCAGGCGTCCAGCCCATTTTGAGGCAGCCCTAGCGGCGTGTCGGCGCACGTGCGAGGCCCAGTCTTCGCATGTTTTTGCACGTTGGTCGAATTAGGAGGAACAATAATTAGACGCAACAGAGGAATAATTGTGGGGAAAATATAAATTGTGTAATTGTAGACGAATTTGGGGGGAACAATAGTTAGACGCAATGAATGTGTAATTGTGGGGAACATGGCCAGTAGGTCGGATTAGGTTATTAGACGCAATGGAGGAGTAATTGTGGGGAACATAGTATAACATGGTAGAATTAGGCAGAACAGTAATTAGACGCAACGAAGGCGCAATTATAGGGAACAGTAGAATAGAGGGAGCGTGGTCAAAATTAGACGCAACGAAGGCGCAATTATAGGGAACAGTAGAATAGAGGGAGCGTGGTCAAATTAGCGGGAACATTAATTAGACGCAACAGAGGAGTAATTGGGGGGAACATGGTCGAATTAGGGGGGAACATAAATTAGAAGCAACGGAGGCGAAATACAGAGAGGACAGTTGTCCAAACCTATTAGTTGCAGATAAGTTCATGGGAACCTAACAAAAGCCCCATCTGTCATGCTTCAGCGCACTTGAATTCTATTGTTATAAACCTAACGTACTGACATAGGACATCCACTATGGTAGTGATCTCTAGAGGCCAAAAAGGCACATAAGTGTAGACAAGGACAGGCTTAAAAAGACGCATAATAAGATATGACCGGAACAGGCTCCCAGGCTCCATGATCTCCCAGGCTCCATCTTATTTCTTCTTCTTCTTTTCATCCACTATGCTAGTGATCTCTAGTGGAAGCTGCACATCATTTTTCTTGTGGAGAAGAAGGTAGACCAGTTTTGGTCGCACGTGTTCCTCCACAGAGAACTACAAATTGAAATAGAAAGGAGTCGGTGTTTTTTTTCCTTTTTTTGCAGTGTGAAGTTGGAAACATGCATGTTGTGTTAAGAGGGAATACACTAGCACGTGGCAAGGACGATTCATAGCCACTGTATCTTTCAAGGTAGACCATAGATGCTAAAGCACAGGGGTGGGACTTGATAAAAACAGTTGATGCGTTTATCTTGTCCAGGTTGGAAAATGGCGAGGCGTAGCCCTCTTTCTTGAAGGCATCATCTGCCTGCTTCGCGAATGCTTTAGCATACTTTTGAATCTGAGACTTGAAGTTTGTTGTTGTGGAAAGCAAGATAGAGACTTGGTTACTTGAGGGATCGATAGTATCAACAAAAAAACACATTCCATTCTTTATGTTCATGTTGAAAGATGGGAACAATTATCTGCAAAAACTATCATTTATTAGAATGTTGAGTGTACGAACTTAAGAATAATGCAACACTTAAGTAATGACTGAACATGAGAAATTAACATTTATCATAATACTACTGCAGCTTACAAATCTCGACTTATAGCTCCCGTTTTTTTCCTAAAGCACTTGTCTTTTGGTTCACTCTTCAACCAAGAAGCAATCTCACTTTGAATCTCTTGCATTCCATTACTAGTCTGCACAACAAAATATTCATATCGTGTTTACGCTCATAAAATGTTCCCCTTTATGACTTCCTGTTGCTACAATGCCAAATATGTTTGTTTCGAAAAACTTACCAGGTTTTACGGTGGAAAAATCATTTTTCTTTGCCCGGGCGTTGTTTTTCAACATCATCGTGCTTGAGGCATTGAACAAATGCATCCATAATGGTCATTGTACTTTGTCGTCTTTCTCTAAGCACTTTATCACCGACCCCCCGTCATGGTAATGTCGCCCAACTTGAACAACACAAAGATCATTGCTTTGCCAATTAAAAACACGATATGAATATCGGTCAATTACTCAATAAAAAGAACTCTCAATAAACTAATCATCCATAAACTTACCGGTTTGTTTTGACATAATCGTAGACCTCATCTCTCTTTGTATCGGTCGGTTATGCGGCTACTTCAAATCTTAGGGGTTCATGTTTGGTTGCTCTTGGCTCGCCATGTCTTGCGCATTCGCTTTTCTTACCGTGAAAAGTGTTTGTCCTCACTCTTCTCATCCGGCGATGTGTGCTCACTCTTCCGATCCTTTCTGGCGATGTGGATTCCACAGAGGTCTCTTTATTGCTTGGTTGTTCAGAAAAAGTGAGAGGCAGGGACTGGTGGTCAACATTGCCTGATGCGACTTTGCTTGCATCACTGCCAGAGGTCTCATTCTTGCTTGGTTGTTCATAAGTGAGAGGCGGGAGTGATGGTCATCACTGCCACTCTTGTCTTCCCCGCTAGATTGGTTCCAAATGGATTGGGTGAAGTAGAGGTTCTGGAACTTCATTGATTGGGCCACCTGGTCGTGCTCGGTTCATCTTATGGTGGAGTAGTTCCATAGAAAGCTTCTTTCGAACATGAACACGCTTGTTTGCATGCATTTGTCCAAAATAGATGCATTTCAAAGTGATGGATATAGGATCAAGTAAATTGGTTACCAAAAACAAAGCGGACCAAAGCATCAATTTGTTGTGACGAGGGTGCTGCCCTCGGCAGGTCATGGGCAACCTCCTCGGGGCACGCTAGAAGGATAGGGGCACTGCGAGTAGTGGAAGAATAGAGTTTGTGGCCTAGGATCTAAACCTAAACAGTTGATACCATGTAGAAGAACAGAATTGGTGTAACTGATGGATCATATTGCATTGAGGCCTTAGCCAGTATATATGAGAGTACAAGACTTGGGGGGTAAACCAACCCTATTGGCATTACTAGAAATTACAAAGAGAAGACCTTGACTACTAGGAAGTCCTAGTCTCAGTCTAATTCCTACTTGGTTGTTAGGAAGTTTCACTGTAATTGCTTGCAGCCAGTAGATTATCTACCAAATGTACTCTCTCTAATAATTTCAAAACATGGATATAGGATCAAGTAAATTGGTGTTTTGAAATCAAATTGAAATCCGGTTTCAGTTAAGTTCTTTGGACATCACTGAATGAGATTTCTTTGAACATGTTTGAAAATGTTTACCTTGCTGAGGTTATATATGTCCATACTCTCAAACCTTTGGATATATAATAGAACGTGAAAACACAAATCCCCCATCTCGCAACATGAAAAAACCACATAAGTTTCACAAGCATCTACCGGTTTTTCGTTTTAATATAAACACGCATAAATGAAGTGTCATCCACTTACTTGTTATCTTGAGGCTTAACACGTGGAAACTCTTTACAATATTCAGAGATATCCATGTTGTGCTTACGACGCAAATGTTTCACAATGCCCTCAGATCACGGAAGCTGCCTCCAATTTATGTATGAAAGGTTTGGAATCAAGAATATATACTTTTCTTATGGTTTTTTAGTAACAACCACCAAGGACCAGTGACCCTCATTAACTATAGGAATGAATATCTCTGAAAAAAAATCTACTGAACACATGGAGCTAATATAATATTGAAATACAAAGATCCAAAGAAATAATGAACAAACCTCATTCACGCTCTTCATTTTCTCTCGTTGTTAGCTCTTTGTCCGTAAAGACAGTTCCTTTGTATGTTGGAATCATCAAAGAGACAACATAAAGTTCTTGAATAAGTTCTTGGACAAGTACTTACAACATAAAAAAATCTATTGGATAAGTAATTATAGCAAAGAAATTGACTCGGGATGATTTTGTCATCCTCCCAATCCATTGACCATAGGTGGCATACTAGATGCAGTATATCTCTCAATGCATATGACCATATTCTTCGAAGCATTCAACATATGTTTTCTCAACTACACGGAACTCACCAAAATCCAAGATACATTTGTTGCGGGTTCTATCTAAGGCATGCCCCTTGTACTCTTTCTCTATATCAAGACACTAGAGATAAAGGATAAGGATAGCATAAGAGAATCTCAAAAACCATTACAAATCTTGCAAAACTAAAGGGGCACGGATACTTACCTCGGTACTCATAGGCACCTCAATAATCTCGGGCTCGGGCACTTTTACAAATTTCACATAACAAGTATCCTCCCACTTCTTAAACTGAAATGGACACGAAAAAAATACAAAGTCAATCAAGAGCAGTCATAATTATAAAACTTCAGATGAACATGTCCTCTAGGGGCTGCACCACTAGCTGCCTGATCCCTAGTTGTAGTGCATTCACCCTCAATAGCTTTGCTTCCTTGATCACCCCCAGCTTCGCTGTCCTGTGCACCCCAGCAGCTGCCCTGGCCTTTTTCTTTGACGGCAAAGGGAACCTTCTACATACAAACCTCAATGCTTCGTACATCCTCCGGTATTCTGCTGAATTATCTGATTTGTAATCGGATAGCAACTTAGCGTAGCTAGCCGGCAGTCAACAACATGTTTCACCACTTCTTTTAGATCCACAAGTGAAACATCCGCCACGGGGAGTTTAATTAGATCAAACTCTTGATGGACAACTGCTCTGTCCAAAAGGTCTCCGCAGATTTTTCTGAGGTTGATGGACAACTTTAAGAGGTTGCCTAAACCTAGTTCATCAATCTTATGCCCCGCTACTTCTCGAAGCAGCTTACCCAGTGATATGACAACCCCAAGGTTGCACCTTGTCAATGGCCCTATGTCGCCATTGGGTTCCTACACGACGTCACCCTGCACATTTTCTTCCCTCCGCCTCTTCCCCATTGTGAAATGATGCCTGCACAACCAATCTGAAAAGACTACTACAAATCCAAGCGAGACATTGGCATGAAAAGAGAGAACATATTGCATCACCTACTGCTAAATCATGTTTCGTCTAAATGTTGCATCACGTTGTTTGCTAAATCATGTTCCGTCTAAATGTTGTTGCGGCTAATACCTTGTTCCCCATAATTTCGAGAGCATCTAATATCATGTTCCGCGCCTAAGACCCATTGCCGCTACGAGAGCATCTAATAACAATCAGCGTCTAATAACAAGAGCATCTAATAACAATCAGCGTCTAATAACGAGAGCATCTAATAACAATCAGCATGGCACCTGGCCAGCGGATTGGAGAGCGACCGATAGTGAGAAGGCCACGAGAACAGAAGAACAGTGAGAAGACCGGCAGCGAAAAGGCCGCGAGAAGAAAGGGGGCGGAAAGGGAAATTAGCATCACGCAATCGAGGCGAACAAGAGAAGAGGCACACGGCGGATGGAAACCAACCAGAGTCGTGGGGGAGAGATTTAAAAAAAACCTAGGGAAAGAGGAGTTGAGGAGTTGTGAATAGGAGAAGAGGCACACGAACAAAGATGAACACTTACCTCCGTTGGTTGACCCTAGTTGACCCCGCCGACACAACACCGTTGGCCAATAGCACATACCTCTCTCTTCATGTTCTCCACCGTGGGCCCCGCCAGCATGGGCCAATAGTCCTCCCAAAGTCCTCTTCATGTTCCCCCTAAATGCCACGAATATGAGGGTCAGCAATGTTCCCCACAATTATGCTTCCGTTGTGTCTCAATAGTGCTCTCCCCATTAGCACAACGTTCCCTACAATTACCATATTCTCCATAATTTCACACAATTACGCCTCCGTTGTGTCTAAACAATGTTCCTCCTTACTTAGTAATGTTCCTTCATTTACTACGTCCCCCTAATACAGTCATGTTCCCCCAATTAACATTGTCTAATTTGGACGTACGCACATACGTAAGGAATTATTGCGCCGCATTCCGACCGAGAAACAACCTAATCAGGATCCTATTCGCCGATTCATCCTCCGGATCCCGATCCTAAACATATTCAACTAGCTAGGCCACCGCATCGATGGCACAGAGTGCAAGCGATAACTCTCGCACCGATGAATGCGTTGTGGGTGTTCCTCCTCATGGTTACCCTTGCGGGGTTCATCTCGCATGTGTTACCACGCCACGTGGCATGCTTGTCAACGCATGCGGATGCTACCAAGACTAGAACATGGTGGTTCTTTGATATGCCAGCACCTACGACCACCTTGATTACAATGGTGGAGCCTTCGTCATCGCTCTATGCAGGCTCTAACATCGATAAGAAATGCATCTCTTCCTACTCATCTAATACTAGAACATGGAGTAACACAATCCTCCATGATCACTCTTACTATGATGATGACCACGACATCACAATATTATCGGTTTGATGCCCTATGGGCCCATGGGGAATGCAATCTTCTTTATGTCAAAGTCATTGAGAATAGTAGTCAAGTACAATTTAGGTTTTGCATTAAATGACAGGTCATTTTAATACCACATAGATCTTTGTCATCCTATTGTACTCATATAAGTAGAGAGGATAGTGGGCTAAGATATGCCACCATTGATGGATTTAAACTCCACATGTGGTCGAGGAAGGATGACCCTCAAGTAGATGTTGAATGGACACAAAATAGAGTTATTGACTTGAAATACAGCTCCATAGCAATTCCATCTTCACCTCACTTAGTGTGGTTGGCCGCAGATGGGATCGACATTGTTTTCTTTGAGTGCCGGTGACATGATCTGCAAATTTGATCTATAGAATGAAAACTTGAACAATGTATCCAAGGATGTATTATTATATATATGATATCTTTCCTTACCAAAACTTATACAACACTGGAGCACCTTCTAAGTGTGAGGGACCAAGTAGCTGACTCAAGTGCATGAAAACTTGGTGCTTTTTGTAAGGAATTCTTGATCAAGTGAAATCTTGTAGTAAAAATGGTAAAGCATCCATGGTGGGATACAATTTTTAGTAGTAATAATGAGATTGATGCTATAACCTTCTAGTTTCTAAGTTTTTCAAGCTTGAATTTCTCTAAAAACATCTTAGTTTATTTAATTTGATCGTTGGTTCCAAGTTTTTATCAAGCTTGTGTCTCGTAACAAGATGTTCTTGCTTGCCATGAAAGCATGAAATCTACATATTTACTCTGAAGGGATGATAGTGTGTTCTCATTAAAAAAAGTCTAGTGAATAGTTTCAACTATCCAAATGCAATGACTATGCATTCATCTTATTACAGACTTATAAAGCATTTGGAGAGCTGAAACTATTCACTAAACTTCATTAAATGAGAACAAATTATGGAGTGAATATGTTGATTTCATGCTTTCATGCCACACAATATCCAGCTTATTACAGAAAAGCTTGATAAAAATTTGGAACCACCAATCAAACTAAACTAATATGTTAAGAGAAGTTCCAGCTTAAAAAACATCGAAATTTGAAGGCTAGCACCAATCTCACTAGTGCTAAAAATATAATTCCCTTGTGTTTTACCATTATTACTATGATATTTCCCTTATCAGGCAGCCCTTACAAAAAAAGCACCTTGAGTTTTCATGGAGTTGAGCCATCTACGCTTGGTCCACACCCTTAGAGGCTGCTCCCAGTGCTGTAGACACTCATGTAAGGAAAAACATCATATAAGAATCCGTTCTTGGATACATATTGGTCACGTTTTCATTATTTAGATCAAATTTTGAGGATCATGTCCTCCGCACTCAAGAAAAACAACGCTGACCCATCCGAATTCGTTCTTGGATACATATTGTTCAGGTTTTCATTATTTAGATCAAATTTGAGGATCATGCCTCTACACTCAAGAAAACAACACTGACCCATCCGCAAAGCCAACCGCAATAATTGAGGTCAAGATGACATTACTAAAGCTGTGTTTCAAGGTCAATAACTTCATTTTGTGTCCATTCAACATCTACTTGAGGGGTCATTCTTCCTTGACCACATGTGGAGTTTGAATCTATAAATGGTGTAGCTATCTTAGCCCTCCATTCTTTGTGCTTGTGAGCGTAGGAGGATGACAAAGGTCAAGTCTACGCGTGGTACTAAAATGATAGTCATTTAATACAAACCTAAACCATACTTGACAACTGTTCTCAACGACATTACCTACATGCCACAGGGCGTCGAACCGATATTATTGTCATGTTAGTGGTCATAGTCATAAGGAGTCATCATGAGAGATTATATTATGCCATATGCCAGTGTGAGATGAGTAGGTGATATAATTATCCTTAATTTCTCAGAAGACCTTAATTTGTAATTACTAATTCAACTACGTACTTGGATAATTAGCATGCTATGATTTGTTTATTCATGTTGTGATTTGTTGATTCATGATTCCATTACTTGGATTTTATTTATATAATGAGATATAATGACTTTGTGCATCTTGAAACTAGAAATGACATTGCAGATTGAGATTGGACATCAAAATCTATGTACAACTAAGCTGGTATGTGACTATGATTTTGTTTTTGGGCACATTCTCATATTTTTATACATGCTGATAATTGTGTTTCATATTTTTTATCTACATTGTTGATAATGGAGTTTTTTTTCACAAATATTCGTCATTGTTTTACATTCTAAGCATTTGGTGCTTAATTGTGATTTTGGTTTTGGATGACAAATGCTTTGTGCTTGACTCCTTGGCTCAAGAATCCCGGGTTCAGGTGATTTGATAGCAGAAGTTAGAACTAGCGGGGAGGTTTCAAAAAATGGAACTTAATGAAACTATCAAGCTCCATTAGTACAAGGTTGGGAATTTACCTATCCAGTGACAAGAGAACAGATAGTTGTTCAGATTTACTAAAATTATATTATCATTTCTTTGCTGCTGCTGGTTCTTCCTGAATTTTTATGGTTGATTGTTGTAGTTTTGACTGTAGTTACCATGTCTTGTTATACATAAAAGGTTTGAAGAAAAGAAACAAGGTAAATGGTCTTTCAATAACTAGCCTAGGTGCCCAGCCCAGCTGCCTAGCCTAGGTGTGCTTGCCTTCTGCCGAGGTCTGAGGAGCAGGAGCTGGCGAGTGGTGATGGAGGGAGGAGGAGCTTGGCAGCCTATCATCTGTGTTGATGTTGATGAGGTTGGTAATGAGATAATAGAGGTTTGGATAAGTCATGTAGTGACTCCCATTTAGGACTTGTTTGGTTGCGCTCATATTTATCTCAATCCAGATCCACATGCATTGGCATGGATTGCAGTGAAAAATTAACTAATTTTCTTTTAAAGCTCACTCCAATACAGAGATGAATACGAGGGCAGCCGAGCCATTGCAAGCACTTTTTTTATTATAAGTACCTGTAACATTACCTGGTAACATTACCCGTGTATCTTGATCTTTTAATTTCTTTAACATCGATCTAACGTTTGTTGCATCAATTGATCACCATTGCAGTTGATCTCTCCTTTGTTGTTTTATTCTTTGCGCTGGGAGGTGTGCCAGATGGTTGTGCTCAATTTTCATAAATGGCGAGGGTTGGGGTCACTTGGTGGTCTTTTTGTATGTCTTTTTGCTCTTCTAATAAAGATACGGGAAATCTCATGTCAATACTTTAAAAACAAGTTGAAATACATTTTTACTCACTCGTGGAATGATTCGATCTCTTCTTTTCTAGGAAGCCTGAAAACTGAAGATGAGATGCCAGAAGCTTTGCCGTCGGTATCTGCACTCGGTGATGAGCGAGGGGTCTGGTTTGTACTCGTTGAGGCACATGGATGTGTTAAAACTCTTCTACCCGTCAGCAGCTGAAGCACTGGATGCAGAGGCTCGAGCTAAGATGATAAACAAGAAGAATGTCATCTATAAGTTTTGTGAGTTGAACTTTGTCCCCTCACCTCAATTGGTGCGCTCGCTCGAAGAGGCCTGATGACGGTGAAGAGGGGATCCGCATGCTCAAGCACAAGTCCAAGAGTTTCAGAACTGAATTATAGGCTGTGCTCTGAGCTGAGTCCATCATCAATTCTAATTTATCCATGCTTTTTCAGAAGTAGTAGGTTCAGAGGTGCTTAGGGGTTAAATTGGACGACAGTCTGCAGTGACTTCGCTTTTTATGTACCTAAACTAAACTATGCAAACTGTTGTCGTTGGTTATCCAAATACTCCCTCCGTTCCAAATTGTAGTTCACTTTGGCTTTTCTAAATACATTGATTTTATTATGTATCTAGACATAGTGTATAACTAGGTATAATGCAAAATCAATGTATCTAGAAAAGCCAAAGTGAACTACAATTTGAAACGGAAGGAATACGGTTTTTGTCGTCAGGACTACATATGTCTACTGTTTGTTTTTGTCGTGCGGTCTACATATGTGTTGCGCTTCTCTGACGCCGACGCCAATGCAAGAAAAAGCAAAAGCGGAACGTGCAGATCTCTCCTAAGGGAAAAAACACGTGAACAAGAAATCCATAGCTTTGCTAATACTGTTTTTGAACAGCTTTAAGACCACATTTGTTTGTACCATATATAAACTGTAACTCCATCCAAACAACAACAATGCTACCATAAACCAGAAGAGTTGTATTCTCTTCTCTGAAACTATACGAACCATAAAACCATGCCCTATTCGTATGTCAGTGTGCCTGAGAGAGAGATAGCTATTATTACTGACGCATATAGCAACTAGCTTCATTTTGAATAATATATAATAAGTAAACAGAAAGACTTTTCAAGGTCCACATCACAGCTCACGTCCTAGCCTCTCAGGCCTTCAACTCTTCGAGCATGACTTCTTTTCTTTTACAATCTTTTGCCTTTGATAAAAAAAAAAAAAGAGGGTAAAATATGCTGGCGGCTCCTAAACTTGCCCGGCTGTGCCACTTTGGTCTACTGAATTTGCAAACACGAAAGTTGAGCCCCTGAACTTGTCAAGTTGTACCACTTAGGTCCACGAACTCTCAAACATGTCACTTAAGTCCACGAACTTGTTCAGCTGTGCCATTTAAGTCCACGAACATGCATGTGTATGTATGGGGGTGCCATGTGGCTGCGTCTGGTTGGTCATGCATGGTACTATTTGGGTGTTGACGTCAGCAATGATGTCACCGCTCCTTTTTAATTTGCAAAATTCATATCTAATTATCCGGAGCTCCAGAAATTGCAAATGATATGTCCATTTTGATCATCACAACGAGCCCTTCGCAATGGTATAATCCATTCTATCATTTGAGATAGTTTTTGTCTATGAAAAATTGAAAAGTCCTGCAACCACGACCACTTTACCTCATTTTATTTCGATGAAAAGTCCTGCAACCGCGACCGCTTTACCTCCGGGAGCGTTCAAATCAAGTATGCTAGATGTTCACTTGTACGAGTGTCGTCCCTCCGTGCGTCGTGGAGAGGAGATGCAATTCTCGAATGGTTTAAATCAACTCTTGAATTGAACTGAATTTATAGAAATCGATTTAATATTTATAATACTAAATATATATAACTATCTTAGACAAAAACTATCTCAAATGATAGAACAAATTATACCACTGCGAAGGGCTTATTAGATGATCAAAATGAACATATCATTTGCTATTTTTGGAGCTCGAATAATGAGATATGAATTTTGTTAATTAAAAAGGAGTCACGTCACCTCCTCAAGACCCAAACACCATGCATGACCAACCGGACGCGACCACATGACAGCCCCATACGTAAACATGCATGTTCGTGGACCTATATGGCACGGCCGAACAAGTTCGTGGACTTAAGTGACACATTTGAGAGTTCGTGGGACCTACGTGGTACAACTTGACAACTTAAGGGGCTCAACTCTCGCGTTTGTAAATTCATGAACCAAAGTGGCATAGCCGGACAAGTTTAGGGGCCGGTGTATTTTGCACAAAAAAAAAAAAAAAGCTTCTTCATTGGCATTCCAACTTGTTCCATGGCTGAAATACAAACACGAGTGAGCAAAACATAAAGAGATGACCACATTTGTTTTTTTTTCAAAACAGTACATTATTAAAATTTTCAGCATGCATCTTATAACATATAGCAATAGAAACATTTGGAACAAATTATATTTCAATTCAGGAGCTAGTTGTATTTAAATTGGAAGCAAAATAGCATTATCGATGCAGCCAGCCGAGCGAGCGAGAGCAGAAAAGGCAACAGGAGGACAGGGAGTGCGAGGCACACGAGGAAGACGAGACAACTGAAACGTGCGCCGCCGCTTCACTTCAGGTGCTCTCGTGGGCCTTTGTTGGGCCTAGATATCCAGGCCCAGCCAAAGTGGCCCATGCGCCGTCACTATATAATTTCACCTGCCTGCGAGCCGGCCTCCCTCGCGTCGCATCTCCTCCCGCATCTCCTCCCGTGTAAAACCCTCTGCCTGCCTTTGCGATCGGCGTTGCATCTCCTCGGCCTCGCATGCGGCGAAGCTAACCCTAGTCGCCGACTCGATCGCGTATATAGGAACCAGCGGCCGGCCAGCCGTAAAGGCAAGTGGTGAAGAAGGCGGCAGGGTGCGCGGCCCAGTTCAAGGGACGGGCAGTCGAGATCGAGGGGCACGGTTGCTAAGGCGGCGTGGTGACGGTGTTGGCCGGGTCCTGTGCACGGCGCGACGCAGGCCGGCACGCAGGGATGACACTCAGGTACTGAAGTAGGCGATTGTCCTTCAATTGCTTGTAAGCCGTGTACAAAACTACTGCAGTAGGCGATCAGATCGAGATTATATCGTCGTCAAAACTGCAAACTTCTCTTTGTGTCATTTCCGGCGCAAATGATTCGATCGATGCACACCAGCACACAGGCTCACCGCATCAGCCACCCATCAGCCATCGTACAACTGCCCACCAGGTATCGGTGGCCGGCGCCCCACGGCGATCACCAGTCAGCCACTGGCGGCGGCGATGATCGACGGCCATATCTTCCGGTCAGCAGTCTTCCCACAGCCAATTTGGCATACGCAGAGCAACATCAGTCATCAGGTATTCTGAACAGTTTGCTATCTGATTTCCTATAGTTTTTTTTTTTTTTCATACTGGATTCCTACAGTTTAATTATTGCACGTTATTTTCCTGCCAAATTCTTGGGTAGGTTTGTTATTTGGTTCAGTGATCTGCCGTAGTGCCATTTGCAATCGGCCGATCTCGATCCATGAACAGGCGGACAACTGTGTTAAACGGACAGTCATAGTCAGATACACAAATTGCACAAGCCATAGCCATAGGGTATGCAGTGATAAATTAATTATTTTATTACATATATGATTTTTGCAGTATTGGATTATTGGTTTGATATTACATAGTCGCCCGTAAATGCAAATGGTGAAGGCGGCAGGGTGCGACCCAGTTCAAGGGGCAGGCGAGAGGGCCGGGGTGCGGTTGCTAAGGCGGCGTTGTGATCGACGGTGTAGGTCATTCATCCGGCACGCTGAGAGATGACACTCAGCTACAACATTTGATTCTTCCAAATTTCGAGTCCTCTTTGTCCTTCAGTTGATTGTGAGACGTGAAGTCGTAAGCGATCAGATCGAGATTGTCAAAAACTGCATAGTTCTCATTTTGATGGACACCACCACCAGGGCATCTGATGGATGCGATCATTAGGAATACGCAGTTCACTTAAGAGTAGTAATAAGTTGATGTCCTTGTCTAGTTTGCTATTTTCTGTGAATTTCTGATGGCATATGTAATACTGGTTCCTGCCTAGCTATCTCTAATAATCTTTATTCGATCCAAATTGTGAACAGCCAGGCGGTTGCTGCGGCGGCGTGGTGATGGACCGGGTAGCGTGACGCAGGCAGCAGGCACGCAGGGATGACACTCAGGTAATACAATAGGTGCTTCCAAATTTCGAGTTTTGCGTCGTTCAATTGGTTTTAAGCCGTGTGCAAAACTGAAGTCGTTGCGATCAGATCGAGATTGTCAAAACTGCAAAGTTCTCATTTTGATGGACACCAGCACCAGGGCATATGATCGATGCGATCATTAGGAATACGCAGTTGCAGTTTATTTAAGAGTCTTAATAAGTTGATGATGTCCTTGCCTAGTTTCCTATTTTCTGTGAACTTCAGATGGCATATGTAATACTAGTTCCTGCCTAGCTATCTCTGATAATCTTTATTCGATCCAAATTGTGAACAGGCATGCGGTTGCTGCGGCCGCGCGGTGATGGACCGTGTAGGGTCATTCATTCGCATTCATCCGGCGCATCCACTTCACAGCGCGACACAGGCAGCAGGGCACGCAGGGATGACACTCAGGTAATACAATAGGTGCTTCCGAATTTCGAGTTTTCTTCTATCGTCCTTCAATTGTTTTGTTTGCAAGCCGTGTACAAAACTACTGCAGTTGGCGATCGGATGGAGATTGTCAAAACTGCCAAGTTCTCATTTGTGCGGTCTTAATAAATTCATATCCTTGCCTATTTTGTGTGAACTTCAGATCTCATATGTAATAGTTCCTGCTTACCTATCTCTGATGATCTGATCTGATCTTTATTCTGTTGAGCCAAATTGTGAACAAGCAGGCGGTGGAAGAGGAGCATATCCTGGAAGCAGTTTGGCGGCGGCGCGACCAGCATCTCCACAAGACCACGAGCCATGGGTACGACCCAATTCAAGGGGCAGGCGAGAGGGGGGCGGTATGTCTATGCATAGTGCAAAGCAGCAAAGCCACACGACACTCACACTCAACTACAACAGGTGCTTCCAAATCTCTTGAGCTCTCCTTTTTTTGATTGTTTAACTTCTATTGTTTGCAACAAACTGCTTCCACCATTACCACCTCCATTCCTTGTGATCGAAGGCATCTGATTATACAAATGGCATGGCATGGCATGGCATGGCATGGCCCCCCATGCATTATTACTCCCCTGCACTACACCTCTAACTACACCTCCTATACTCTGTTATAGGATTATTAGTGTTTATCTTATCAAAAAAGGATTATTGTTATTATTAGAGGCCTCATACTATCACACAAGCTATTTCAATTTTTGGTCGATTTATTTGTAATTATCTTTGCTAGTTTGCGATGAGATTCATATGGCTCTGATCTATCTTTGACGGTTTGGTTAGGGTTTAGAGTTCGAGGACTTGAGGGCATGGCGACGGTTTTGAGGGTTAGAGGAGGAAGAAAAGCGGAGGGAGGAAGGTTGTGCGAGTCGAGGTGGAGGGGCGGGTATCTATGGCGGAGGGCATGGCTACGGTTTCGAGGGTTAGAGGAGGAAGAAAAGCGGAGGGACGCCCACAACACGCCAAGAGACGTGGCGACCTCCCCTCCAGAACGCCAAGGTCAGGGTAGCGCAGTCCCACAGTATGGGCCCGAGCATCCGGAGGAAGTCGGCTGAGGATGAAGTCGAAAATCGCCAAGCTCAAATTAGTTTTCCTAATATCTTTTATTCCTAGCCCTCCTTTTTTGAAGTATATAAGTTCATTCTATAACGTTCTGCCATAAGCATTAAATTTCTAAGAACAGTCCGCCAAAACCACCTGTGAACTAATGATTCTAACTTAGTCACATGGTTTCCTACCCAAAATGAAAAAAAAAAAAACTAATACTTTCAGCGGCTCCTAGTACTTAGCAAAATAGATGCACATTCATCCATTCTTTTTGTTGTCGAAGTTAACAACAGTTTCCTTTTAAGTGTTCAAAGACCAAATGTGCCCAATCAATGTCCTTTAGCTTATCTAAGTCATGTACTGTTCTAAGTGCGCTTTTAGTTATAATAGACTTGGCAACTCTCAGTTGTTTTCGTGTGTTAGATTTTTTCCTCTTAAGGAATGACCACATGAAATATGACCAAAAATTCCTTCATAGTGTTTTGATTTACAATGGACAATTGTAGAGCAAA
The DNA here is from genome assembly GCA_015847255.1 of Hyparrhenia diplandra. Taxonomy (NCBI): domain Eukaryota; kingdom Viridiplantae; phylum Streptophyta; class Magnoliopsida; order Poales; family Poaceae; genus Hyparrhenia; species Hyparrhenia diplandra. The sequence goes on along the minus strand of JADLZK010008342.1, from coordinate 91,144 downwards.
TTGTTTGATCCATGTGTGTAGGCTTTTGCCAGTTTAGCTGACAACCCCAGTGCTAAAACAACAAAGCTATGTTCTCAAATTTAGTGTGACATCTTCGTTCATTAGCCTTTTTTGAGTGCTCTTGCTCTGTCTGTAGGTGCTTAGGTTTCATCCAATGGCACAAATGGACTTGAGGTTTTCTTTAGGAGGAGTATTTGAAACAGTTGAAGTCCTTAATAATGGAATTACTAAAGATTTGAAAAAAAAGGTTGAAAAAACCTAAGTTTGGTACATTTCTAAACTTAATAGTGACAAGAGTTGGGAACAGAGCGGAGTTCGTATGGTGGTTGTACGCCATCCTTGATCTCAAACCAGGGTGTATCCTCATGCGGCCAAGTCTAGGGGAAGAAATGCACCTAGATCTTTGGTCGGTCCAAAAAATTTTGGACATCACATATGAAGGAACACCAAATTTGTTGGACCTCGTGATCTCTGACCCGTTGTTCCGCTTTGTACGTCGAGATCCCGACGGTCCCCGAAGACCTGTGGAGACTGCGCTACACTACTACAATGAAATCTGAGCCCTTCCTCCTTTCAGCTCAGGACAAGGAGGGCCCAGACGAGGAAGATGAGTACAAGTTCAGAGTGATCTACAACTAGGTCTCTAGAAACAAGATTGTCACCTTCCTCTTCGATTCAGTCACTGGAAAATGGAGTCGGGCTGTGACTTTTAACTTCAGAAAGACACAGGCTCCTTATGATGTGTCTACTATGCCGAGTTAGCAAGTGGAAATCATACCAAGCAGGAGGACGTCCGGTTGCTGTAGCAAGCCGTTGCACAGCAACGCCGACAGTGGTTGTGCCCATCAGCACAGTAGCTCATCAGCACGACCTTGCTTGCTCAAGCACGTTAACGGGAAGAAATGTCACGACCTCGCGACAGCGGCTGTGCCCATCAGCACAGTAGCTCATCAGCATGTTAAAGGAAAAATTCTAATGCATATATAACCGAAGTTTTACCGCAAAATGGAAGTTTTAACCCATGGGACTCGGTACATAAAGTGGATCCTACAATAAAATGGGACTCTTATGCCATGAATGGAAGTTCGGAGTTAGAACAGATGTTGCTTCATTTACCAAAACGTGGGACTTGGGGTGTACAATGTAGTGAACACAGAGAGAAAGTTAAGCCATGAGCTGGAATGGGACATACTTAAAACAATTTTCATGAAAGAACTGAAATGCCGCGCAGAAGTTGATGGTAGAATAGCTGCTTTAGATGTTGAGCTGATTTCCGTATCCTTTGAAGCTTGTAGGCGAAAGAAGCCATACAAGTGGAACTGAATCACACCACACATACACAAACAAACCTACAACTTCACTCAGATCACACATCGCGTCCTTCCGTGAGATCACCGGGTCCATCCATGGCGGCAGTAGGCGGCGGGCGCGTCGCATTCCCTTTGTGGCTCCACGCGCGTGAGAGGCAACAAAATTTATTGGGGACTAGCCCCGGCGAGACACCTGGTTGTGATCCTAGGGATTGAACTCGGGTGGGTAGCGCTCGCACCTAGATCACTCGCTTGCCAACCCTTAGGTTGGGCTCGGTACATGAAGTGGATCCTACAATAAAACGGGACTCCTATGCCAAGAAAAATCCAACCATGCGGCAGATGTGGCTCGACTCAACAAGGACCTTGGGGCGGCCAAAGCCGAGCACACGGCCTAAGTCGCCAAACTCTTGGCAGAGAAAGCCAAGTCCGAGGCGATGGTGCGCTAATTAACGGAGGAGCTAGCTTCAGAGGGTGAAAACCAAGGCCGGCCAATTGGTGAAGGATTTTTGCGAGGCAGAGGTGAAGGCTATTCTTGGCCATGACCTTGAGCTAACACTCATCGTTGATCGACCTGATATGTTCCAACAGATGGGCTGCAAGTGTATCTAAAAGCAAACACACCCGCATCCGGTCCATCCGCGTGCAGCTTGCAAGTGAACACACTTGCGACCAAGGAGTGACAACAGAGTCGTGTAACCCTGGACCACGCGCCTACCTGCCCAGGCTAAAAGAGCGTACTAGCACAGTACAATACAGTACTCCAGCGGTTCATAAAAGGGAACCATACTGTCCAAAAGAAGGAACTTCCAAAAGAAGTGACACAGCCCAACCACGACACACTGTAGAAACCGTGATCTAGGCTGTGAACGACCGCACAGGTGGGACACGCAGACAGAAATGATGCCAGCCAACCATACTACCTTGGAAGGAAAAAGGCACACCTGCGCGCAGGGAAGGGAACCCTCCCTGGTGTCTCGTCTCCCTAAGAGGAGTTCTGTAGCACAGTTCTACTGTATCAAATGGGATGGGGCCTGCAAGTACTACTTATTCACCATCCGGGCAGTGTCGGGTCTCTTGGCCGATCGCCTGCCTGCCAAGAGATCTTAGCGGTCTCGGCATCCCGGTCCTGAAGGTGCTTGGATTCGCGCTCCGCCCCACGCCTGGGAGTGGATGAGGCGCACCGACGCAGTCCGCTCCATGGGTGCTGCTGCCCAGCAGAACCGAGTCGCTGGTCGATGCAATGTTCCGGGCCTCGGTTCGTGTGTACATTGGCGAAGGCGGCACGGCAAGGTTCTGGGCGGACACCTGGCTCCCGGAGGGAGCTATCTACTCTTTCGCGCCCAACCCCTTCAGGGCGGTCGTCACGAGCGCAGGAGACAATCCGTCGAGAGACGCGGCGTTCACGCGGTCTACATGAAAGAAACCAAGCCACTGCCACTAACGGGGTTACGGGTGACGTGGCCATGCTCTCCAGCCCGAGCTTGAGCTCTGGATTCGATAGGTAGAGACAGGCTCTTTGCCATGCGTTTTAACGTGAAAGACTGGCTCCGCCATTGGTCTACGTGAAAGAAAGCAAGCCACCGCCACTGCGCTTTGTTCTCATTTCCTTAGATAACATCGAGATCGATCACACGACACATGAAGCAACGCATCACTACGAACAGGCAAGAACATGAATAGCAAATTAAAAGGTCATCCAAGACCACTCAATGACGGGCACCACTACTTCTTGGGCGACTTGGAAGCGGAGTCAGCCTTCTCAGCCCCTCTCGGCGGGCGACTTATGGAGGAGGACAGAATGGATGTTGGGCAGAACTCCGCCATATGCGATGGTGACGCCTGACAGCAGCTTGGAGAGCTCCTCGTCCGTGCGGATGGCGAGGAGAATGTGGCGCGGGATGATGCGGCTTTTCTTGAGGTCTGTGGTGGCGTCACTTGCCAAAATCAGGACCTCGACAGTGAGGAACTCGAGGATGACGGTGAGGTAGACAGGTGCACCAGAGCTTACGTGTTTCGCGATACCATCCGTTCTTCAGGTATCGACTGATGCGGCCCACAGGGAACTGCAGCCCGGCTTTGACGGATCGCGACACTTTCTTCGCCCTGCTGTCACCCGGCTTCTACCCTGCCGTCGCCGTCCCATCTCCTGATCCGCGGGAGCTGCTGGCTGGGAATGGAGAGGCTGGTAATTTGGGTTTTAGGAGGAAGCGAAGGTTTTTTTTTTTTGAATTTGGAGTCGTTTCGGCGCGGCAAGTCTTCTGTGTCCAGAGAAATTTCGAACACCTGACAAGCTTGTTTGCTTCATTATATAATAACTCAACCGCAAGTCTTCTGCGGTAGCTGTTGACCATGCCCTGTATATTTAAGGTTAAACCAAGTGAAACACCAGCAAAAACCTAAGTAAAAGATAAGACTTGCCAACACTAACCTCATCAATCCTAAACACACTCCTCGTCCCATAATATTTCATATGAAGCATTAGACGAAATTCACAATCATAATTGTTCTCCTGCTCTTTGACAGGCATGTCTGCAGTAAGCCATTCGTTCATGCGAGACATGCCAAACTTTTCAGCCAAGTATTTTTTGCATATTTGCGATCACTCTCTTCACTGCAGGGCTTCTAATCCTAGGAAGTGAGTCCAAGCAATCAAACCTAGACTCCTTAAAATTCACCACAACAAGAGAGAAGTGTCCTGCATGGTATATAGGGGCAAATATCTACAAAAAAGAACAAGAAAATGATCGTGCCATCCAATGAATGGATGGACCTATTAAAATTGATCATGGCATCCAATGAACCTATCAAAATAACAAAATAGAAAAAGAAAACTAACCAGTTTGACTTTCTTTTAGTTTATATTTTTGAGCATGTTGCTAGCTGTTGGTCCAGATGTTTAGCAGTAATTCTATCATCCAGATCCCCAACACATTCTTGCTTTAGACAAACTCGGTCATGTTGTTGCATGTTCCAGATAGAACATTGTGCATGAATTATCACCGACACCATCTCTCCCTTGGGCCTGAAGGCATTGACGAAAAGGGCTTCAGATATTGTGTGAGTATTGATGTCCACCACATCGTGACCTTCACTTGAATCCGTCTTGGACAACACATGCTTTGCATACAGTTTATCCACGTGATCATCTATAAACCCCTTTTTTGGATTCCTTCAGTTCAATCAAGCATTCTGACGCTCTTGACAAAATACGAGCGTTTGGAGCCAGTCGCTGAACATCAACAAGTAGCCCTTCCACTTTGTCAAGAGCATGTACTAATGGGAGGCTCATCCCCACAAAAGCTTGTACACCTCCAGAAGTGTACTCACCAGCTGAAGTCGCTATAGAATGTAGCGATTCCATGTCCCTTGAGGACTCGATACATCTTGAAGTTTCATCATAACAAGTATTCTCAATTGGTTTTAGCTGAAATGGTAAATTGAACAGATAAGAACTAAAATACCTCTTTACACGAGTGAAAGTGTAAAAATTGGGCAGATGTCTTGTACTTACCTTGTAGTGGCAAAATGAAACATAGCATTCTCAATCATTTTCATCACAAACTCATTGTCATAATGCTTGATTTTGGAGCACTCCTTATTGTCAGATAACTTCATATTATTGTCGTCAGCATACATGTTGTCAACAACAAATTGCTGCCAACCAGAATATACAGTTCAGACATAGCTCTAATAAATTAAAAATAGCACAGTGAAGAAAGGTAGAGTTGGATGCATACTAAGAGCATTATGACACATCCAGGGATAGTCCTTGACTTCTTTTCTGTTTTGTTTTGTTAGCTGAATTTTCCTTAAAGATTCATGGTACCTACTGATAGACTCCCTAAAACATTTGTAAACTACTTGGGCCAGTCGAAGTCCTTGATGATCTTCATGTCATGACTGCAATTGTATTGATATCAGGAGAAAGTGATAGGCATTAGAAATTTGCTAATTAGTATAAGAAAATAACATTTGATCTTGACATCTCTGTCCTCCTCCTTCATTAAATTCAATACAATCCCAATGGATTTATTGCTCAAACCCAATTCAGCTTTCAATTTGAGCTATGATTCTGGCTATGATGTACAAAACAATACCTTCCTACATATGTATAGCAATGCGATCCTCTTCGAGAACTATCCTTTTGAGTAACCATTCAGTACCTTGTCGTTGAGAGAAATTACCCGTACGAAAATTGCTTCCAAAATTGCCAAAACCCATCTCCGTCAACTGATCACAATCTCCATCATTAAGTTTGAGGACTGCTTTCATCAACTCTTCAGGTTTACAACCAAATTCAACGCCCAAATTATCAACTCCCTCATACGGAACCACATCGTCTTCTAATGGCCCCACATAAAAATTGGAGTTGCCTACCGTCCGCCAACCATTCCCCTCTACTTGACATTGGCATCGACTTCGCTGGCTTCTACCTCATCTTTGATTGTGTTGCATGACGACAAGGGCGCCCGTCTATGCCACCCACCTCGTCGCCTCGTTTGCACGTCGTTATTCGCTGGCTCATCATTGCCTTCACCGATCGGGGCGCCTCTACCGACTTCTCCCATCATCGTTTTGCCCTATGCATACTCGGTCCGATCAGCCAATGTGCGCGCTCCACCAGGCTCCTATGAGATTTGTTGTCGTCTCAGCGCTTCTTCCCGAGTATGGAGGGGCGGTCGCCCGCTCGCCTCTTGGGCAGCAATGGCGCCAGCCATGGTCTCCCCATCGTTGCCCCCTCACCACGGTCGACTACGTCCTTGACTTCGTCATGTTGTCCTATGCGACCACGTCTTCAACATCGTCATCGACTACGTCAGTGCGCCCTTGCGCACTCATGGTCTTCATCAGCCTTATCGAGTTTCTTCGTCGTCTTCTTCGAGCTCCGCCGCCGCGTCATCTGGATCATCAGGCCTTAGGCCAGATCGTCTAGGTACACCTCTTTGCTTCATCTAGCACCACCTCGTTCGCCACCATCGCTGTCTCATTCTACCTCTTCGTCTACTCCAATGACAACCGCGGGCTGCATCGGCCACTTCTACCTTGCTGTACTTCTGCGCCTGCGACCATCATGGAGGCCTTCTCTCTGCTGGTCCCTCGGATGACAACGCCTGGTGGTTCCACCCTTCCTCGCACGTCCAGTATTGGCAACACCAGTGTGTGCCTCGTGTTGTTAGCATCGCTATATGTATTGGCATTTGTTCTAATTAATGCAATCACTTTAGTATCCATTACACCAATTCCATACTCTTACACTTTCAGCAGCTCCTACTACTTACTAGCACATAGTCATCCATTCTTTTGTTGTCGAAGTTAACAATAGTTTTCTTTTAAGTGTTCGAAGACCAAATGTGCCCAGTCGATGTCCTTTAGCTTGTCTAGGTCATGTACTGTTCTAAGTACGCTTTTAGTTACAATAGCTGATGCTGTTGGCAGTAGCAACCTTTGTAGCACCACCCCAAGGAACAACCTGACAAGGCTATCTATGGTCAATCCACTAGAGTCTTTTACATCATCAAAATGTCTCGCCAATGTAATAATGTTATTTACTGACATGAGAATAAATCTCTTTTATGCCTAACTAGTGTTTTTTGATAGTAATATCCAAATTGTCCACACGGAACAATTCATCCTCCTTGTCACCCATTAGAAAACTTGGCAAATGTTCATTGTCGCCTTTTAATGGTGGATGCATTTTCAGTACAAGAATAAGTGCTTTAAACATCTTATTATACTCCTCAGAATCATTTTCATACTCCTTATCCGAATCATTTTCATAATCATCTGAATTATTTTCATTTGAACTTGGCAACTCATACTCCTTATCTCGAATCATTCCTCATAATCGTCTTCGTGTGTTAGATTTTTTCCACTTAAGGAATGACCAAATGAAACATGAGCAAAAATTCCTTCATAGTGTTTTGATTTACAATGGACAACTTGGCAAAAGATGCGTCGATGTGATCTTGTCCTCTTCTTATGCTAAAAAGGGGTATGGAATGATATGTGATCCAAAAAGTATATATTTAGTGACACTTATAATATGTATGTGATCCAAAAAGTATATATTTGGTGACACTTATACTTACATTGTGGTTTAAGTTGTGGTCCGTGTTGATATCGATATATGTGATTTCTTCAAGTCGAACTTCCGAATTCCATTACAGCCATACACACTGTACTTTCCCACTTTTTGAGCTAAATAGGGGCAAGGGAACTGTATAGTTAGTGTTTTTGAAATACACGAATGCAAATTGTAGAATAGTAGAGAGTATAGAGGGAAACACCACACCTCCAATGTGGGGTGTCCTTCATATATATAGCAAATGTGGCTGCAATACATGGCAATGTGCCAACAATAAATGGCAGGTGCTAATCACACCTAATATACACTTGCCTAGTATACACTTGCCTAATGTGCATATCTATCATATCTATCAATATCTATCACAAATGCATACATCCGTACATACCTTGCATCCTTTCTTAAGCAATTGAAGAGCATTTTCCACCTGTGCTTCCGTAAGGTGTTCCAATCTGGGGTATCTGTTGTGATTCCACCGATATCCAAGTTGTCCAAGAAAAAAGTCTCGCAAGCTTACCGTTAGTCATACAACATTGCTGTTCTAAGAATAGAAAAGAAAAGATTAAAAAGATACTTACAAGAAAGGACATTGGGCTCATAACACTCCAACTTTTAAGTAATCTGCTGAAATTATCGATCATATGCTCAAATAATAGCTCGCACCAATCATTGGTAGTTATCTGGTTTATGTTAAAGATATAATCAATGTTCATCGGAGTAATATAGTTAGAACTGGTTGTAAAGAGAACAAAGGACAACACCGATGATAGAAATACCCCGACTTCGACTTAGTGTCACCAACTTTGCATGCATCGATGCAGCAACATGATCATAATCACCATTCTTCTTCTTCTTAGTGTCACCAAATTCCTTAGCATCATCGGCGGCGACACCTTCCTTAGCATCAGCAGGTAGCACCAAAGCATCATCATGCTTGTTGATAGCATCTTTAAGTTCACTCGTTTAGCATTTGGCCGGTCCCGTAATCTGCCGAGATACTGTAGCTTTTCCCCGTGAGAGGCCATGTATAATTCCTAACACCTCTTACAGTAGCGGTAGTGGCCTTTTTGGGTCAAGATCCAACACAATAGCTCTTTTGTTCTTGTACTCAGCTATCTTGCAGTGCAAAGCTATGCATTCGACCCGGGGGTTTAGCGATAGTAGGTAGCTTGGGTAAGGAGATGTTAAGAAAAGCACCAAAACCAAGCTCCTTAATCGCAGATACTACACCATCGATAGCCCCTTTTTCATTTTTTTTCCAATCTTTCTCGGATAGATCCATCCGGGATCCTCCCTTCAATCAAACAAACAACAATTTTGTCAATCTTTTTCATTTTTCCAATCTTTACGATAGAACCGCATCACGGGATCCTCCCTTCAATCAAACAAACAACAATTTTGTCAATCTTTTTCATTTTTTTGTCATGCCAAGTAATTTAAACGTAATAAAGTTGCAGAGATGAATACCTTGCATTTTGTGCGTGTAAAACTTAACAGTACCCATCTCCTGTAAAATCCTAACATCATGGTTTGAACATTAGGTCTAATAATACTAAAAGTAATTTCGTACCAACAATTTGACACACATATACAAAATATTCACCAATTAGTACTCATAGAACTCTGAATATGGCAACTGAACTGTTGGCTCACAACTCGATCCCAAGGTGAGCAATATGAGCCAAGGTAGAATATGAGCCTTCGATGATACATACCTCCACGGTCTTCTTTAGTCAAAGCCTTCGACGCCTTCTCGCAATTTTCATGGATCTTCTCAGCATCCTCCATGGTCGCAGCCGCCGCCATCCCCTTAGCCCCAGTCTCCACCTCCCCTGCGGCTCCTAGGCCGGCGGTTAGCCGCAGTCTCCGCCTCCCCTGCGGCTCCCTTTCCGCCGGTTAGCCGCGTTCTCCGTTTCCCCTGCCGGCTCCCTTGCCGCCGGTTAGCCGCAGTCTCTGCCTCCCCTGCCGGCTCCCTTGCGGCCGCCTCCCCTACCCTTTCAAATTTCGTTCGATCTAACCCTAGCAATTTTGACCGGCCAATTTTGACCCAAGCAATTTTGAGAGGGGAGTGTACTCTACGCCAAACACGCAGGCTTGCCGGCGGCGTCCTGGGCAGCTTCGGGAGTTGAGGCGGGCGCTCCTTGGCGGCAAGGCAGGGTGGTCGCCAGAGTTGGATGCAGCGGGCACTGAGTGGTTTGAAAGTTTTGGCCCATGGGCCACCCATGGGCCAGGGCTTTCGTCCTGCTTCGGCACTATTTTATTGGTGCGGCCACAATCCGTGTACCCGAGGGGAGTTGGGCGTGCTCCCGAGGTGTGCGCCGGGGTATTATAAATCTTTCCCGCGACATCTCTCACCTTCCATCCTTCACCTTTTTCACTACTCCCAGTACACCGGCGACCATGATTGTCGCTTCTTCCTGCGCCTCGAACGTGGGAGGAGGCGCGCCGGGGGAGTTGTCGAATTAAGGGGGAACAGTTATTAGACGCCAATGAGGAGTAATTGTGGGGAACATTAGAATAGAGGGAACGTGGTCGAATTAGTGGGAACATTAATTAGACACAACAGTGGAATAATTGGGGGGAAGATGGTTGAATTAGGGGGGAACATAAATTAGAAGCAACGGAGGCAAAATACAGAGAGGACAACTAAGAGGACAGTTGTCCAAACCTATTAGTTACAGATAAGTTCATGGGACCCTAACAAAAGCCCCCATCTATCATGCTTCAAATAAGACTTGAATTCTATTGTTATAAACCTAACGTCTCGACATAGGACATCCACTATGGTAGTGATCTCTGGAGGCCAAAAAGGCACATAAGTGTAGACAAGGACAGGCTTAAAGGTGCATAATAAGATATGACCGAACAAGCTCCCACGCTCCATGATCTCCCGGGCTCCATCTTATTTCTTCTTATTCTTCTTTTCATCCACGATTGCTAGTGATCTCGGTGGAAGCTGCACATCATTTTTCTTGTGGAGAAGAAAGTAGACCAATTTTGGTCGCACGTGTTCCTCCACAGAGAACTGCAAATTGAAATAGAAAGGAGTAAGTGTTTTTTTTCTTTTTTTGCAGTGTGAAGTTGGAAACATGCATGTTGTGTTAAGAGGGAATACACTAGCAATCGACAAGGACGATTCATAGCCATTGTATCTTTCAAGGTAGACCATAGATGCTAAAGCACGGGGATGAGATTTGATAAAAAACAGTTTGACGCGTTTGTGTCTTGTCCAAGTTGGAAAATGGCGGGCGTAGCCCTCTCTTACTTGAAGGCATCATCTCGCCGTTCCGCGAATGCTTTAGCATACTTTTGAATCACGAGACTTGTCTAAGTTTGTTGTTGTGGAAAGCAAGACAGAGACTTGGTTACTTGAGGGATCGGCAGTATCAACAAAAAACACATTCCATTCTTTATGTTCATGTTGAAAGATGGGAACAATTACCCGCAAAAACTATCATTTATTAGAATTTTGAGTGTATTAACTTAAGAATAATGCAACACTTAAGTAATGACTGAACATGAGAAATTAACATTTATCATAATACTACTACAGCACTTACAAATCTCTGACTTATAGCTCTCAGTTTTTTTTTCTGAAGCACTGTCTTTTGGTTCACTCTTCAACCAAGAAGCAATCTCACTTTGAATCCCTTGCATTCCATTGCCCTGTCTGCCCAACAAAATATTCATATCATGTTTCGCTCATAAAATGTTCCCCTTATGACTTCCCTTCTGTTGCTAATTCCAAAATATGTTTGTTTTTTTAACTTACCGGGTTTTTGGTGGAAAAATGATTTTCTTTGTCTAGAGCGTTGTTTTTCAACATCATCATGCTTGAGGCATTGAACAAATGCATCCATAATGGTCATTGTATCCATAATGGTCATTGTACTATCTTCTTTCTCTAAGCACTTTATCAACTCGACCCCCGTCATGGTAATGTCGCCCAACTTGAACAAAGACAGTATCATTGCTTTGCCAATTAAAAACACAATATGAATATCAGTCAATTACTCAATAAAAAGAACTCTCAACAAACTATAATAATCATCCACAAACTTACGAGTTTGTTTTGACATAATCGTAGACCTCATCTCTCTTTGTATCGGTCGGTTGTGCGGCTACTTCAAATCTCTCGGGGTTCATGTTTGGTTGCTATTGGCTCGCCATGTCCTCGCGTATTCGCTTTTTTCGGTGAAAAGAGTTTGTCCTCACTCTTCTCATCCGGGCGATGTGTCCTCACTCTTCTCATCCTTGTCCGGCGATGTGGATTCCACGAGAGGTCTCTTTATTGCTTGGTTGTTCGAAAGAAGTGAGAGGCATGGATACGGTGGTCAACATTGTCTGATGCGACTTTGCTTGCATCACTACCAGAGGTCTCATTCTTGCTTGGTTGTTCATAAGTGAGAGGCAGGGAGTGATGGTCATCACTGCCAGCACTCTTCTCTTCCTGCTGGATAGGTTCTAGCTGGATTGGGTGAAGTAGAGGTGCTGGAACTTCATTGATTGGACCATCTCATCGTGCTCGGTTCATCTTATGGTGGAGTAGTTCCACAGAAAGCTTCTTTCGGAACATGAACACTGCTTCCTGCATGCATTTGTCTAAAATAGATGCATTTCAAAGTGATGGATATAGGATCAAGTAAATTGGTTATCAAAAACAAAGCAGACCAACAACAATTTGTTGTGACGAGGGCGCTGACCCCGGCGGAGGTCATGGGCAACCTCCCCGGGGACGCGCTAGGAGGATAGGGGCACTGCGAGCAGTGGAAGAATAGGGTTTGTGGCCTAGGATCTAAACCTAAATAGCTGATACCATGTAGAAGAACAGAATTGGTGTAACTGATGGATCATATTGCATTGAGGCCTCAGCCAGTATATATGAGAGTACAAGACTTGGGGGGTAAACCAGCCCTATTGGCTTTCCTAGAAATTACAAAGAGAAGACCTTGACTACTAGGAAGTCCTAGTCTCGCCTAATTCCTACTTGGCTGCTAGGAAGTTTCACTTTGCAATTGCTTGCAACCAGAGATTATCTACCAAATGTACTCTCTCTAATAATTTCAAAACATCAAGTAAATTGGTGTTTTGAAACAAATTGAAATCCAATTTCGCTTAAGTTCTTTGGACATCACTGAATGAGATTTCTTTTGAACATGTTTGAACATGTTTACCTTGTTGAGGTTATATATGTTCATACTCTCGAACCTTTGGATATATAATAGAACATGAAAACCACGGTCCTCGGCTACAACATGAAAACCACATAAGTTTAACAAGCATCTACCCGGTTTTCAGTTTAATATAAACACGAGACAACGAAGTGTCATCCACTTGTTATCTTGAGGCTTAACACGTGGAAACTCTTTCCGATATTCAGAGATATCTATGCTTTGTGCTTACTTGCGTAAATGTTACGTCATTGCCTCGTATCATAGTAGCCGCCTCAATTTATGTATGAAAGGATTGGAATCAAGAATATATACTTTTTCTTCTGTTTTTTAGTAACAACCACCAAGGACCAAAGTGACCCTCATTAACTATAGGAATGAATATCTGAAAACAAAATCTACTCTCAAACACATGAAGCTAATATAATATTGAAATACAAAGATCCAAGAAATAATGAACAAACCTTATTCACGCTCTTCATTTTCTCTGTTAGCTCTTTGTCCGAGAAAGGCGAGATCCTTTGTATGTTGGAATCATCAAAGAGACAACATAAAGTTCTTGAATAAGTTCTTGGATAAGTACTTACAACATAAAAAAATCCATTGGATAAGTACTTGCAGCGAAAAAAATCGACTCGGGATGATTTTGTCATCCTCCCAATCCAGATGACCATAGGTGGCATACTAGATGCGGTATCTCGAATGCATATGACGATAGTCTTCGAAGCATTCAACATATGTTTTCTCAACTACACGGAACTCACCAAAATCCAAGATACATTTGTTGCGGGTTCTATCTAAGACATGCTCCTTGTACTCTTTCTCTATATCAAGACACTAGAGATAAAGGATAAGGATAGCATAAGTGAATCTCAAAAACCACTACAAATCTTGCAAAACAAAAGGGGCATGGATATACTTACCTCAGTACTCACAGGCACCTCAGTACTCACAAGCACCTCAGTACTCACAGGCACCTCAATAATCTCGGGCTCAGGCACTTTTACAAATTTTGCATAACAAGTATCCTCCCTCTTCTTGAACTGAAATGAACATGAAAAAAAATACAAAGTCAATCAGGAGCAGTCATAACAATAAAACTTCGGATGAACATGTTCTCGGTACTTACAATAAAAGCCTCTAGGGGCTTCGATGTCATCGGACCCCTCCATTTCTTTATCCTATCATTTTGGATCTTGAGAAGTTTCTTGACCTTCTTATCATCGCATGCAGCGTACATTCTACCACCTTCATTCACTTTCAAGTCATTCCCTTTAATGCAGTCCAAGAGAACAACCTGTGAACCAATGCACCACCACTACAGTTAGTCACTTCCATACCCAAAATGAGAAAAGATATTAGTTGAAGCAGGTCCTATTACTTACAATTCGTAGAGCAACACAATAGGTCATATATGCATTGCGATTTGTCCTCCTTTTTTCCGGAAAGAGAGCACACTCATCTTTCAATCCTTGATAGACCATATATGACCAGTCCATCTCACGTAATTTTTTAAGGTCATGTTGTGCTGGCCTTACATAACTCGTTGCTCTTGGCTTTAGCAGTCTATCAATGGACACGCCAATGAAAAGCCTAACCAGCATATCCGTGTCCATGTTTTGTTTGACCTCCTCGTCCTCACAATGTTTAACCAGGTTCTCAATTCTTTTCGGTGTGAAAATATTTCTTCTCTTCTCACACGGGGTGGAATCATAGTCGCCATATTCCTCTTCGGCCCTTTGTTGTGGTGCCGGAAATTCCGCACCACTAGCTGCTGATCCCCGCCTGTAGTGCATTCACCCTCAACGGCTTATTTGCCTGTGCACCCCCAAAGAGCCAGTCTTTGGCCTTTTTCTTTGACGGCAAAGGGAACTTTCTACATACAAACCTCAATGCTTCGTACATCCTCCTGTATTTTGCTGAATTATCTGATTTGCGATCGGATAGCAACTTAGCAGAGCCAGCTGGCAGGTCAACAACATGTTTCACCACTTCTTTTGAGATCCACAGTGAAACATCCCACATGGTAAGTTCAATTAGATCAAACTCTTGATGGACAACTGCTCTGTCTAAAAGGTCTACGTAGATTTTTCTGAGGTTGAGTCCTTCTAGCTGTAACTTTAAGAGGTTGCCTAAACCTAGTTCTTCAATGTTATGCCCCTGGCCGCTTCGAAGCAAATTTACCCGATGATGTGACAACCCCAAGGTTGCACCTTGTCAGTGGCCCTTTGTCGTCACTGGGTTCCTACATGTCGTCACCCTGCACATTTTCTTCCCTCCGCCTCTTCCCCATTGTGAAATGATGCCTACACAACCAATCTGAAAAGACTACTACAAATCCAAGCGAGACATTGGCATGAAAAGAGAGAACATATTGCATCATGTTGCTGCTAAATCATGTTCTGTCTAGATGTTGTTGCAACCCGTTGCTGCTAAATCATGTTCCGTCTAAATGCTGTTGCGGCTAATACCATGTTCCCCATAATTTCGAGACCATATAACATCATGTTCTGCCCTAAGCGGCTAATACCATGTTCCCCATAATTTCGAGAGCATCTAATATCATGTTCTGCCCTAAGACCCATTGCCGTTACGAGAGCATCTAATAACAATCAGCATCTAATAACGAGAGCATCTAATAACAATTAGCATGGTACCTGGCCGGTGGATTGGAGAGCGACCGGCAGTGAGAAGGCCGCGAGAACAGAAGAACAACGAGAAGACCGACAGCGAGAAGGCCGCGAGAAGAAAGGGGGCGGAAAGGGGAAATCAGCATCGCGCAATCGAGGCGAACAGGAGAAGAGGCACACGGCGGATGGAAACCAACCAGAGTCATGGGGGGAGAGATTTCAAAAAAAAAACCTAGGGAAAGAGGAGTTGAGGAGTTGTGAACAGGAGGAGAGGCACACGAATAGTGATGAACACTTACCTCCGTTGGTTGACCCCGCCGACACAACACCGTGGGCTAATAGCAGTTACCTTTGTCTTCATGTTCGCCACTGTGGGCCACGCCAGCATGGGCCAACAGTCCTCCCAAAGTCCTCTTCATGTTCCCCCTAAATGCCACAAATACGAGGGTCGACAATGTTCCCCACAATTATGCTTCTGTTGCGTCTCAATAGTGCTCTCCCCATTAGCACAACGTTCCCTACAATTACCATGTTCCCCACAATTTCGCACAATTACGCCTCCGTTGCGTCTAAACAATGTTCCCCCTTACTTAGTAATGTTCCCTTCATTTACTACGTTCCCCCTAATACAGTCATGTTCCTCCCAATTAACATTGTCGGGTACGGGTGTCCCGATCTTTCGATGGAGATGGATAACTTCGATTTCACTGGAACGACGTTCACGACCCGACTACAACCATCCAAGGATGTTGCGCCTTAGCGATCGATACACCAATTCCAGCGGTTGATCACGATCTTGTGGATGCACGACCAACCAAACCACTAGGGTAATTCCTGCAAGCAATCGAAGAACATGCAAGAACAGGTAGAACAAGCAACTCAATTGCAAATATGGAGATGATACTCAATCTGAAATTACAAATGTGGGGTTCTGAATCAAGTAGAGTGGATGGTCTAGTCGACACACGCATCTACATGGAAGTAGCAATGGCTAACACTTCAACAAAACAAAACCCAAAGAGAAAGTGCCAGCTCTAGGAGCGTTAAGTAATGAATTGGTGATGAAAGGAAATGTCGTGGTGTTGGGTGATCCGACAACCACGATGCATGACGACTAGTGATCCTGTGGTTATTGTGTGGAAGGCATGTTTATTGTCTAAACATGGCTTTTGTCTTTCTCCAATTTATTCACGGCTCCAAGACAACTGGATGCATGGTTGTTGGCAAAATATAGGTAATGTCCTCCTCAAAGTTCTTCACGGCCAAATGGATAAAAATAGGTGGTGGACATCCTTGGTTCCAAGTTCTTCACGCCAACAAGGATGCATGGCTGTTCGCTAAACATAGGTGATGTCCTCGCCCAAATTCTTCATGGTTATTTTCTTCACGACCCTATCCATTGCAATCTCTATTACCATGCACATTTTCAGTGCACCATATCTTTGAGTTGCGAGCTCTCTTTTTGTTACTCCTTGAAGAGAAAGATAAATATATTATGTGTTGCTTCCTTGAAATCTGAATTGTCAAATTTCACATTTGTTCTAGTTGTACAAAGTAAAAGAAAAGAAAAAAAAGAAAGACAAGAAAAGAAAAGAGAAAAAAAATCTAAAAGAAAAAGAAAAGAAAGAGAAAAGAAAGAAAAGAAAAAGTAAAAGAAGGGGAGTGATTTCTTAGTGTTCTTGTGCCTTCTTCCCTCTTGCATTTGTGACTCCATTTGTGTCTAGGCTCGCGTCTCTAGCACGGTCTAACCTAGGGCCAGCACAGAGTACCGCCGTTGAACGATTATTCACTTGCTTTTATAACTAATGTGGTGCTAGTTCATTCCTTATTTCATCCCACCTATAGCTCCACATATTCTACAACTTGACAGGTCTTGTTGTCGCGGCACCGATACACTTCATTCCATTGCCGCAGAACTTGTTGGTTGCCATCCCCTCTGTTTGGCTTGGAAGAACTTGTAAGAGCTTGTTTTGAAACAAGTTGAGTTTGAGAGATTTACAACCAACACAATATAGTAGTTGATAGGATGATACATTTTATTTTTGTGTTTCTTGTCTTCTACTAATCATGGCACCACATCGATGGCAATGTAATGCAAGCGATAACTCTCGGCACCAGTGAATGTGTCGCGGGTGTTCCTCCTCATGGTGACCCTTGTGCGGTTAATCTGCGTGTGTTACCACGTCACGTGGCTACTTGTCAACGCATGCGGACGCTACCGGTACTAGAACATGGTGGTTTTTGATATGCCAGCACCTACGACCACCTTGATTACAATGGTGGACCCTTCGTCATCGTCTATGCAGTGCTCTAACATAGATAAGACATGCATCTCTTTCTGCTCATCTAATATTAGAACATGGAATAACACAATCCTCCATGATCACTCTTACTATGATGATGACCACAGACATCACAATATTATTGGTTTGATGCCCTATGGGCCCATGGGGAATGCAATCTTCTTTATGTCAAAGTCGTTGAGAATAGTAGTCAAGTATGATTTAGGTTTGCATTAAATGACAGTCATTTTAATACCACATAGATCTTTGTCATCCTATTGTACTCATAAGTAGAGAGGACAAGTGGGCTGAGATATGCCACCATTGATGAATTTAAACTCCACATGTGGTCGAGAAAGAATGTGGTCCATAGCAATTCCATCTTCATCTCACTTAGTGTGGTTGGCTTCGCGGATGGGATCGACGTTGTTTTCTTTGAGTGCCGATGACATTATCTGCAAAATTTGATCTATAGAATGAAAACTTGAACAATGTATCCAAGGATGAATTATTATATATATGATATCTTTCCTTACATAAACTTATACAACACCGGAGCACCTTCTAAGTGTGAGGGACCAAGTAGCTGACTCAAGTGCATGAAAACTTGGTGCTTTTTTGTTAGGAATTCTTGATCAAGTGAAATCTTGTAGTAAAAATGGTAAAGCATCCATGGTGTGATACAATTTTTAGTAGTAATGAGATTGATGTTAACCTTCTAGTTTCTAAGTTTTTCAAGCTTGAATTTCTCTAAAAACATAGTTTATTTAATTTGATCATTGGTTCCAAGTTTTATCAAGCTTGTCAAGAACAAGCTAGATGTTCTTGCTTGCCATGAAAGCATGAAATCTACATATTTACTATGAAGGGATGACAATTTGTTCTCATTAAAAAAAAGTCTAGTGAATAGTTTCAACTCTCCAAATGCAATGACTATGCATTCATCTTATTACGGACTTATAAAGCATTTGGAGAGCTGAAACTATTCACTAAACTTTATTAAATGAGAACAAATTATGGAGTGAATATGTTGATTTCATGCTTTCATGCCATGCAATATCCAGCTTATTATTACAGAAAAGCTTGATAAAATTTGGAACCACCAATCAAACTAAACTAATATGTTTTAAGAGAAGTTCCAGCTTAAAAAAACATAGAAATTTGAAGGCTAGCACCAATCTCACTAGTGCTAAAAATATAATTCCCTTGAGTTTTACCATTATTACTATGATATTTCCCTTATCGACAGCCCTTACAAGAAAGCACCTTGAGTTTTCATGGAGTTGAACCATCTACGCTTGGTCCACACCCTTAGAGGCTGCTCCCAGTAGATACTCATGTAAGGAAAAACATCATATAAGAATTTGTTCTTGGATACATATTGGTCATGTTTTCATTATTTAGATCAAATTTTGAGAATCATGTCCTCCGCACTCAAGAAAACAACGCTGACCCATCCGAATTCGTTCTTGGATACATATTGTTCATGTTTTCATTATTTAGATCAAATTTGAGGATCATGTCCTCCGCACTCAAGAAAACAACACTGACCCATCCGCCAAAGCCAACCACAATAAGTGACGCCAAGATGACATTACTAAAGCTGTGTTTCAAGGTCAATAACTTCATTTTGTGTCCATTCAACATCTACTTGAGGGTCATTCTTCCTTGACCACATGTGGAGTTTGAATCTATAAATGGTGTGGCTATCTTAGCCCTCCATTCTTTGTGCTTGTGAGCGTGGTACTAAAATGATAGTCATTTAATACAAACCTAAACCATAATTGACAACTGTTCTCAATGACATTACCCACATGCCACGGGCGTCGAACCGATAATATTGTCATGTTAGTGGTCATAGTCATAAGGAGTCATCATGAGAGATTATATTATGCCATATGCCGGTGTGAGATGAGTAGGTGATATAATTATCCTTAATTTCTCAGAAGGCCTTAATTTGTAATTACTAATTCAACTATGCACTTGGATAATTAGCATGCTATGATTCAAAAAATGGAACTTAATGAAACTATCAGACTCCATTAGTACATGGTTGGGAATTTACCTATCCAGTGATAATTGTTCAGATTTACTAAAATAATATTATCATTTCTTTGCTGCTTCTTCTTGAATTTTTATGGTTGATTGTTGTAGTTTTAACTGTAGGTACCATGTCTTGTTATACATAAAAGGTTTGAAGGAAAAAAAACAAGGTAAATGGTCTTTCAGTAACTAGCCTAGGTGCGCAGCCCAGCTGCCTACCCTAGGTGTGCTTCCCTTCTGCCCAGGTCTGAGGAGCAGGAGCTGGCGAGTGGTGATGGAGGGAGGAGGAGCTTGGCTGCCTATCATCTGTGTTGATGTTGATGAGGTGGGTAATGAGATAATAGAGGTTTGGATAAGTCATGTAGTGACTCCCATTTAGGACTTGTTTGGTTGCCCTCATATTCATCTCAATCCAGATCCACATGCATTGGTGTGGATTGCAGTGGAAAATTAACTAATTTTCATTTAAATCTCACTCCAATGCAGAGATGAATACGAGGGCAGCCGAGCAATTGCAAGCACTTTTTTTATTATAAGTACCTGTAACATTACCCGTGTATGTTATCTTTTAATTTCTTTATTAATGTCTAACGTGTGTTGCACCAATTGATTACCATTGCAGTTGGTTTCTCCTTGGTTGTTTTATTCTTTGCGCTGGGACGTGTGCCAAATAGATGTCTTCACTCTTTGTAAGTGGTTGTGCTCAATTTTCATAAGTGGCGAGGGTTGAGATCACTTGGTGGTCTTTTGTATGTCTTTTGCTCTTCTAATAAAAATACGGAAAATCTCATGTCAATACTTTAAAAACAAGTTCAAATACATTTTTACTCACTCGTGGAATGATTTGATCTCTTCCTTTCTAGGAAGCCTGAAAACTGAAGATCAGATGCCAGATGATCCATCGGTATCTGCACTAGGCGATGAGCGAGGGGTCTGGTTTGTACTCGCTGAGGCACATGGACGTGTTAAAACTCTTCTACCTGTCGGCAGCTGAAGCACTGGATGCAGAGGCTCGAGCTAAGATGATAAACAAGAAGAATGTCATCAATAAATTATTGGGCATCAACTGATGATTCGAGGTGAAGAGGGATCCGCATGCTCAAGCACAAGTCCAAGAGTATCAGAACTGAATTCGAGGTTGTGCTCTGAGCTGAGTCGATCATCGATTCGATTTTATCCATGCTTTTTCAGAAGTAGTAGGTTCAGAGGTACTTAGGGGTTACATTGGCAACTGTTGTCGTTGGTCATCCAAATACTGTTTTTGTCGTCAGGACTGAATATGTCTACTGTTGTATTGTTGTTTTTCAACAACTTTAAGACCACATCTTTTTGTATCATATATAAATTGTAACTCCATCCAAACAACAACAATGCTACCATAAACCAGAAGAGTTGTATTCTCTTCTCTGAAACTATATGAAACTATATGAACCATAAAACCATGCCCTATTCATATGTCAGTGTGCCTGAGAGAGAGACAGCTATTATTACTGAAGCATATAGCTACTAGCTTCATTTTGAATAATATACTAGAAAAGATCGCGGGCGTTGCCGCTTATGGCCAGTAGGGACCCGTGATATTTTCTACTGCAAATAATTATTTGTTGTGAAATGGATTCAAGAACTACTAATATTATATTTATATTCGACATAAACTTTGTTTTATATGTATAGTACAAATAATTGTATGTATGGGAATAGGAATCACAAAAGCTGATAAAATTATCTCTTTTTTTTTCTTCCCCTTCCACATGAAAAAGGTGACATGGCATGATCCCCAGTTTAAAGTTTTTATGAGCATACAAGTATAAACTTTCAAGTTGAGCATACAATTTCAAGTTGAGCATACAAGTATAAACTTTCAAGTTTTTAGTAGAGCATTCTCAACAAGGAACAACAGGATTTATTTTAATTTGGCTAGCTTAATAATTTTATGGGACTAAGCATGTGCCATTGTTACTGAGTAAAATGCAGCACATTTTTTTTTTTTACATTGTCAAGTGAATCCAGCATAGTTATTCACATGTATCTATGTAACAGAATTCTATACAAGGCTCATTTTTGCAGTAAACTTCTTTGCAAAAGCAAAAGGGAATGCGATGGACTAGCATGTGTTTCAAAAAGCCTAGAATTTACATTGTTAACTGTTGAAATTAGAATCGTTATGCCATAATACAACATGCGGAATTTTGATTATGCAGTTCCAGCATGGAAAATAGAGAGCACATTTAAATTTAGGAAGAAATATTACATTAATATCAACCGCTGGACGATTCAAAAAAAATTGCTGGCCAACCAGAGACCATGCATTTAAACGAGTGAGTTGGTGAAGCGTTTGGGAAGTTCAATGATCCCTTTGGTTCCGATAATTGCTGATATGCAAATAGAAGGGTAAGAGCTGAAGCAAGACTTTGACTATGTGCATGCAAAAGCATAGGCTTTGCAGAGTTTAGATTAATCTTGCCCTCCAGACATTAAAAATGGACAAAACAAAGTGAAAATATTGTGTTCAGAAGCATGGATAATGCAAAAGTAAAAAAATCAGCACATAGATGAGCTCAAGAAACAATTTAAGGCATGCACCATATTCCAGATCATCGTCATGCTAAATGGTGATGTCACAAGGGGAGTGTTGAACAAGCAGTAAATAAAAGTGTACATATTGCCATGCCTTTAAAAAAGCTCCGGATCATGTAATATCTTTATTTGCCAGATTTAAGCTTCAGCAAATTGTTTTGATTTTCTTAACTCCTGCAATGAAGTAAAAACCACAATTCGGATCAAGAAAAATATATCATTACAAACATAATCCCTCAAACATAAATAAAAGAAAACTACTGCAGTAGGTCTGCAGTCTGAACTAACCTGCTAGGACCAACCAAATATTAAGATCGACAATCCTTTAAGTGAGACAGATCATATCATATCAATTCAGAGAAAAACAAATGTTTTGTATAGATTACACAAAACACATGTTTGGCATTGCATATGTCCGCAGTGGTAGTGGGGCAAGAGCCATGGTGCGTGAGAGGTCATCAGCAGTGCATAGTGGCAAATGAAATGAGAATTCATTACATGGTAATGAATCAAGGAACCAGGTTTTGTGTAAGTCCTGCATATGCAAAGTATAACTATCCACTGGAGGGAGGCAAACCTTGTAGGCATTTTATCGAGCATGTGTTGGGCATCGTCCGCAGGTGCTAGGGCGCTAGCTGCTTCGCCTGAACAGAGCAGAGGAGATCGAACGTGCATCAAGGAGCTGAGGAAGGCGGGGTGGGAGGCGGCCCACGGCCCCGTAGCCACGAGCAACGGCGGACTGGAGCTGGCTGCACGGTGGCGAGCAGGCTCCCATGGCGTCGATCCCGTCGGGAACGGTCACGGCGGCGGCGGCGGCTGGCTGTCCGGCGAGATGCGCGTATTGCCCCTGCTGCAGCGTCGCAGCGCGGCCCACAGCCCCCGTAGCCACCAGCAACAGCGGACTGGAGCCGGCTGCTCGGTGGCGAACAGGCTTCTATGGCGTTGATCCCGCCGGAAAGGGTCACGGCGGCGGCAGCTAGCTGTCTGGCAAGCTGCGCGCACTGGCCCTGCTGCAGCATTGCAGCATTGCCGGGACGGCCATGCGACGGTGTCGAGGATGGCGAGAGGGAGGCGGGAGGGGAGTGCCGCGCCCACGCTGGGGCCGCTAGCGCACCGCCCGCGCCGAGACTCGGGAGGAGGGACGCACGCTATCGGGCTCGTGAGGAACCCGCGACAGGCCGGTTTCGTGGCGTAACGGGTAGGACACCTGCAAAGGCCGCAATCGGACGGACCAGATCGCTTGATCGCCCGATCCGACGGCTCGCAGCTTAGCGGGCGACGTGGCACGATGGTTTGCCCGTTTTTGGTGTGTAAATCGTAGGAGAAGATAAGTAAACAGACAACTTTTCAAGGTCCACCAGAGGGTTAACATCACAGCTCATGTCCTAGCCACTCAGGCCTTCAACTCTTCGAGCATGACTTCTTTTCTTTCTCAATCTTTGCCTTTGGTAAAAAAAAAGAGTAAATGCTTGTATAGCCAAGTCTATTCTAGTATTCAACTTGCGCTTCTTCATTGGCATTCCAACTTGTTCCTGGCTGAAATACAAACACGATTGAGCAAAACATAAAGAGATGACCACATTTGGTTTTTCAAAACAGTACATTATTATAGTTTTCAGAATCATCTTATAACATATAGCAATCGAAACATTTGGGACAAATTATATTTCAGTTCAGGAGCTAGTTGTATTTAAATTGGAAGCAATAATAGCATGAGAAAAGTACTAACATTACACCAACAATAAATTTACATATTGCAACTTAAAAGGATATACTGACAGGCTTGATCATATTGCTTTCACAGGGTATTTCAGAGGATACATAGTACAGCTATAACTAGTGTAATCACTTGTTTGCCAAAATTAGTTAATTGAAAATGATTACAGGTGACCATAAAAGCCATACTGGCTAATCCATCCATTACTCTGCTCTCTCTCTCTCTCATCTTATATTGCAACACATGACTGAATACTAGTAAAGCAAGTGCTGAATAGATAAACATTCAGACATCAACCTCTCAATTGAGGCTGAGAGTTCGTCTCAATTAATGCTTGCGACAAAGTAAAGTAGTAATGTTTATGTCGTTGTATTGATTGTCTTCAAATTTGTCACCATTGTCATTGTGTTGGCCCTTCCTAATTTTGTGTCCAAGCTATAAATATAGTAGTAATGAGCATGCATCATAACTGTACAGTGACTATCAACACTAAGGGAGCTGCCATTTCACATTTTCAAGACGCAACTCAGACAGTTGATTAAATAAATTATTCTGAGGATAAATACCGCACATGACACATAAGACACACATTTAGCTAAGAACTGCAGAGAAATTTCATAAAAGATACAACTCATGATTTCAAAGAAACTAGTCGAATTGAATCATTTCAAAGCATGGAGTCTGGGGAAGAAAGAAGAAAAGATCACCTACAATTTCATCTGTAATAGCTGGCTCCAACAGGACCTTCATAGATGCATACCCATTTCCTAGAGATAGTTTCCAGCAGAGCGGCCAATACTCTCCCTACCAAAAGATGATATCATCTGAAAGAAAGGGCTAACAGATGTAGTATGCTTTCTGCAAGGTTAGTTAGCCTTGAAATCAATTTTGTCATCACCAAACAATCTTTTGAACTTGAGCCACATAGGTACAAGAAACCAATTTCAGTATCTCATATGCCCCCTGATTCAACTTTTCATTGCCAAGAGCTAAAGACAAGCTACATTGATTACAGATGCCATCACTGTCCAATTTGTAGAGTAACTGAAACAAGTTGGTGTGATAGTAGTGATACTAATTTACACCTGCTCAGCTCGATTAAGTAGTAAACAAATCAGCACAGTGCAGGCAGGCCAAGAATGAAAACACCACACCGAGACACCCGGCCGCCTGCCCCCAAACCACATCACAATCTTGGCGACAGGACAGGACTGGATGATTGGATGGATGGGGGGAAATAAATCTACCTTAGCTCGAAAAGAAGAAGAGGATGACGAGCTACGGACTACATCTACTCCTGATCACGAAGCACCATCCTCATCCCGGCGACCAAGTAGTAGCGCGACGAAGCTGGCACCAGCACATATCGCAGCGACGGCGTTCCCCTCGCGTAACAGCACACGGAGCGCGAGGCCAGCGATGTCCCTGGTAGCACGTCTGCCCTCGGCGACGAGCGACCGTGGGGGTCGTCCCGCGAAGGCGAGCAGGACGAGGACGGTGGTCCAGGTGACGAGCATGGCGGGCGCGGCCACGGCCAGGGCCGCGGCCATGGAGAGGAGCCCGAACACCGCGCCGTACATCACCGAGGCGTACAGCGCCGCGGGCCATGGTGGGGCGGAGGGGGAGGGTGGTGGAGACGGAGGAGTAGTACCAGGCGCGGACGGAGGCGAGGAGGGACCACGAGGAGGAGAGCAGCACGGCGTAGACGGACAGGAAGAGGAGTACCCATGTCCGGCGACGGCGTAGTGCGCGCAGGAGGAGGGAGGTCCATGGTGGCCATGCTGCCGCTGGCTCGGCTGCTGGATCCATGGATGAGTGGGAGGTGGAATCGATCTGGGGACGGGGGACGGGGATGGGGGATGCTTGGCTTCCGGCGGTGGCGATTCTTGACTGGCTCGGGTAGTGGGGGGTGGGGGTGGTCGGCTTTGCTTTGCCTTTTCGCTTTGCTTGGATGGGGAGAAGAAGGGGAGCGAGGTGGAGCTGAGCTGAGGTGAGGTGAGCAAGGGGAAAGTGAAGGCCACTGGCCGGGGGGATTCTCGTCGCGAAGCGTGGTGATGTGGATAATGTCGGCTGTCACGCTGGCCTTTTTTTTTTTTTCTTTGGCCCATTTGTCATCCGGTGTTGTCTAATTTCTTTTTTAGTGAACATTTTAAAAGAGTCGAGCATGATAGCTGCAGATTATGTTATTTTATATTGAATTGATGATAACGAGAAAGACTCGCACCTAACCTAACCCCCACGATAGAGAGATTTGCAAAAGAAGATCACATCCCGTTCGGCTGATTTTGGACCGAGGCCGATTTCTACTGATTACGTGAGAAAAAATAAAGTTCGAAATAAGCCAAAGCAGCAAAATAAATGAAATCGATGAGAACAGGCTCTAAATTAAGACCACTATATCGAATGTGTAGACCACTCACTACAGAATCTCATGCTTTGTTGAGTGTCGAGTGTTCTCATTCGGGTGACTTGATTTGTCGAGTATCACCCCCAACACACGACAAAGCTCTCACACTCGGGCGAATCGGCTCCTTTGGCGAGTGCCGAAAAACACTCGGCAAAATCGTGTCCTTTCCCAAGTGCCCGTAAAAAACACGCTCCGTAAAAGTACCGCTCATCACAACAACAATAAACGAAAACCACAATCACAAACATCATCGCAAAACATAGAGCCACTCACACACAACACATGGAGGAGGAGAGCTAGGCAGCTAAACCCTACTCTTAGTCGTTTTTTTGGCGCATCATAGCCCAAAACACACAACACGATTGGTTCTTGGAGTAGTACTTGCCATGACACATAGGTCTAAGGAGCTACACCACAATAGTAAAAAAGAAAAACTAGCTTTATTTTTTTGCAAATTACACAAGTATAAATGTAAAAGTTCAACACACACGACACTCGTATTTATGAACATACTTCTAGGATTATTTCTTCTTCTCTTGCTATGAGTTGTATATATGGACAAATTGTATTTTCCTATTTTTTAGGATATTTATTTAACCAGGCGTGGGCTGGGCCAGCCTGAAACCGGTGGTGTGCTGCCGCCGTGCCCTGCTCGCATGGTGATGATGCGGCCCTGCAGCAAAGCCCACTACCGGCCCACTCGGGTCACGTGTACACTTGAGATTTCCTGAATATACACTGTAGTGATGAAAAAAGCCATGCCTTGTATAAAAAAAAGCCCATCATGCCGAGCAGCAGGATTGTCGTCAGCCCATCGTCCTCTCAAAAAAAGCCCACCAGTGACCGGAGAGTATCTTTCCTTGTTGATTATTATTGGGTCCATTTAATTAGGTCCATGACTGTACACTGCTATAGGTCCATGCATCATCAACTCTAAAAAGTCGTCGGCTGGTGGCCTGGCATCAAAACTGTACAGCAACTATAGTTTTCCAACGGGCCGACACGGCCCGGCCCGGCACGCCCCGGGCGGGCGGGCCGGCCGCCCGTGATCGTGCCCCACCGTGCCTCGGGCTTCACCGGGCGGGCTACACCGCTACGTGCCCGAGCCCGGCCTAAGCACGCCCTACGGGCCGGGCAGCATACCGAGCCGGCCCGAGGGGCACGGCTGGGAAAAAATGCCCGGACGGCCGGCGTCCCGTATACCACAAAAACACGCTTTTGAATGTAATTTTTCAAAGGATCAAACACACAGTTTTTGAAATGTAATTTCAAAAGACTTGTACAGAATTCATATCATATCAAAATCAAGATTGAAATTTGAAGAACAAGAACAACATACACAAATTTAATGTAAATTGAGTTGTGTGTTTGTGTGCAATCTTTGCCTCATTAAAAACCTTTATGGGTAAAACTCACCCTTGTGAGAAAAACCCCATAAAGGAAAAAAAAGAGTACAAAGACAAACACACAAACTCAAACTTTTCATTCAAACACGACTTCGATCCACGAGATCACGCTCATAGCTCTCAGCTCTCAATACTCTCAACTCTCGACTCTCGTGAGTTCACCGTGACTCAGTCACCAAACCAAAAGGACAAGAAGAGCATCACCTCAACTTTAGCCACGCCTTGGTCCTCTTCCTCTAACTCCGAGCCTCGAGTTCCTCTTCCAGGAGCACCAGCACCTCTTCCATTCTGCGGAAGAAGACTTCAGCCCGATCCCCTTCCAGTTCGGTTGTAGCAACGGCGGCCCCCCCCCCTTCATCTTCCAAATCTAGTTGCAAAGAAGAAGACCAAAGAAATCTTCCCTTCCTCTTCCAAAGACCAAGCGGCTCTTCCTTCAACGATGAAACACCAAAGACCAAGAATAACAAAGCCGGAGGTGCTCCTCCACCATCTTCTTCAAATTGTACATGCACCATGAACTTAGTCAAAAACTTAAGACAAGAAGAAAAAGGACAAGAATTAGATGATGAACTATACATACCTGGTGCACCAAAGGTGTCATCAATCCATAAATTTTCAAAGCGCTCGATCAACTCTTTATGATCACCACAAAGCGGTATGATGTTTCGTTTTGTCTCCTAACTCCCAATCCTTTATGCAAGCCAACATTTCAACATGTTCAGGGCAACAAACGTCGACGACGCTCCCCAAGGATCCTTCCCCGCTAAGTTTAAACATGATTACGAAAAAAAGATTAGGAAGCAGAATGTACATAACATCTCTAGCCAAGATGGATAGGACTTTGAAAAGTTAGTTTGTGGTCTTTCCACCAGAGAAGTATGTCAAAACCATCACCAAACTCTAACGATGCATCCTTTGTCAAGGTAAGGCGATAGTTCGACAAAGCTCTATTACAAACACCGGCAAGTGCAGGAATGACCTTGACCACCAGTAGTACCAAATATCCTGTCCCATGATGCACGCTTCCTCTTACCCGTAATGCTTGGTGGCTATTCGGTTCTCACGAACTCTAACAATTACCAAATTTCTTGTCATATTTGGTAAACAATTTCTCAAGCTTCGGATCTAATATCGAATAGTATGAAGAGTAATCACAACCAAAGGTGAACTTCTTAAGCAATAACAGGGTATTATAGAGACCTACCAAATTTAGCTCTAGGATCCAAACAAATGCAATTCAAGACAACATAGGTATGTCTTGCCAATATTTTAGATACTTTTGTTTCATAGGATAGACAATTGTATGCAAGTTAATATCTTGTTCAAGAAGATGCAAATGGCTAGTAATTTCAATAAGTTGATGCATAACAAGTGGATCTGGTTGGATAGTAAACACCGCAACAACACAACAAAGGACTCATAAAAACCTCAAGAAACTGTAAATATCCGGCCCAAAGAATTAACCAATGCCTAGCGGATCAATGTGTCTTCACCAATGTTAGCATTAATGAAAACAGAGAAAGCATTAGAATATGGTGCCTCACAAAGATGTTTGAGCATAAGGTATGTAGAATTCCATCTTACCTCCATGTCCACACCAAATTTCCTAGGCTTAATGCCTTGAGCAATGCAAAAGTTATTGAACATAGCAATTCTATGATTTGATGAATTTAAAAAAATTGATAGCAGATTCAAAATCCTCTAAGTATGGTTTGAATCTTTTAAACCAGATTTGACAATCAAGTTTATTACATGACAACAACATGCTAGTGAACAAGATTGTAAGAATCGGGGTCATCATCGAAAAGCAGTTTGCCCTAAATATCCCCCAAACGAGCATTCAAAGTATCCATAGCCTTAGAATTAGATGATGCATTGTCCAAAGTAATAGAAAAACCTTATCAATCGGACCAAACTCCCGAATAATAGTACCAACCTTCTCAAAGAATATTATCACCGAGATGTTTGCAATCAATCGATCTAAAGCCTATGACCCGAGCAACAACAAGTAATATAATCTTCCTTAGCATTACCACTCCAAATATCACCGTCAAAAGCAACGGATGAAGCACCGCCCAACACATGATTCCTAAGCACTTTCTTACGTTCATCAAACAACTTCTCAAGGTCTCTAGTAGTGGTTTGTTTGGACACACCCTTAAACAAAGGATTATGAGCACGCCTAATGTATTGTTCCCAAGCATCGCCACCAATACTCAAAGGCGGATCAAGTCTAGCAATCAAACGAGCTAACTCAATTCTAGCAACATCGATTTGTACTCCCAGCTACCTAGACCATTACCACTAAGAGCAAGCCTAGATTGAACCCTAGCACGTTGATCGCTTTTTTTCACTACAGATTTCATATGTCTCTTTAAGTGGCCAAGTACCATTAGCGTAGATATAGCGCACAAAATACTCCTACACATCTTGCATTTAGCCTTAGTGACAAGAGAAACACCTTCAACATCTTCCTCAATCTGATCAAAGAAATCCCAAACAGGAGGTACGTTTACAGGGACCACTGCCGCTGAGCAAAGCAAGAACAACCAACAGATGGAGGGTCGTTGGAGCCGATGGTGGGGTCTCGTGCTCCCGTGCCATCATCGGCATCAACCTCGATCGGATCCTCCATGTGGATATTGAGCAAGGCAGCAGCATCATCATGAAGGTCATCATCGTTCTCGCCTTCTGGCTCCATGCCCGGCAGAAAACCGTAGTCCTCCGCCATGGCCTCTCCAACCCCGTTCCTCGGCGGTGCGGGTGGCCACCGACGACGACCTCGAACTAAGCCACAGCTAGACGAGGAGGATGCATCGGCTACCGACCTGCAAAATGAAAACAGAGAAGGTTAGTTAGCAAGGCAGCAAAGATCATCGGGAAGTGCAAGATCAAAACGAGATGGAAAGGGAAAAAAAAAGGTTCGCCGATCACCAAGAATCGGAGCCCTTGCCGAGTAGGACACCAAAAGTACAAGACGAGATCGACACAGCGTTAAGAAGGAAGGATACTGGGGGAGGAGGAAGTGCAAGATCAAGAACTCACATCACCGAGTCGAGATGGAAAGGGGAACGGGAGAGAGAGAGAGGGAGAGAAGAGGGGAAAACTGGCCGGTGGAGGGCGGATCGAGGTCACCGGAGGCGAAGAAGGCGGTCGTCATTATCTCGAGTCGCAGTCGACCAGCAGGATTCGGCGGCGAGGCGGCGGATTTAGGGTTTGGGAAACGAGTGAGAGAGAAGAGGAGCAGCGCACGGCGGATCTAGGGTTTGGGGGGAGAGCGTGAGGAGGGGGGCGGCCGGGGGAGGGGTTATATACGGCGGGGCGCGGCCAGCTTAGGGTTGGGGATGTGGGCTGGGCCTGGGGGGATACTAGCCGTTGTTGTTCTTTTTTTTTTAATCTCAGATTATCCGCCAATATTAATAAAGAGTTTGAGATTGACCATTCCATCCCTACCGAGCCTATTGAAGACTTCCTTAGTACACTTATGATGCCGTGGAAGCAGAGGCGGAGCTTCGGAGATATAAGAATGAATGAACAAGCTAGCCAACTCGTAACTATTTTATTTACTCTATGTAATTGCTTCCTTTCTCGATAGAAAGAAACTTCGTATATAATGAAATGAAAGGAAGAAATTACTCGCTAGACCTCCCAAGCTTCTTTCTTATTAGTTGCCTCAAGACCCGAGTAATAGACAAGGGGACTAGTTCTTAGTAGGCAAGCACCTCCTTGAGTGTCCAAAGTCAAAAGAATGCCAGGGACAAAATTCGATCCATCCAAGGTGAATGAGCCGCACGCGCCTCTTGAGCTACTCAATTCTCTCTTCAAGATCTTAGTAATCTTCATCTAGCGCCTAGGTATTTACTCATACCCCGGTTACACCTTTCTCAACCTCGGTATGTTCGTGACCTTTTGGTTCGTAGTAAAATGGCTGGAGCCAAATCGTGCCTCACACCTATAATACCCGGTGAAGCACTTTCTAAGTTTAGTGGTACACCAATGAACGAGCCCCACCTCTATCGTAGTGCTCCCCAATATGCTACTATCACTGCACCCGGATATCACCTTTGCGGTTCACAAGGCATCGCATTTCATGCATCAGCCCACCGCCTTTGGGCAGCGTTAAAGCGTGTTACGCCTTATCTCAAAGGTAATGGCATTCACATCTCGACCCGCCGCCTCACGGAAAACCATGCCTATAGCGACGCTTGATCGGCCCGTCCTTCCATCATAGCTTAGTTGGCTAGCTAGCTACTTCATTTTGTGCTAAAGCCCCTCGATACATAAGTGCTCTCATTCCTAGAACCCACACTGGGCGATCCAATCACCCGGATAAGATTTCTTTTCTTTGCTTGATTCCTCTCAATGAAATTTGCCATGTTGCACTAAGTTACTTACGGATGTATGCATGCAAACCGGGAACACTTTGGGGTGAACACCCATCCGAACAAGTAGGGTCAATAGTTCAAAGATTTAGGCCGTAACATTTAGCAAAAACTAATCTTAAACCCAACAAGTGCTCTCCGAACCAAGCTAGATAGTCTCCTATCACTAGGCTCACCAACCAACCTGGACTTTGATTCTTTCTTATTATTCTAACCGGATATAAAAACCATAAGGATTGTTTCCAGCAAGAGTTCCCATATGACATAAGCGCTCTTGGGTGGGGTGGGCCCTCATTCGCCAAGTCTTTGAGTGCCCGTCGTACCACGTGGTTGGTACACTAGGCTGATCGATACTTTACTTTGAGGATCGGCACCGCGCCCGACTCGGCCTCGCCCGGTGAATTTTGGCTCTATGTCCTGGTCGTGCGTGGTATGTTCGCGATTCGCACAAATGGAAGACATCGCGTCGTTAACCTTCCTTTATTGGGCTGGGCCATTCCATCTTTGAGAAGGGGCCCAATCTCGTATTTGATGGTCGGCGTGGCAATATGCTTAGCTTGGTAGAGACAGGTTTCCCAAATAGTTGCAAAGACTTCGCGAGAACGGTCGGTAGCGCGATTCGCCAAGCTAGGGCAAACAAAGCCGTCCGCCCCTACCGATTAAGAATGCGAAGGCCTTTCCTTCGAAAGGAGAAAAAAAGAGCTATGCTATTGACCCGACCCTTTCGTACTTACTTCGAATCAATAGGCCTATCATTTTTCATGAGGCGGGCCAAATAGAGAATGAAATGCAAATTTAGGGGAAGGGGATGGTCGCGCCTTTGATTTTGTTTAAGGGCTGCTTCGCCTTACTAAAGTACCAAAGGCTTTCACGGTGACACCCCTACCTTAGAATCTAAGCCCTTTGAAGCGCCCGATGGTTGTAGCGATGGGTAAGGCTTTCGCTCAACTCGCTCCGGGTTCCGATCTATATGACCTCTAGACAATACAAAAGTACACCTCTTCCGTAGAGGCAAGCCGGTAGTAACCTAACCTTTTAGAGTCGGGGAGCCGAGCCCTTAACTCTATCAATAGATAAATCTTCGTGCGTGGCGTGAGTTGGAATCCTAGAAAGGATCGATTGAGACTCCTCCCGGTTCCACGAAGATCTCTACGTACTTGTCTAGTCCAGACAACCGAGATCTTCCGGTCACTGCGTGCGTGGGAGCAGCTGAAACAAAGAAGAGTCCGGTCCGCTCTTCATTCAGGGCCCCCCGCCTTACAAATGGGCCGTCCCCCTTAATGAATCGAATGGTCCTTCGACCCTCGTTTGATTCCGACGGCCGGCATAGATGAAATCTCATGAGACCCGCCCACTATTACTACAAAAAGCCCCCGCCCCGGCACCTTCGCTAGACGGAGAGTAAGCGACTTCTATTAGCACCGGACCGTCGAGTCGAATTGATCGTGTTATGTGCAACGTCCATCAATGGTGGTTCATTAATGTCCATAGATTTAGACTCCTTCCCCTTCCCTTATACGCAAAAGATCGAGAGGGGCCCGAACCAAACCGAGAACGTAAACAGAATTCGACTCACTCGTATGGCTCGCCCTCGAGCCCTGGCGAAGTCGGCCGGGTCTTCCCTTTTGTTGTTTCGCCACGATAAAGACGCACGGGAAGAACTATGGTATGCCCAGCGCGTGGAGGATCCGTTGAGTGTCCCTTGTCTCTCGGTAGGGAACGGTACCTATTGTCTTGAAAAAGAAAGGTCGAGTGCTACGGTCCCCTATTGTTTGATCCAATATTGACCGGTGCGGATCACGTTCTACTACCTCCGGTCCGTGGTTCGACCTCCCGTAGTGGTCCTTGCTTTTCTTTTTGAAAGCTCCGCTAATTTTTCGTTACTTGCTCGGTGTGCCCCCTTTAAATTAGTGCCCCGCCCGGTTCCACGGGGCTGTTGGCCTACCAAGCAAGCACTTGCCCACGCCTCCCGCCGCGCTGCCGGGCTCGCGCTCGTTATCCCGACATTCTCTCCGGCTGGGCCCTTTCCTATTGCTCTAACCATAAGCTATGGCAATTCCAGCTCGCACCCACTCGGCCCGCCCGCCCGAGGCCCGAGTGAGCTTCGATGGTCGCCCCACGTTAGGGGGGTCTTTAAACTTTGCCGGATCTATAGAGATATTACGAGTCCTCCGTCCCGGATTCCTCGCGGCCATCCGGTTCACCGGTACTACCAAAAAGTCTCATGCTTACGTTCGCGTGGATCGATATATAAGTATGATCTCGGACTACGAAGACCGGTCGTGCTTCCGGTTTCCATTCTCATCATCATATTGAAGGAAACTCCTCGTGCTCGCCATAAGAACTTGGAGTCCGTATCATGGTGAAGGGCCCATAGAGGCCCGATACTATATCACCGCCGGGGCGGGCCGGCCGGGCCGTGCTTACCCGCCCGTGCACGGGGGTCGGCCCAAGTCCGCCCGACCCCCTCGGGCGTGCCAGCCGGGCCCGTGGCCTCCGGGCCGGGCCATGCTTGGGCGGGCCAAAATACCGGGCTCTGGGGCGGGCCGCATGGAAAACTATAACAGCAACTATCAACTCTAAGTGATAGTTTTAATTGTTTATGCGTTTGTGATGTCGTCCCAAGATTATGCAATTCATTTGCACATGAACTTGCTAGTTTGAGTTTGAATTGGGACCCACCGGGTCAACTCCATATTTGGGCTGACCCCCTCCCGGAGTTTGTAACTGGTTGGGTTGCTCGTGATTTGGCTGAGCAATTGGTTTCTAATACAAGGCTATAAGCCTGATGAAGGGTTCGGGAAAAAAATATCAACTCTAAGTGAAATGCCATTTCACAATTTGACCGCGTGTCGTCAGACGCACAGAACAACAAACATGAGGTGTAACCAAAGCTTGAGCTGGTGTTTGCGTCGCGCGCGATTAACTGGAACGGTGGTGGTTGCCATCAACGCCTTGCGGGGAAGCATTGCGGCCAAAAAGCCGAAAAGCAATAATCATTGCATCGCAATACACCTGCGCATTTTCAAACTTTTTTGTTAGTTTTCTAGCTGTATGAAACGCATATGCAAATGTTGCAACCACATTAACGAAAAGAAAAAGGGGCCTTACCGCTTATAGTTGTCACTGCACGTGACGCGACGTTGGCGTAGTCGGGGACTCGGGCATATTCATCTTGTAGGACACAGTTAGGTGTGGGATTTCATGCCGAATGTTGGACTCTGCGCGTGACGAGTCTTGTGGAAGGCCATCTAGCTTCAAAGGATCAGCATGCATGCACATCACGCTGCTTAGATGATGTGTTTGAGCAGAGACGAGATGAGATATGGTAAGGTCTCAGCTGGTTTGGCTCTACGGTACGTGTTTATATAGCCGTCGGCTGGCCGGCCACCGGTGTGGTAGTAGTTGGCTTGTATGGCCACTATCACGATGCGTAATTCGGGTATGTATTTAAATCCATGCAGAGGCCGGACATGATGAGGCTACCTCTCGTCGCCGGCCTTGCTTTCCGCGCATGCAGTTAGCTAGCTAGACATATGCCCAGAGCAATATATGAGGACCAAGCAAACGGAGTATATAGGTTTAGCTTAGCTCTGCTCTCTAGACTACATCCATCGATCTGCTGCGGGCACACCTAGCTAGAAGGTTCAATCAAGCCTCTAATTTTGGCACATGTGTTTGGTGACTTGCTTTATCAATCACAATAATTTTTGTTCACACTTGATCATAAAAAGGTGAAAGTTGCTGTTTCTACTGACGAGATGATCGTCCACCTACGTGGGTAATACGTACTGTACTTCGGTTAAGTCTCAGCTCTGGTTGAGTGCGTACCGTATATGTACATCAGCATTGTGCATATATGAGATTTTTTTCGTAGTTTTTGTCTCACATAATTGTATATGATCATAAATATAATTTGAAATACATTCCTGCATAACAAGTAATAAAAAAGTCATGTCTCATACTACAAATAAATTCACGCAACTATATATACAATAGGCGTGAAACATCCATCTCTTGATCTCTACCTACTTTGATATAAGTTGTGCATTGGGAAATATAGGAACTTTTGGTACAATATGAGAAGATTATGTAGATGAAAATCATATATGGCAGTACAAGATAGCCAAAGCCTTGTCACAAAGGATATGGTAGCAAGCATGGAACTGGCCAAATTGACATATCTTGCTTCCCAAATTCAATATTCCGCCGGAGTTATGGCACATCAATGTGAGCCCTCCACTAAAGGCACTATATATATAGAATAAATTTCCTGTTCTTGATAGGTCTAGGTTTGTACTCTGTAAGTAGGATAGAAACTTCAAAAGGGGATCCGAGAAGGAGCAAAGCAGTGATATAGCTTCCATGACCTTTTCATTCAGATGATCAGGTCCACTGGCTGGCTAACTAATTTGGCCATGGTGGGCAAGGTTTCTCTATCCTTGCTAGGCAAGCACTATTGTAAATTGACTGCCATTGCTGGTTCCAAAACCAACATCACTACTGGATTTGGAAGTGTCAGTACACAAGCAGCAATGACGCCTATGTGTTGGTCCTCCATTCGGTAGTGATGCCCATGTACCATAAAGTCCATGCATAATTTGTATGCGCTGCTGCTCAACATTCCCAACTACACAAATGATTTTGACCGATCAAAAAAAAAAAACAAATGATTTTGTGAGGCAATGCACTTTTATTAACTAAGGCGGTCACAAAATCCAACTGCTTCATAATAAAATGACCGCCTCACAAAATAGATTAACAGAGGTGGTCACTTTTATTAACCGAGGCAATCATTTTATTTATCGTGGCACAAAAAAATGACCACCTCACAAAATAGATTAATGGAGGAGGTTGTTTTATTTACGGAGGTGGGCAAGAGATACCCACCACTGAGAATGTATTTACCGAGGTGGTCATTTTAAGGCAACCATTTCCAAAATATTCTATTTGCAGAGGTGGTCGTGACGTCTTAAAGGCGCCGCCTTCATAAATCCATCTTCGGAGGCGGCACAATACTATAAATGAGACTTATATAGGCAAAGGCCCATATCTATCCTCTACCGCGCTCATATATAAGAGATACTTAGGTTAACCATCACTCTCCTAGCCATGACCCTTTCCCAGGCACTCCCATCCATGCCTCTCTTTCCTAGCCTGCCCCTCCCATTTCTCTCACCTTCAGGCGGCACCCCACCCTTCTCCTCCCTTCTCGGAGGCCCACCCCTCCTATCCCAGCTTGTTCCACCCCTCCCAACCCAAAGTGGCCCTCCTCTCTATGGCGGCATATGGCCCACCTCCCTATGAATGGCCCTCCTCCCTATGACAATCCTCCTCCCGACGATGGCATGCAGGCTGAAGCTCGCATTCGGAGGCACAGATTCTAGCAATTCCTCTCACGTCATGTCGGTTGGAGCTTGCGGTGGCATGATGGCTAGATCTTGGCAATGTGCCACACCCTCCCCCTCCACCTCTATATGTGACGGATGTGGTGACGAGCGGCTTGATTTGGCCATGGTAGGCTAGATCTAGCAATGTGTGGCTAGATCCGGCGGCGGGTGGTGGACGGATCTCTGCGGTGCGCGTGGTCTAGGCACCAGTGAGCGGCTGTAGCGGCGATGTGTGGATAGCCTTGTCGGGCCATGGATGGGCTCGTTGGGATTGTTCACATGTTTTCTTTTGTTTGATTTTATACTTGATTTATAGAGATAGGAGTTTGAACCGCCTCGAAAAAGATCAATTTACCGAGACCTTTAGATCGAGGTGGTTGTGATGCTAGCCTTGGTTAACCCATTTTTCCCGCTTCCAAAATGTTTTACGTCGTAGTGGCTGTTGCTGCGTGCACACACAATGGCCTCGTCCCCACCAGTGAAGGTATGGTAGATGTGGTCGTCCCCACGCGCGCCGCTGCCACCAAATGAATCTATCCTGGCCACCACAGTCACTGCTCCCCACACCGCCGCTGATTCCGGCTTCACACTAGCTAGATGTAGCCTTGCCATTGTCACTGTTGTTGCTAATTTTGGCTTCACACTAGCTAGATGTAGGCTCATCCTTGCCAAATCCAGCCTCCTCCATGCTGGATAAATTAGTCCCATAGCTCACTTTTGCCAAAGCATTATAGCCTTCTTGAGCACATCTAAGTCCCAATTTCAGATTTAGGTGGTTTTGCCGATTGATCAACACAAGTGTTTGCAACTAACATGTATTTTGCAAAGGATCAGATCACTTTGAGTTATTAGTCACATTAGATTAGAAATACATGGTGTTCTTGATCTCCAATTAGAAACTTGTTGTTTGGAGACACTTGATATAGTGTTTAGCTAGGTCTTTCATGTTATTTGATGGTAGGTTTGCTAATGCAAACACAAGGGAATCACAACGTTCCACGGTACGACAACATATATAATGTTTTTTGACCGAATACAACATATATAATGTGAGTTGATTTCAATTCCATTTGCGTTACAATTCTACCAGCCAAACAAGATGTTTGCTTTTATCTTTGCGTACTCTTGAGTGGGTGAACGTGGGTTGCTCGGGGATGTTCAAGATTTGAGTTGAGAGCATCAAGATGCACACATACTATGTGGTATGCTTCTGCTGTTATGCAGGTAAACATTCATGACATTTTTGTTATGTAGTAGCACACATTTTATGTATATATGGGCCCATGGCAGTGTAAGGGTCATGAATTTTTCCACATTATGGCATAAGTTTGTACATAGAACAACACCGACAACAACAACGTCATCCAAATATTTACAAATTACAATTATTTAACACGAACAACATAAACATCTTTAATAGAGTGCATGGGGAACACATCGTACCCCATACACAGTGGCCATATACAACAAGCACGTAGCTCATAGGAATGATAAACATCTTAATCTATACTTTGTACAATTGCAGTGGGTGCCAACTTTACCTTATTATGACTCATGAGAATATCATCCACCATCCAGTAATATCAGGATTTTCTTCATGAACAGCATTCTCTTTCTTAAGATCAACCACTATCCTTGTCTTCTGAGAACGTTTCTTGCCATTACCCAGGTCAATATCATGATAACAGCCTGTGAAGTGGGAGTGAATTTCCAATTCTTTGAGCTCAGGAACCATGCGCACCTCAACTTCGACCCTCTCTAGCACTTCCACATCAATCATCTTGATCTTTTTGAGGCGCGGAAATTTGGATGAAGCAAATACAAGTTGCTTGTCCTTGTATGAGCCAGGGTACAATGCAAGGATTGCAAGAAATGGCAGGTCAGAGAGCTTGTTAATGAATTCCTGTGTCACATTTGTTTTCTCCAGAGAAAGCATGATGAGATTTGGGAGACATAAGGACTCACTACCATCTATATTAGATGAATGTAGCAGATCCCCACTTAGGAACATAAACTTGACACGCCGGAGGGAAGCAGTGGTGAAGACATTTGAAGGAATAATTTTACCTTCTAAGATCAGTGTCCTAAGGCTCTCAAGTTTCTCCAGAGCACCAGAAAGAGCTTTCACATTGATATGTGAGATATGCCAAATAGACAAGAACTCAAGATGGATCATCTCTCCTAGTGTCCCTTCCAAAGTCAGCTCCTCCGAAACTTCTTCAAGATCTATGGAGTCAAGTGTATGTAGCTGCTTCAAGCTGCCAATTTTCTTGGGCAATCTGAGGACAAAACCAAGGACATGTCTTAGGGTTTTAATCCTCCAAAAGGACCTCGGGAGCACTCGGACATTAGTTTCCCTAACATCCAATGTTTGGAGGCTAGTGAGTCTTCCAATGGACCTTGGGATATGTTTCAATGAACATGATGTGATTCCAAGGTACTGCAAGTGCAAACATTGCCAATTGCACTTGTCAAAGTCTCACCAATCTCAATGCCTTGCGGATTGATGACACGGAGAAACTTCGGATCCATGAAATAGTTCCTTGATGTGAGATCTGATGTCTTTCTTCATCTTAGAGTTCGCCCTTCGTTGAGATAAATGAAACATATATGCCCGACTTCCTTTGGACCTGTGCCTCTGATCACCTTTATTAGGCTCTTGCTCATACTGAGAGAAGATGGATCGTAGCTTTGGCAATGGATGGGCCAGGACAGCATATTTGTCAGTGTAATTCTGCAGTGAGAGGCGGCGAGCACTAGTTAATGTAGGGATATCATCATGGCTATGGACCTCCACAAAGCTTGCTTCATGTGCTTCTATCTGCAAAAAAGTCATGGACTTTGTTTTGGATTGTGACCGACATACTGCCGAAACTGGAATCATCATCCATCTTTGCTCGGTTGACAAGATTCCGATCAATCAACTCGGATAGGTAGATGTAGCCAATCTTCTCCATTGTCTTCCCGCCCTTTGAACTTAGAAATCCCTCCGCAACCCACATAAATACCAAGCTGCGTGCCTCAATTGTAGTGTTGGTTGGCAATGCAAAGAAAGTAGAGGAAGCAACATTTTAGCTCGTGTGGAAGATCATCAAAGCAAACCGACAGCATGCTTTCAAGATTGGCTGATGGCTTGGACTTAAGGTACCGAAAAACCTTCACCCACTCACTTGGGAACTTCTTGTTTTGCACAAGACCTGATAAAAGAACAACTGCCAAAGGCAACCCATGGGTGATTTTGAAAATACTCTTTTGGTACTTTTTAAGGTTTTTATCATGCAGTTCCTTAGGTAGCCTCTCACGCGAAACAATGACAAGGTAGCATCTTCTGTAAGTTTTTTTAACTGAATGGTGACATGATGGTAGCTGCTAGGTGGCTCTTCTGGTTTACCTTGTGTGATATGCACTACTCTACTACCCCTAGTGCCAACTGGGATGCTAGTCAAAAAGTGCTTCCATTCAAGTACTACTGACTTCACCGTCTATCACAAGCAAGTACTTCTTATTTTTCAATTTATCGTGCAGCATTTCCTGCGCCATTTCTTTAGGGCAATTTGTGTCATCTTCTGTCAGTTGCTGAGTAATTTGTTGAAGGATATTGGGAGCAGTTAAATAAGGTGCAATACATTCCATGGCTTGCACTTCAAACACTTTCTTCTTTTCCATTTTTTTGTATATGTCTCTCACAAGAGTTGTCTTGCCAATACCACTTTCTCCAGACACAGTGATCATGACTGGATAGTGTTCTTTACCCTCTTGATGTTCAGTTAGGTTATTAACAAGGGCATTCTCTAATTGGTTGTGCTCCTCCACATATATCACCGCCTCTGAATCATGCACATCATCCCTGAGATATTCAACCATTGTATAGTGGTTAGTATCAGTATAAGTTTACTCTGAATAGTAAGTTGACAACCAAACATATAGTGTCAAATATAATCTATCCGTTGCCCATCGATATTTTTTAAGAAAAATGAAAATCATTTTCCACTTCTCAGTCAATATTGCCTCGATCAGCCAAAGTTACTCTGTAAACAAGATACCACTTATAGCACTACATGCACTGTACAGAGGCATGCATCTTAAGACTGCCACCACACTACATCTATAAATCGATTTACAGAGGTGGCATGGGTCCATAGACCCATTGAATGGAAGTTAAGCGCCACACCTAGCAGTATATAAATGGAGGACTCTCAAAAATCCCTTTTTATATATAGTGATGGCCTGCCTTTAGGAAACTACATTTCGAGATGAATCTATTTACATCACTTTCATGTTTTCAAACTCACCCACAACAGAATTTATTTGTAGTCAAAGTTTAAAATATTTGACTCAACCTCAAAATGACATTCTTAAGGAAACCGGAGGGAGTACCATAGTCCATACGAATGACACAAGTGAAATCGGCTATAGAATATAGTTAAGTAGAAAAGGTAATGATCTGTATATACTTACAACTTTCTGTGAGTGTAATTTATAGATGTTGAGGTAGAAGGTTTCCATGTCACATCTGTCCTCTTATTGGAATCCTCTATCTTGTATTTCTCTTTGTTTTCAATGATGCCATCAAGCCTCATGTTGATGGCTCTAATTTTTCTAGATAGGCCGCGTCTCATCTGTACTTGAATTGTGAATGTTTCAAGACACATCATAGTAGGACGAAGCCACCTTGGGTACCTGAAGAATGCAACCATCCGGCCATCAGTTTTGTGGGTTGTTGGATCATGATCAGACTGCTCTATATGCATGGTTTTCTAGTGTAATTGTTAGATATGCATGCATAGCCCTTTCATGCTGTACCTACCTGGACATGTCCACATGGAGATGATAGTGATCGAGGGCGTCCTCGGCGTCGAAGACGGCATCTCGCGTCTGCAGCGTCCATACCCTGGTGACTTCGTCGGTGACGGCACGGCGCCTGGTGTCGGCCTCGCGGAGGAAGGCCTGTAGCCACATGAGCTTGTCCCGGAGCCGGTGGATGTCGGCGTTCACCCCCACCAGCGCCCGGGCCTCGCCGACGGCCACCTCCTGCAGCCTCCCAACCAGAGGCCCGATGATCGCCTCCGCCATCGATCCTTAGCTACCTAGTTTTCTCGATCTTTCTCTGTCTGTGTATGTGTCGATCTGCTGGCTTTCAGAAACGACAGCGCCAGACAACACGCACGTACAAATTTGTGTTTGTGTGTATATATGCACTACAGACACACGTGCTAAGGTGGCGTGCATGCGTGGAAACTAATTGCTTGATGATCGCGTTTTGTGTTGCTGCTCAGATAGGGATTGATTTGATTCTTCTCGTGTCATCTACATGCGTGCATTGCTATAATTGGAGGTGAAAGAGCGGCAAAGCTAGCTGATGATACCTTTCTTTGCTTGTTTTTGATGAGATGCGCTCAATCGTGCTTTTCCGTCCGACATATGTGCGTGCACAGCCGGGCTCCTACACGCAGCGTAACCAATAATAAGGATGCATCTAGGTAGTAAGAATCACCTTTTGGAATCGCTTGATGTCATTGCTAATACAGTATGCAGGTATGTCAAGTTCTATATGGTCATGTGTTGCTACGGTCAAAGTATAAATAAAGAATGCCACGATACATATACACACTATCTCCATTAGCCACATTGAGATGCATGGTGATGTATTTGGCCCGTTTGGCAGGGCTTCACATCACTAGTGAGGTTTTTTTCTTCACCTCCTCGAATGGCTTTCTCGATGGAGCCGAGATGTGTTTCTTTAACCCATTTCACAAAACGGC
Source organism: Hyparrhenia diplandra (assembly GCA_015847255.1). Taxonomy (NCBI): domain Eukaryota; kingdom Viridiplantae; phylum Streptophyta; class Magnoliopsida; order Poales; family Poaceae; genus Hyparrhenia; species Hyparrhenia diplandra. Next base: position 47,979 of record JADLZK010008342.1, on the reverse strand, counting down.
TCCTTTACAGCAGTGCGGGTTCCTACTTAGTCCCCTACCTTATATTTTAGAGTTTAAAACAAATTTACAACTCAAATGGAGCCCTAATTTAGACCCTCATTTTGCACGCCCCTCAAATTATAATCTCAACCTCCAACACCCAAGACCCCTATCCAGTGGGCCCCACCCACTTTTTTCGTCGTCTACATCCTGCGGGGGCCCGCATGCACCGCCCGCCGCCGCCGATGTTTTCTCCACCGGTGCACGTCGCGTGCGCTCCCTCTGCGTCTTTGGATGAGCTGCTGCACCTCTCCCGGGCGCAGGGCCGCCGTGGCCGCAGCCGCTCCGCTGCCAACGTCGATGGGTTTCGTCCTTGTCCCGGCCGACGCCGACTCGACGGCCCGCTGGATGGGTTCCTCGTCCTCATCTCGGCCAATGCCTTCGCACGCTCCTCGCCCACGCTGGTGTCGCCCAAAGAAGACGCTGGCGAAGCTCCGCGCCCGCCACGCGTCTGGCGCGATGGCAGGCCGGGCGGGAGCTCGAGCAGCTCGCCAATGGCGTCGCGCGCGAGGCCGCCAGTGCGCGCGCCCTCTTGCCGCTGCCGCTGCCACCACCACCGCTGAGGCCGAGGTCGCGAGGGCTGTCACCGAGGCCGTTAACGGCAATCGCCGCGCCCGCCCGCGGCGTCCCATGTTCATGGAGGTCACGCGATCGCTGATGCCGTGGCGGCGTTGGCCTCGGCCGGCCTCGTCCTCGCCCAAGAAGAGGCAACCGGCACTATCCATGAGCAAGAAGAGGACGGTGATGGGTGACGGCGAGGAGCGGCGGGAGGATGTGGCGCCGAGAAGCTGGAGGAGTGCGTGAGGGAGCCGGAGAGCAAGGGCACCGGAGCAAGCGCAGCCGGGTGCCCGAGATACGCGGGCGCGCAGAGAAAGCGTCGGCGGGCGCCAAGACACTGTTCCTCTTGCGCATGGCGGGCCCATGAGGGATAAGGTCCGAAGCCTTTATTTTTTTTCCACTTTCGAGTCCGGCGTGAACTTCGACCTCTATTTTCTTAGTCCGGCATGCAAATAGAAATTTGATGGCCTAATTGGGGTAGGGGCCTCCATGGGAGATGCTCTTAGGTGGACCAAAGGTACAAAATAACTGCAATACCTAATTTTTTTTCTTCTTCTCTTCCTCGGTTTTACATGCTTTTCCACCGCTGTGACTGCAAAGCCACCACACGTCCGCCTCTTTCCGTTCTTGATCGCCAACTCTCCTTACTCACAGTTGCCGACTTCGCCTCCTTCCTCAACGTGCAGCCCGGGCGGCCGCCGCAAGAACCGCCGGTAATGGTGAGCCCCGACGACGGCCGCCGGGCGGCGGTGTGCCCCGGTGGCGCTTAATGCGCCTAGGTGGATACGTGGTGAATCAAATAGAAATAATGACACGTGCCTATTTTGATATTCCTATAAATTGGATAGGTGCACATGGAGCATATATAGGTAGCTTTCTTTTGAATAATTCAGCAGCTTTTGTGTACTCTTGGATCTCTATTTTGTTGTGCAGTCCGTCGGTCACCGTTTTGTCTCGCAAGCCTTCATTACTGATTCGGCGAACACATGGTTGATTTAGGTCACATGTGTTTAGTTTTGTGATTGAGTGATTGTCAACAATCAACATTTTCTTCTATTTTCATTTATTTTTTATGCTTCGGCTATGTTCACGGGCACACGTGGAGTGTGTCGAAGACGTGTCTCTTGGTTCGTGTTGTGCGGGTGTGGAGCTCGGAGATGGTAGCCGACGGCGAGGTGAAGGGGCCAAGGAGGGGTGCGTCGGGCCGACGGACCGCGGGAGGTGAAGGACGGGCGTGAGGCTTGGACCGAGGGACCGATCGGCCGGGCGGCTAGCCATGGTGGCTGACATCCGGGACATCGACGAATGCAAGAGGACGGGCGGAACCGTGTCGATCGGGTCAAGACGGCGAAGCGTGCAGCAGAGCGGGGAGCTCGGATGACTTGGCGACTTCGGGCGGTCAAGACGGCGATGACACGTGTCGAGGAGGTTTGGTGGTTTGTCCTCAAAACCATCGGTCGCGGGTTTCGTGGTTTGGGCCTCAAAACCACGGGCGCGGGTTTGGTGGTTTGGGCCTCAAAACCATCGGCGGGTTTCACGGGTTTGGGCCTCAAAACCCGGGTGGGCGTTCCGGTGGACGGAAGGACGGCGGCGTGGCGGCATCACGGGAGATCGCGGAGCGCGATGCTACGGATGAGGAGGCGCGGTGGCCGCCGGATCGACAAATTATCCGTAGTCGACCAAAATAGCCCTAGGGTTAGAAGATCGACTCATGTATCTTAGGGGTAGTTTAGGAAGGGGAATATTGGACTATTTAGTGGAGGCTTACCCTCCATCCCCTCTTGCCTCTTTCATTTTCGTTTTTTTTTTTCCCCAATTTTTTAGGGTTCTTGCTTAGAGGTCCAAGAACACCAAATTGGTGACACTTTGTGGTGATTTTCGTTGGGAAGGGGAGCCCCAAAAATCCCCTGTCGTCTCCGGGCGTTTTGGATCAAATTTCTTCACTTTTGCTGTGATTTTTGTTGGAGATTTTGGATCTTGTGTTTGCCTGTGTTCTTCTGTTCTGTGGTTTGTGCAGGCAGCGATTTTGGTTTTCAGCGAGGCAGCAGGGGAACGGCAGCTGCTGCTCCCAAGCCTGCAGCGCCCCGGCGGCTTCCCTTCTGCGGTGGCGAAGGGCAGAAGCCGGCTTTGCGTGTGCAGCAGAAGAGGACCAGCAGCGGCAAGGCAGGTGGCTGCTCCTGCCGTTCGGGCACCCGGCCAACCTGACCGCGCACGGCCACGGGAGGCAGCCAAGGGCGGACTGCTCTTCTTGGATCCCGAGCAGCACCCAGCACGGGTTGCTCCCTCAGCCTGGTGCGCGCCCGGCAGGCTGCAAGGCAGCTGAGCCGGCTGCTTTCCCAGGCGTTCGCCACCAGCACTCCAGCACCGGCCTTTGGGACACGAGCGCAGCGACAGCAGCAGTCCAAGCTCGATCCTTTGCTTCAACAAAAGGTTGAATTTTCTTCTTGTGCTGTGGAGTTGGCCATCGAGCCACTCAATTTCCTCTTGTGTAGGGCTGCTAAAATCGGGTGCCTGTGTGTGTGAGATTTTAGCTGGCGATGAACTTAGCCAAATAGCTTTTTCTCCGTGCATGCAAGCTGTTTGATGAATTGCCCCAACAGTCTTGCTTCTCTCGAATCGATCTAGAAACTGATGTTTAGTGTGTTGCTAGTTGGAGTGCAGTCCATCCAGTTAGCTTTGTCTTAGTCAATTTTATTCATTCGTCGAAATACGAGCCGATTCTTTGTGCATTTAATTTGGCCTTGAGCTTAGCTTGCTTTGCTTTTCGGCCTTATCACTATCAAGCAACAGTGAGTCAATTAGTTTAATCATGGTCATCTCGTGAATTTTCATAGCATTTATTAACAAGCAATGAGAATTATTTTATCTCCATCTTGAGAAGAGATTCACGGTTGTGAAAGTAGCACCTTTACTTTGAGCTCGGTGCTTTGCTTCTTCATCTGTGTTTCACTTTCGTTCTTGCTCCAAATTGAGAACCGGTTTTTGTATTGATTTTCTACCGATCCGTGGATTTTATTTGAGTGCTCTGTCACAAATTGACTTGGGTATTTTAGTTTAGAGAACCCACTTCTTCTCAATAAGAGTTGGGTAACTCTTTTTTAGCCTATCGATTCGGAAATTCTTTTAAGCGGTCGTGTGTGTGGTCGTTTGAGGTGTCTCACGTGTTCCTAGGGAACATCCACCCAACCATTTGGGTCGTGGACATCTCGGTGCTCTCTTTGCTCGTGACACCTTGCTACCGCTTAGCTCGTGTGTTACTCGTCTCCCGTTTGAGTTTGCCTTTGAGGTTGGGGGTTGAGCCGATGACCCGAAATTGAAAAGGAAAAATTGAGGCTCCCATTCACCCCCTCTGGTCGCCGTTTCGGTCCTTCAACAGTTCAATGGAATTAACTTGCTACAAGTGGTTTGAGCTTGCTTATCATGCTTTGGGTAATATTTTAATTTTCTGTGGTAGCTTGGAATCCATAAGCTCTGATTGCCAATGAAGTTTTCAATAGTAAGTTTTCATTTGATGGTAATTGGTTACAATATATGAGCTGATTATTGAATGGGTCGTGTTGTTTTGAATATTGGGATGAAAATAATGTTAAAACTTTATGGGCCAAAAAAATTGTGGCATGAGCGTAGTTCAAATTGTGGCATGGGCTGGCCTGATCTGAGAGAAGAAATGGGCCACAAAAAATCTAAAACAATAGGACTGCGACAAGGTAAGCGCGGTGGAGTGCATGGCGTGCGGGCCAGTGTGGGCCGCATGGCGTGCAGGCCAGGCCATATGCTGGGTGAGCTTGGGAGGGCTCTGCATGGCGCCCAAGCCAGGCCGCGAGGGTCGCTCACTCCGCCGCGAACGCAACCCAGCGCGCATTCACAATAAAAATAGCCCAAACAATATTTCTGGCCCATTTTAAGCCTTGGTTTTTATATGCTTTAATATGCCATATTTTAATTTTGTGACGATTTCATGATTTACCAGCTCAGCACCGTGTCAGCATCCAATCTTATGACGCACGTATACACGTGGCAAGGTCTAACTAAATGTACCGAGGACGTATAAACAAACGGTAATTGTGCACACTAGTCCATCAACCCGTGCTCCCATGCACGGGCTAAAATCTTATAAGGGATAACAACTTTAGTTATTGTAAATGTCTCTTATAATAAATTCTTTTGTATTAAATGTTAACACAATAGGCATAAAAGATACTATGTAGTCTTTGTGGTAAACTTATCTATTATAGATCTAATTGTTTTTAGTCCATAATTTACCATATCATGAATCTAAATTTTGAATTTCAATATTACCCTTATTGGCTACTATAGATTTCTAGCCCTTAAGTTAAGTTTAAAGTCACACGGGAGACATAAGCATGAGTAATTTACTGTTTCTAACTAATAAAGGGTACTTGTATTTAATTTGTGTTTTTCCTTTTTCTCTTTTTCTATCACAATAGATACTATGTAGTCTAAGTTCAGTTGTCATAGCCATGTCAATTATTGATCTATATTTTTTTCATCCATATCATAGTTTTTGTTTCTTTTTATGGCAGCACTATGTATTTTGAACATACATTTAACTAAAAAAATTAGCATAAATTATGGTTGTTGTGAATATTGACAACAGTGTTAATGATCATGAATCTAAATTTTGAATTTCAATATTACCCTTATTGGCTACTATAGATTTCTAGCCCTTAATTTAAGTTTAAAGTCACACGGGAGACATAAGCATGAGTCATTTACTATTTCTAACTAATAAAGGGTACTTGTATTTAATTAGTGTTTTTCCTTTTCCTCTTTTTCTATCACAATAGATACTATGTAGTCTAAGTCCAGTTGTCATAGCCATGTCAATTATTGATCTATATTTTTTTTCATCCATATCATAGTTTTTGTTTCTTTTTATGGCAGCACTATGTATTTTGAACATACATTTAACTAAAAAAATTAGCATAAATTATGGTTGTTGTGAATATTGACAACGGTGTTAATGATAATTTCAAAGTGGTTGCAAGATTATCTATCATGATAGTTGGTGAATATTAGATATAAGTTTAGTTTGACTTTAGATCGATGACTAAATTAAATTAAGATTAATGGGTTAAACATTATGTTGTTTTACATATACAAAGGATGGATAATATATCCGGTGGCTATTATTATTATTAGTGGTATTAGAGTCTACCAAAAAGAGATGGCCATATGATTGTAATTTTTTTGTGAGAAGCACTTTACATGCCACATGTAGTAACATCCAGTGCCTATTTTCATCTAGCTAGCTCTATAATTTGTCTATTTTTTGGTCTTGTAAGGATTAACGTGAGCGCTCCACTTTGCATTTATAGTTAGAATGTCTAGGATTTATCCTTTTTCTAGCACTCGAAACCTAACCCTAAGTTATATAAAAAATTATCGCATTGCTTTTCTGTAAACATCATAAATCAAATTTTATGTGTTGAAGTTTAGTCTATTTGTTGTAATTTCTTATACACACATTGAGTTGTAAATATTCGTTCAAACATTGATTTTTCTATGTTATTGAAGATAGGTCTCTGCTTTAGTTTATTATGCGATATTTTTAGTTTACAATGTGACGCTCAAGATGTTGAACTTTATTATATCAAAGAGCATATTTTATGTATATTTGATTACAGTTTGAAATATATATATTTATTCTTTAGAGGTAGATTTAAGAGATATTTTAATTTCTCTTGTATAACGGTCGAGGTGGGTAACTTTATATATTCCTACATACTGACTTATGTTTGTAATTTGAATGTAAAGTTAGAGGTCACATTGTTTATACTCTTACATAATGGTAGGTGCGGTTAATTTATAAAATATATTAGTAGATTCGTTTAAGTTATCTTTTGTAATGGCCGAGGTGTATGTTGAGTTACAAATTTAGGGGTTATTTTATATTCATTTAAAATAGCCCAAGCAGGTTAATTTTGAGAAAAACTCTGGGAGTGAGTTATCGCTCATAATAACATACATTCATAATTTTGATGCAAATTAGGAGTTGTTTAGGATCCTCTTTGAATCAATGAACTGCAAAAACCAACAGAATGGTTGTCAAACAGATGGATTCCTTGTTCCAAGTCTTCTATTTAATGGGCAGGTGTTTTTGTTTTATTGTGAGATTTTCTAGTATTTTATTTTCAGCACATCGATCTAGTGATATACAATGTAGAAGCTGGCCTCAAATGAGTAATACTCCGTCCATTCTACTATGTAAGGCACAGCTTAACCTCACATGGTCTCCCAAAATACCCTATGACTACCTATTTATTTTATTTTATACTATTCTAATTTATGTATGATAATTGGATAGCATATTTAGTTACAATATTTAACCATATAATTTATATGACATAACAATTCGAAATTGTTACTAATTGTAGATGTTCATGTTTGTTAGTTAATGTATGAAAAAAAAAGCAGATCAACTGGGTACATAATGTTCGGTTTTGGTTAATAATATTTTAATAACAAATCCCCAATAAAATCTCAATAATCTATTTATATGACATCATTTATAATCGATCAACCTCAGCAATTAAGATCGTAAAAGAAAGTGATATATGCTTGATTGCCTCGAAAGGCGGTTTTGACAGTCTAGAAGTCTAAAAATCAGAACAATTTTCCTCAGCTACATGAAACAAAGAAATCATCTATCCACCCATACTTACTACTACATCTATCCTCTTTTATAAAGCGCACATGCATGTTAAGGTTTAAACTTCAATTTTCTAATAATCTAATCAAAATTAAAGATGAGTACCTATTTGCTTGATGAAGGAACAGGAGGCCGGGGTCGTTGCCTCACGCACGCTCATGGATCCACGCACAAGCCGCAGCCTGCAGGCTACATGCATATGCCAATGCCCTTGTTGTTTAATTTCACACCGCCATGCACACGCTGCATGTAGTGCTGCCCGCCAACACACTACAGCATGCGGAGGAGATCGATTCTGCCGCATGCTCTCGTGCTCGCTGCATCTTGATCTCGCTGCCCGACTTCCTTTGGTGAATTCAGATTGATATAAACGGGGGTTACGTGGGGAGCCGTCAACGTGGTTCACGTGAATTGAGATTGATTAGATGGGGGTTAATTACGGGATCTTTAGCAAATAGATTTTATTTATTATAATGGCAGAGGTGGGGTAATTTTGTATAAAATAAAATAGATCCAATGGTTAAAGATAGCTAAGTCTTGTGATTTGATGGCCGGATGTTTCTGATTAACGTGAGATTTTCTAACATTTATCTATTTTTATAGCGCATCTGGTGAGAATTAACGTGGTGCCTTCGTTGGAGCCTCCAATTAGTAATAGTAAGATATGTTGGAGTAGTACTGTACCTTAGTACACCAGCTGGGACCCAGTCTGTTGATAAACATTTATCAGTCTGTTGAGTACGGAGTACTGTATATTCCATGCATGTGAACGGATGGTGCAGCGTACTATGTTCGATCTATAATTTTTTTTTTTAGATTTGGAGACGACTTTAATTAGGAGGGTTTGAATTAGACTTTATTAATTTACTCTTGTTTTCGATATTAATATGATAGTCATAGAAACTGATTTATACTTAGATATATATTATGTATAGATACATAATAAAACAATGTATCTAGAAAAATTGGTACAGAGGGAGTATAATAAAACAATTAATGTGTGCTGTCTCTGGATGCTTGGACAGAATTTGGAACGGAGGGAGTATAAAGAAGCGCTACATTTATCACAAAGAGGTGATGCTACAAGGTTACCCCAAAGTTGTTGCACCGTGCGTCACCCTCCTGGATGCTTATAATTCAAACGGATCGGAGGAGATGCTATGAGACATGGTCACCCCCAGTTCCTGGACCATGCGTCATTCGCCACGCAATTCTTGAATCTTGACAGTGGCTGGAATGACCTCTTCTGGGGCAGTCCATCCTGAAAATAGGAGATAGGCACGGTGCTACCCAGCCTGAAAACGAGCGAGTTGGCAACGAAAAAAACTTGTATTTTAGAGTAGTTACCAATGAAAATTGTCATATAACAATAACAAAGCAAAATTCTCTTACAGTTTTACCCAGACGCGTTTTATCGGATGAGGTCGTCGATCACTGCGTGTGGATGGCAATTGCCATATTTAGTTTATGAATTAAGTGGTCGGTGACTACCCTCCCGGAGAGCCGTGGAGCTATTCATCTTGTAGGACACAGTTAGCTGGGATCATTGTCCCGGTTAACAGGAGTATATATAGTGATGCCGGGCCGCTAGGGCGCTCCGGCTGGTGAATAGTCTCATGGATGTGGATGGCAATTGCCATCTGCTTTTCAAAGGAAAAAGAGCATGATATATATGATGATGCTGAGATATATATATGGTCTAGTAGTGGTGTGAGGAGATGAGATGTGGCTCCGAGCGATGCAGATGAACACAGCATATTTATAGTGGATGAGGCTGAGTACTGGACTAGCCAGCTTCTTGATGCTGACCTGTGCAGTCCTTCGTTGTGATGAGCATGTGCGTCAGCCATGACGATCTTGCAGAATTAATGGATGCTCAAGTGGGCCTTCACCTCTCTAACCGTTATGTACGTACAAAAAAACTTTTACTCGTTCCATGCATAGTATATACATACATCATACATTCACTACTAGCTCGTTCAGTAATATAAGTGCCGGTGTGCGCTGAATACAGGCTTCATGTTCGTACTCATCTCATGGGCGATCAGTCGGCATGGGTCTCTACCCTCGTACGTATGTACCTGCCCCTCATCGTCACTACGGGCTCACGATCACATATCAACTTGGCTGGCACCAGCACACGTGACAAGTGCTCAACACATGATATACACATCGATCAGTACAGCACATTATTAGCATTCAGTTGAGTACGGACTGAGTACTAGCTTAGTTGGCTGGCATGGAGGCATGAGGCCACCACCAGTGGCGGAGCCTTGGAGCAAAACATAGGGGGCCGACTTACCATTGAATTACTTATATCCATACACCTTCTGGCAACTAACCGGGCATGAAAACTGATACGTTCATCCTAATCACAAGAGCAGTATCAGTAGGGCCAAGGATGTATGCAATGCTCCCACTTACTTTTGGGAAGATTATATTATCTTTGAGCAACACGGCATTTTTAGTGTTAGCCATCTTCAGCCACAAAAAACATTTTAATCTTAATTAGCAGGACTTCTCCATTCCACACATTTGTTTTGTAGGAAGGACCATCATCACCATATATATATATATTCACAGTAGGACCATTACAAATATATAGATTTATTAACCGGAACCGCCTGTTTACTTTTCTTTAGCTACCAAACAACACTATCCTTGTCATGCACATAGATGATTATTATTAGTGTATGTGCAAAATAAAAATGTCACCTTTTTCATGAAATGCAACTTGTTAGGGCCGGCGTCTTTGGTAGCTCCGAGAGAAGCTTCCATCTGAGCGGGCAACCAAATGGCCCCCTACCGCTCTGCTTCGCCCAAGAAATACATTGATTCATGCCTAGAGGAGCCATCAGAGATATATGGAGCTAAAAATATAGCTTTGTGTGCCTTCCTCTTGATCTCGTGGACCCCAACAGATGACCGATATGTCCGTTTCGACGGACGGGGACAAGGGTTGTGTGGCCGACGAAGTATAGAGCATGACAAGCGATTAATTAATTTCAAGATTAAAATAATTCCAGAAACAACTATAATCCAATTTTAAGCCGCGAAAAATACTAAGTTCTAAAAGTTTGGGAAAAATGTTAGAGATATTTTTGGGACATGAGGAAACCAGTATTTGGAGCTCATGATAATATAATTTAGAGCATCTAAAAAATAGATTATGCTCGTAGAAAAGTGGGAACAAATTATAGAAAAATATGAAAAAATTCTAGAAAAGTGGGAAACCAAATAAGGTTTTAGAGATATTTTGATTGATGGTAAACTCAAATGAGGAGAGGAATGAAAATGATTTTGGGGAGAACCAAATTTAAGTTGAAACAAAAAAAAAATTGATTATAGAAAAAGATAAGGACAAGTCGGGGAGTAAAGGTATATGACTTTTACTAAACGCGTTTGGAATATTTTACACACAACACCCGAAGTCACACAACAAGCAAACATCACATAAAAAAACCTATCAAGTTGATATTAAAATTTTTGAAACAACAATTTTCTATATTGAAATTACAAAAAAACTTAGTTAATCTTAAAAATATATATAAATATTAAAATCATTAAAAAATTTTTAGTGTTTTCTATTCACAACCCAAAATCAAAAAAAATTTAGGGTGTGACACTATTGGTAAGCCGGCTAACAGCCAAGATCTTAGTCTTTCGTCGATGTCGGACTGAACGTCATCGAGGTAGGTTGAGACGGGAGAGACCTTATCTATACCTACTAATAAAAGCGAGGAAATTTCAGTCCACCTTTTTTTGGTCCACAGAATTTGGTCCACCATATTTTTTGGTCCGTCGTCCCATTTGTTGTCCGCCCAATCCGTAATCATGTCCAATGAAAACTCCTTTTCTTTCGTATAAAAAAAGACCGTGTAAAACGATCGGACTTTAAAAATACCAGAACCGATCTATAACAGGACTGTACAAATTACTCGGTGGTAAGTAAAAAACCCAGATAGTTGATTTTCAAGTAGCACTCTTCTTTCATCCAATCTAGACTTCTACATATAGTTTTCCATACATGATAAATTTTGTGATCATGGCAAAAAAAAACTAAATCTGCTGCCATTGACACAAAAATCATGAGTCCGTGTCTACTATAGGGAAATAAATAAAGATTAGGAATGACCGTACATGGCAGTATACCAATGCTACCAAAGACTATCGGTATCCTTCTATAACTAAGGATGGGCTTTCAGTGTATAGGATGAGTATGTTCTCTTTCATTGCTATGAGGGTGCCCATATGTATTGCGGATGACGGGTGCAAAGATATAACAACTACGAGGAAAAAATTATTAACAACATAAAAATTAAAATACCTACCACGTTGCAACGCACGGGCAATTTTGCTAGTTATTATTTAAAGTACCAAAACCAAAACCCTAAAATCAACAAGGATCCACAAACTTTTAATGTAAAACTACAAAGGAAAACAAATCGGGTCCCGCTCCTTTGTCCACCGGTGAGAACTCCGGTTAAGAGAGAAGACGGGGATCGAGGAAGTTTCTGGGAGAGGGCGGCAGCAGTCTGTGGAGAGGGCCGGCCGTCACACAACAAGCAAACAATAAACATCCATCCACTTTGTGTTGTAGTGGGCAGCAGTCTGTGGACAGAAAAGGAGTTGCATGTTTGTTTCACGCGGGACGACTTGGTGACGGCACGAGACGACTTCCTGTTGACGACCAAGTCCATGCTGGCTCCATCAATCGTTGTCACACACACGCCAGCCTAGGTAGCGTCCAGAATATCAGCTTCGTCCTAGTACACTCCTACGGAGTACTATTCAAAGATTTTTATGTCCTTCCTCCAAACCACAAACCAAATGCTGTTAGCACGCAACAATGGCGGCCATGTAGTCTCTCCGGCCTCGACGGCTGTGCAGGGCCTCGTGGTGGCGCCGGGGGTCGTGGTGGCTGCACCGGCGGCAGCCGCGCGGAAGCCAATGGGCTCGGCGGCATTGGGCACGGGAACAAAACCTCACCCAGTGGGCTTTGGATATTTTTTTTTTAGCTTTTTAATCTATTTTTTAGAGGCGGACGTTTGGTGTTTCCCATTAATTCGGTTTACATGGAAGTTGGATAGGAGGTGGACCGTTCGTCCACCTTCGAAAACCAATTCTGACCCTGCCACAACACTTTGTTCAGCCCCTTTCTGAATTTTTTCCAAGCTTCCTCCGTGGGCATGACGGAAACTCACGTGCGGTGTAGGCTACAACATGGCGCGGATGGTGTGGGCGAAGGACAAGTGGTCTGCCCAACCCCTCATGGAGGAGTTTCCTGAGCTTTACTCCTTTGCAAAGAACACAGGTTTGACAGTGAACAGGTGGCTGCATAGTCATGATCCAATCAACCTATTTAATCTACAACTTTCAACTAAAGCCCATCAACAGTTCACCCTACTTCAGAGAATCACAGATGACATCTCAGTAACAAATGACAATGATGTCTGGACCACTCTGAGGGGATCCTTCTCGGTTTCCAAAGCCTACAAGCACCTCAAAGGTCAAACACAGGTACCTCCGACCTTCAAATGGCTCTGGAATAACATGTCAACCTAAGCAAAAAGTTTTTTTCTGGCTGCTTCTGAAAGACAGATTAAGCACAAGAAACATTCTCAGAAGGAAAACCATGCATCTACCTTCATATGATTGTGTACTCTGTACTCTCTCTGAAAGAAGAAACCTGTCAACACATATTCATTTCCTGCCAATTTGCCAAAGACTGCTGGCAGCAGGTTGGGATCAACATCCAAGGACAGTGGGACATTTTCCAGGCACTAGATGGCATAAGCAGCCAAGCAAATGCAAATTTCTTCATGATACTGGCAATTCTAATGACCCGGGCGATTTGGACCCCGAGGAATGATTTCATTTTTAAGGGGATCCCGACAACTGTGGTAAGGGCCAAGAAAATCTTTGATAAAGAGGTCAGAATTTTAACCCTGCGGGTGAAGACCAAGTTCAGTGCAGCTTTTGATTCATGGATCCAAAACATGTTGTAATTTGTCGCTCTTTTTTATTTTCTTTTGTACTTTCTTTGTTCCAAGAACTCTCTTTTGTAATTCACTTATGTACTCGCCCGTTTAGATTTCAATAAAAAGTCCTGTAGGGGCGCGAGCCCCTCCAATTTCATCAAAAAAAAAAACTAATGAACATCACACTAGACTTAATGTGTAATAAAGATTTGTAAATACTAGAGAAGGTTAGCCATTGCAAATCCAATTAGACAGATGATTCATTTTTGTGGTGAGAGAAAAATAATGTAGCACGGCTAATAAGTTCAAGAGAACAAGAGAGGGAGTCTATTAAAACTACTCCAAGTAAAAAAATAAACATTTTTGAAAATTTAAGCTAACTCTTTTGAATCCCGGCAAAGCCGAGGACGCCGACTCGAAGAGACCTTGGAGTGGCCACCGGTTGTCGTGGTTGTGGAAGAGGAGCGCTGAACGGACAAGGCGCCGATAGCTCGCCCAGTGGACGGCGAACTCCGACACCATCCTGTACATCTCGCGGCGTGAGCTCCGGAAGCCTGGCGTCCTCCGACTGCAGGGGCGTGCATGGCCTGCGCGATTGACGGCCGCTCGCTCGTCGGGGTGGGCGCACCATAGCCCGGCGACGAGCACCCTCTCCATGCTCCTATTGTCAGCCTCGTCCCTGGAGGCCCTCAACCGCCGTCCGCTGCGTCGAGGATCGCGTTCTGGCCGTACATGCCCCACATCCACTTGACGAGGATGAAGTGTGCGCCACCTTCCAGAAGGATGACGGGGCACCGGCCGGAGACGATCTCGAGGAGGACGATGCCGAAGCTGTAGACGTCGGCATGGGTGCTCGGGTGGGCCGTGTTGACAAACTCCGGATCGATGTATCCCGCGGTGCCCATCACGGCTCTGGTGGTTTGCCACCGCGCGCCGTGGTCGCCGAGCCTGGCCAGGCCGAAGTCGCCGAGCCTGGTGCTGAGGGACTCATCCAGCATGATGTTGCTTGGCTTGATGTCGCCATGGACCACACATTGCTCCCACTCCTGATGGAGATACCGCGAGCGCGGATCCCAAGCCAAGGATGATCTGGTACCTATGTGTATGTAGCTTAAAAATCAATCAGTGCTTGCATTGCATTGGTAAAAAGAAGATAAAGGTAGCCTAAATATTCTCACAACAATCAATCATCAACAAGATGTCGTTTACCTTTCTTGCCACGTCAAGAAACTCTCGTTGTCGCTGCTGTGGAGATGCCTGTCGAGGCTTCCTTTGGGCCACCAGCTCGTAGACGAGCAGGAGGCCGTGGCGGCTGTCGCACCAGCCCAGAAGCTGCACGAGGTTGCGATGTTTGAGCCGGGCTGATGATCCTCACCTCCGCCTCGAACTCCTTTCTCCCCTGCGCCGACGAGTCCGACGACAGCATCTTGATGGCCACTGCACGCTCTTCACCGGCGACAGTGAGGGTACCCCTGTACACGCTCCCGAAGCCACCACGACCGAGCTTGCCATCCTCGGCGAAGTTGTTGGTGGCGGCGGCCAGGTCACGGTATGCGTACCGCCGGGGCCGCTGGCAACCACTCCTCTCTCCAGCTCCGCCCTGCTGCCGTCTTGTTCTTGGTAATCGGTGTCGTCGTCATCGCTGGTTCCTGACGATCTCCTTCTTCTTGTTCTCCGGTGTTTCTGCCATACCAGCACGGCGCCTGCCACACACGCCAAGAGGAACAGCAGAGGCACTAGCACGGCGATTATCAGTGTTCCTCCTGATCCCTTCTTGGGTTGCTGGATGCTGCCACTGCCAGGTGTCAGAGCAGGCGGCGGTGCAGGCGGTTCCTGCACCTGCAGAGTGGACGTGAATGACCATGACAGCACCTGATGCTGCTCGCTGCCGACGCCGGTCGCTCCAGAGAAGCCGACGGCGACACGTTCCGGCAGGTACCTCTTGAGATCCACAGTCGTGTTGACAAAGTATGACGCTGTGTTGTCGATGGTGAGCTGGACGGCCAGCAACATGGTGACATTCTGGTAGGTTACCGTCGCCACCATCTCGTAACCGGACGTGAGGTTCCTGGTCGGCGAGGTGGTGTCGGTGGCCGCCGTGGACTTGAGGGGAGTTGACATCGATGCCCACATGGTTGCTGCTGATGTCGTTGTTGGCCAGGTTCTGAAAGGTGTCGAACTCGACGGCGACGATGGTGCCGACGATGGTGCCGTCGCCGGTGCCGTTGGTGTGGGCCGTGAGGAGGCCCAAGCTGCCCCGGAGCTGTTTTTCGGGATTTCTAAGCCGAAACCGAAATGGGCGAGGAAGAAGGTCATCCCATCGCCGGCATATGTGCTCGGGTCCACATAAATGCGGAAGGAGAAAGTGCTGATGAAGCTGGCCGTCTCGCCGGTAGCTGCGTCCCAGAGCGGCACTGGCTGCGTGTACGTCGCCCGGCCGACGCTGTCTGTGCTGCTGTGGTCACGGATGTTCCTTGTCAGCTCGAGAGTGCCTGGAGTGGTGTAAGCGTCGCCGGTGCACTTTATCAGCTGATACAGATCAGGGCTCTGGGGCTCGGCGAAGCTGAGGTTGAAGGACAGGGAGGCAGCGCGAGGGACATGGATGGACAGTAGTAGCATCCAGAAACAGCAGAGGCCGCTGCACGAGACGACAAGGGAGGGACGCCGGCTCCTTACTCTCACTACCGCCATTGTTTCTAGCTTGCATTTGGTTTGAGCGAGGTTTTGGAGACGAAGGACATAAGAATCTTATGAATGATGATCTGCTACCAACTAAGACAAGAGCCGACAAAGTCCATCGTACGTACGTTTGGATGATTCAGTCAAAGCGAAGTTGGTATTCCAACCACCGGAGACTTATTATTGGTCGTCGAGCAAGTCGTCTCGCGATCAAGTCGTCTCGCGGGAACCAATTATCTTTTCTGACTACAAACTACTACCGGCCTCTTGGATGTAACTTACTATTATGCTCTATTATGCTCCAATGCCTTTCAGCTCGCCTCGCCGTGTGGGCCATCAAACGTGACGTTGCCGACGAGGAACGAGCATACATAGGTCAATCTATAACTCATTGATTTTTAATGCCTAATTTTAAATATTCATCATCGATTTGTAGGAGCTGCTCAATATCCAGCCGTGTCTACAAATCGGAATTATAGAGACCGCTCTATATTAGAGAAAAGCTAAACTTGAGCCTTAACGCTCTTGTAAATCTTTCAAGTTCTAAAATTCCAAGACCTCCCATTCTCTTTGAGAGACAAGTCGTCCGCCAATTAACTAATGAGTGACCACCATATACTTTGTCCGGGGTTTCACCTCTCCATAGGAATCTTCTTCGCATCTGATCAATGCTTTTTATGAGCCATTTCTGCTCCGAGAATACCGTCATGTGATATATCGGCTGCGAAGAAAGAACCGTTTTGACCAATGTCTCTCTACCAGCAGATGACATCATTTTGCCCTTCCAGCCTGGTAACTTCGCTCCAATTTTATCTAGGAGTGGTTGGACCTCTCTT
The DNA here is from genome assembly GCA_015847255.1 of Hyparrhenia diplandra. Taxonomy (NCBI): domain Eukaryota; kingdom Viridiplantae; phylum Streptophyta; class Magnoliopsida; order Poales; family Poaceae; genus Hyparrhenia; species Hyparrhenia diplandra. The sequence continues at coordinate 31,213 of JADLZK010008342.1, read as the reverse complement.
CTACGGAGCTTTCACGTGTGTGGTGGAAGACCTAAATATTTCCCCGAGAATTTGCAAAGCTTGCCTGGGAAATAAAGGCACTTAATTTCACATGAACCAGACACTAAAACTTCCACATCCACCACACCTCATTCATGAATAAAACTGATGTGAAGTTGTTGCCTTTTTTGTGTCTGAACGTTGGAAGCAAACCGTCATTGTAACACCCGTGTTTTTGCATCATTTTAAAATTCACTAAAAATTTGAACTTTTCGAATTACAACTAAAACTTGAGTTATTTTTCCGCTAAACCGAAGCCCTGTTTTGAAAACCCTGCATTTAAAATTCCACCATATAGAAAATTAGGTTCCTTTGTTTGTTGCTTGTGGAACTATATGGAGGGCAAGGATGCAAGGTAAGCCCTAGAATTGAATTATGGAAGAATATCGCATGAGAAATGGTTTACGAATTTTATCTGGGAATGAAATAATGAAACACGTGTGTATTAAAGATATATATGAATATTTTTACGAGCACAATAAATAAATATTCTCGACAATAAAAGTCACGGAATATATATGAGCTTGTATAAATATTTGTAATATATATTACACATGAAATAATGAGGGAAAGAAATAAAGGAAGGAGAAGAAAGAATAGGGAAAAGAAATAGAAAAGGGGATAGAAACCAGAAACGAGCCTTGGGCTCATTTCCCTTCCCTTCCTTTTTCCAACCCGGCCCAACCGGCCTCCCTTTCCCTCTTCCCCGCGAGCACACAAAGCTGGGCCGGCCCAGACGACCGAACCAGGCCCAGCGCTGCACTCTTCCTCCTCTCCCTCGCCGACGCGGACCCCGCGTCCGTCGTCGTCACCTCCGTCACGGTCCGCACCGGCCCGCAAAGAGGTTTGCCCGGCCGCACACCTCGCTGTTCCCATGACCGACAGGTGCGGATGGCGACCAACGACAAATGACAGCGTGGGCATCCAAGGGCACGACGACGCACACACGAGGACGCCATGGGGGCAGGATTAAATGCGCACAGCGCGCGCGGCAACCCAACAGTTGGCCGCCGACGACCTTGCGATGGACAAGGCGACGAGCCAGTACCGGAGCACGAGGCGCACGGGCGCCAAAGACAACACTACCGTCGACACGCCTGGCGGTTCCACCAATCGGGCACGATGGCGTTGTCGACATCGGCGGAGTCCTGCCGCCATGGCGGCGCATAAGGGCCTGCTGTAGGAGACTCGACCCGACGGCCAGCTCACTCGAGGCGAAAGCACGCCGTGTTCCAGCTCATGGAGCACTAGTCCGCGGTCCAAACACACAGAAGCGCGGTCGGAAAATATCGCCGACGGCGGGAAAGATCTCGCCGGCGACCCTCCCCCCGCGGCGGCCTATAAATAGAGCCCCTCAGGAGCCCAATCGGCCTCGTCACCGCATCAACGAGCTTCGCGGTGACCGAGAACATGCGGTGCTCCCGGTGGTTCCTCCCCTCCTCCTTCCCTTCGCCCGGAACACGGATTTCCCCCAATTAGGGATTCCGCCGCCGCCGCCGCGCTGAGAAACAAGGGCCGTCGTCGATTGAGTCGCCGTCCGTTGCAATTGGCGAGCCGGTACGCCTCTCCAACCTCTCCCTTTTCTTTTGCCTCACAGGATTTGCACCATGGTGCCATGTAGACACTACCTTGCCGGGGACCGGTGTCGCGGCGACCACGAATCGATGTCGACGGGTCGGTGCGTGCATCAGAATGGCCTAGCTCTAGGGACAATGACACAAGATTTATACTTGGTTCGGGGCGAAATCAGGCTCCCTAGTCCAAAGGTGATCACTATCCGAGCTCAAACGCTCATACCGGGGTGCGTACAAGCGGGTCGAGAGAGGGAGCGGGCTCCCAAGTCTCTGTGATTGAGGCTAGTGCCAATATGAAGATGGGTGAGGGTGTTTGAATGCGTTATGTTGCCTCCTCCTTTCCGAGAGTCCCTACCCCTCCTTTTATAGTGGCAAGGGGAGCAAGGCATATGAGCTCTCTGAGTTGAGGTGGGAGTGCACAGGGCAAGGAGCCATGGGGCGGCGGGTAGGTGAGAGAGCTCTTCGAACGAGCTCGTTGATTGGTCAGGAGTCCTCTTCGAGCTCTCGGTAGCTTTGGACGCCGGAATCGGTCCGTTGTCGTGACGCGGGAATCCGGGCAGGGTGATGATCATGTGTCACTCGTCTTCGATCGTAGTTGGAAGCCGCTCTCTTCGCATGGGAAGGGCGGCCATGTTTGCTGACGCCGAGATGCGCCCGCATGCGCGCCGGGACCGTAGTAGAGTTGTTGGATGCGACGGGGTATGGCGAGGAGCTCTCCCGCGAGCTCTTTGGCCGGGGGGGTCGCTCTTCGAGCTCTTGGAGACCCGACGTTGAAATTGGCCGCCGCCGTGCACGTGAATCGGGGTTTGGGCGATGGCCCGGCGCCGTAGTCCTTAATCGTGGTAAGAGCGATCCCGCTCGGCATGGGCACGGCCATACCATGGATGAGGCCGGCGCACGCCGACCGTGCATTTGGGGAAACTGTGGCGGTGCTATTGGAATTGATGGGGTATGGTGGTGTGATGGAAAGGACCTCTTTCGTGTAGCTGTAGCGCTGCGTGGCTACGCACTGCACTGCCGAGAGCGCTTGGCCAACTCCGTACTTTGCCGCTTCACGCTGAAGATAGGCGGGCCCTTCCGCCGTCGCAGATCCGGCCGAGCTCGAGCTCGGGCGAGGCGGGAAGAGGTCCTCATGTAAGAGGTCGTCGTTCTTTGCCGGATGGGAGCTCACTCGGGAGAGCTCGCTCGAGGTGAGGATGGGTCCCTTGGTTCTCAGAGCTCATGCGGCGTCGGTCCGCAACGGGCGAGCTTCGTCCACGAGCACGAGCTCTTTGGGGGATAGTGAGCCCTTCGCGTTGGCCGAGCGGGCTCTTAGCTTGCCGATGTCGGGGAAGGAGCTCATCCTTAGCGTCCCGAATATCGATCCCCCACAAGAGCCCCGAGCATTTGGGAGAGAAGGGAGTCTCTCCCGAATCTTTGCTTGCACCGGCGACTCTAGTTGCGGGGTTCTCAAGCCGGGGAGTGTCTTTGAACGTGGGTGCGCGCGAGCACCCGCCGGTGTAGTTTCGAGGCTCCGTGGAGAGCCGTGAGCTCTTACGAGGCTTTTCGTGAGTTTGTCATGGGCTCATCGACCCGTTGTTTTTTTAAACGCGTGGGGGTGGCGAGCTTGAACCCGATCCAGCCTTGTCGGCCAAGATCGGCGCCGGCGAGCCGGCGTCGATGGTCCAGTGAGGCCCGAGTTTGTTAACTCGTTCGCACGATCGGCCAGTGGATCGACCTCGATCCGAGGGCCCGACTTCCATGGTCCTCGAGCCCCTGGGTTGCCCTGAGGTGAGGCGCCTCCTCCTTGAGAGGCCCGGCTTGGAGTCGCTCGTAGCCCCCGGATGCCCGAACGCATGTAGACGGAAGCCCCGAGCCCTTTCGGGTGCTCGCAGAGCGTGGGCGCCGATGCCGCCTTTGGGACGGGCGTGGAGCTCTTCGAGTCGAGCTTGACCTTTTGCCCGCGACGGAGAGCTCGTTAGGTTACGAGCCTGCGGCCGCGGACCGTCGCATCGAGCTCTCCGACGCCGCCCGCTATGTAAAAAGAGCCGCTGGGATTTTACCGCTGGAGCTTTACCGCTGGCCGCCGCTATCGCATTAATGTCGCGACGGCTCGGTTTCGCCAGCGCCGCCACACGCTGCAATCTCGCAAGGCGGTTGCGAGCCGGGCGTGACGGGATGTGGGTCCCCTTGTGGCTTCTTCGACGCCTCCGTCGAGCCGTGGCCCTATAAACGAGTGGGGGGTTGGGGAGCGGACCGCCTTCCCGTTTCCCTCGTTTTTCCTTGCCAAGAGAGCCCGCCGCCGCCGCTTCCTTGCGAATCCGCCTCCCACCTCCCCTTCCCGTCGGCGCCGAGCCGCCGAGAGATGGGTTCGTGGCAGCCATCGACGGTGAAGGAGTCGCTTGATCGAGAGGTGCCACAACGTCGGCGGGCTCCCGCACTACGGACGGAGGCGATGGAGTGGATGATCCCGCCCGGCCCCCACGCGGTTCCCGACCCGCCGGATGGGTACGTAGTGTCATTCATCGCTTTCCACGAGCGAGGGTGGGCATGCCGGACGATTTCTTCCGGCGCATCATCTCATACTTTGGGGCGTCCTGGGGCGTCGAGCTCCAAAGACGGCGCCCAACTAAGTCTTTGCTCCTCGGCGCTCGCGATGTTGTGCGAGGGCTGGTTGGGGATCCCCCCCAACCGGGAGCTCTTCAAACACTACGTCTTCGCCAAGATCCAGCCAAGGCCCAAGAGCGGGCGGGCGGCTCCGATAGCCCCGCGTGCCGATGCAGCTTACGCTGGGAGGGTCCGCGAGAATTTCCCGAGGGCGACTTCCCGCGCGCCAATCCGGGGTGGAGGGACAGTGGTTCTACTTGAAGAACGACCCGCCCCATCCTCTCGCCATGGGTACACCGGCCGCACCTTCGCGATGGGGGAACTCGATTGTGGCGTGGAACGCCGCCTAAGAGCTCCATGGCGGAGGTGGAAGCGCCGTGAGCAAGATCAAGCTGCCCGGGATGCCGGGTTGACGGTGAACCACATCATCGCGGCCCGGCTTCGAAGGCGGTGGTGCCCTCCAAATGTCGGGCCCTCCGCATGTGGGAGATGGTGAAGGACAAGGCCCCGTTCCTCGGGGACATGGCCGAATACCCGGTCTCACCGCCGATCAGGTCGAAGTTGGATGAGGGTGGTGACCAAGAGGCGAGGGTCGCCGGGTGCCCCCGCGATCCCGCAAACCCGGAGACGCCCGCGCCCGTAAGAGCCCTCGTTCCGCCCCCGACTGTGGTTTCCTGTGATTGACTCCCCACGAGCTTCTCGACGGGTTCGAGCTCTTCGGGCTGGCGAGGTGCGGCCATTCGGCTCTCGGCCTCCTTTCCCTCGCCGTCATCCTCGAGGTTCCCGCGGCCGGGCAGGGGTCGTCAGCGGCGGTGGTGAGCGGGCTTCGAGAGAGTCCGCCCATCGTCGTGGCTTTCGGAGGGAGTTTCGATATCGCCGGAGCCCGCGGGGCCGAAGAGGTCGGGACCTCATCCGTCCCCGGCCCGGGCGCCCCGAGGTGCCGCCTGGTCGTGCGTGGAGCCCGCCCGCAGCTCCAACCAGCGCCCGCGCCTAGGCCCACGACGCTGGAGCCGGCGGCCGCCGGTGCGGCCGGGTCAAGGCCCGGGTGCCGGAGAAGTCAAGAAGAGGAAGATACCGCCGGTGAGTTCAGGCGTGGTCGTGGCGATCTCCGCACCCGTCGTCTCGGTATGAGAGTGTTCGACCGTTTGTTTCGTTGCGGGGCGGCGGTCGCCACCGAGAAGCGCCCGCGGACCGGCCGTGTCGAGTTTGGCGGTCGCGAGCTCGGAGCGAGATGGTGAGCACCATGGCGCGGCGCCAGCCGACGATGAGTTCGACGTCACGGGTTCCAGCCCCGCTTGGTGGGCTCGCGGCGACGGGGCGATGAGTTCAAGTGTCGCGGGGACAAGCTCGAGTTTGACCGCGCGAGCTCGTAAGGCAGATGGTGAGCGCCATGGCGCCGGCCGACGATGGACTTCGGCGCCGGGCGGGCTCCAGCTCCGTTGGTGAGCTCTCGTGACGGGCGATGAGCCCAAGCGCCGCGGGACAAGCCCGCGGCGGGCGGAGACGACGGTGGCGCAGCGCGGGCGGCGGGTTCGACGATGATGGCGTTGCTCCCGTTCAAGGGGCGCTGTCGACCACCGCCTCGCTGTCCACGAGGAGCTTCGCACACCGGCCCCCTCATCGGCGTCGGCCGTCCCTCGAGCCGCCGCGCCGAAGACGATTTTGAGCTTTCGATGAGGAGCCCCAACCGGGCGTCCTTGGGAGCGCGTCGCGCGCCCAAACCTCCGCGAGCTCCTCGGTGGCGGGAGATGGGGGCGGCGGTCCCCGGGGGAGGCCCCGGCCGTCGGAAAGGGCTCACCGAGGGGGCCAGAGAGGCTCGAGGTCCGTCCTCGGGCCGTGGAAGCCGCCAGCTGAGCACCTCGTCGTCGATGTCTCGGACGATGAAGAGATGACGGAGGCGGCGAGGGTCGCGGGCCGAGGGCGAGGGCCCGTCGGGCTGGTCTTGGGGACGCCGGCTGGCCCCTCCAGGGGTACCCTTCCTTACCCGAAGGTCATGGTGGACGCGGCGTCCCGCGTCCGTGCGTTGTCGCGCGGCAAGCGCCCGCCGCAGGCGCGACGCCGCCCTCCGCCGCCCCATGCCCCCGACGACGCCGCGGCGAGCCCACGCCCTCCGGAGGATCCGGCAGCGTGCTCGCCGCCGCAGTTTTGAAGCCGCCACCGACACCGCAACGCCTTCCTTGTGCCTCCCGAAAGCTGCTCACGCGGCTTGCGCTTTTCGAGGCATACGAGACTCGCCCAGGTATACCGGCCGGCCGGTTCGCAGAAGCTCACGGCCGTCGGGAGGCCGGCCGGGCCGTGGCGCGCGGCCGAGCGAAGAGCCTCGGTCGCGACACATCTTCAACACCGTTCCTTGAGCGTCCGGACGAGGACGCCATCGAGTCTCATTCGCGACGCGAGGGCCGGCTTCCCCGGCGGCACAAGAGGGGCCGGCGCCGCTCCGGGAGGCGGCTCTGGCGGGGAGGAGGAGCTCGATCGCGCCCACAAGCCGCAGCGAGAAGATGCAAGGGGAGTTCGACATCTCCGCCGCCCGCGTCGAGGACAAAGAGCTCGGCTCGGCGACCGAGCAGGGCGGAGTCCCTTTACAAAGGAGAAGACGGAGACCGCCGAGTGCCTCCGGGCTGCGACGCCGAGCTCGTGGGTGAGTGTTCTCACCCTATCTTGCTTCTTTTGTCTTCTTGGTGCTCGAGGCTGATCGTCCACCCTCTACGGGACCTCGGCGCCGTATGACCGCGAGGGCCGCCGAGATGTGGTGTGCTGCCATGCGACAATGTCGCGGAGAGGACCGGCTCAACGCCGAGAACGAGCACTTCCGCACAACGAAAGCGGGGGCTTTACTCGAAATGTGGAGTAAGCGGGCGACTGCTTCTTGACTCGGGTTTTGAGCCGTGGTGGTTTTTGTGCTGAGCCGCCTTCTCGTCTTGCAGGAGAAAGAGAAGTCCTTTGAAGCGACCCCGGCGTCGATGACAAGGTCCGGGTCGGCTTCCGCCGAGGCCTCCCAAAAACGCGCAGCTTCGCGACTGCAGAGAAGGAGGCGGACTTGAAGCTGCGCACCGGCCGATCTCGTCGACGCGGAAGGAAGGAGGTCGCCCCTTCGAAGCGCGTCCGAGGCCGCGGAAGGAGGCCGAGCTCGGGCCGCGCGCGTGGGAGCCTCGCTGTCGTGGTGGCGGACGCCCGCGATGTCCTTGGTGTGGAGGAGGCGTGGACCCAATCATGCGTGTGTCGGACCTCCCGCGCAAGGTAACCGAGGACGCCGGCCGGGTGGTCCACAAGGCGGTCGCTGTCGTCTTCACCCACTACCCCGCTTTCGAGGTTGATCTTGTGAAAACGGGTGGGCGCCGGGCGCCGATGACGCCGACACCGAGCGGAAGGCTGCTGCCGCCGAGGCCGCCACCGCGGAGCTTTCTGCCGAGCTCTTCAAGCTTGCTGCCGAAGAGCTTGAGGTCTTCGAGCTCCCGGCCGGTGTGGGTGAAGAAGCGAGGAGCTCGCCGAGGAGGAGGCCGTGGAGGGACGCCCCCGCCTGCGAGCCGTTAGGCCGGGTCTCCCCACCTGCATAGGAGGAGTCCGAGGCGTTGAGGTGTTGATCGTGACAAGTTTCCAAGTCCTCGTAGTTGAGGCGTTTTGTAAGAACTTATGGAAGCATGTATCATTGTTAATGGAAAGCATCTTTCCCCTCTTGCCGCATTCAATTTCTATTTCGACTTTTGTGAGCTCGTGACCTCGAGAGCGGAATGGCGGGCCGTTCCTCGCTGGCCACGGGGCGCGGGGAGGTTGTTAGGCAGTCGCGCCATGCTCTAAGTTCGTCGAGCTCGGGGCTTAGTCGTTTCGAAGCATCGTTTGGGCCAAAAGGGAGAGCGTGAGTTCTTGAGTAAGAGCTCGTTCTTTGAGCTCATGAACTTTTTGCGAAAAACGGTGTGTTAAAACGATGGGGTGTGCCCCCATTCCTCGAGCCCCGAGCAAGAGCAGGCCTTTGCCCGGGCGAAGGCCCGGTGTTGCTCGGTTCGGTTGAGCTTAGGGTGTGGATTCGAGATGCTTGCACAAAGCTTTTGCATCAAATCGGTGTTCTATTGAGCTCTTGCGGCTATAAGATTTCGGGTACATCTTAGGGGTAAAAGCGGCGTAGTCGTTCGATGTTCCATGTGTTGGTGAGGACTCGTCCCTGGTGGTCCTTGAGCTTGTATGTGCCGGCCTCAACACTTGGTCGATGGTGAAGGGACCCTCCCACGGGGCGAGAGCTTGTGCTTGTCCTTCGAGCTCGTACTCGTCGTGGGACGTGATCGCCCGATGCCGAAGGCTCGTCCTTGACGTGTCGCCGTGATAGCACCGCATGGATTGCGGTACTTGGCGGAGTGGATGAGTGCGATGTCGCGAGCTTCGTCGAGCTGGTCGGCGTCTTCGAGTAGCGCTTTGGTTGTTGCGCTGCGAAAGCTCGAGCTCGTGGTGAGCCGTACTCGAGCTCTCGGTGGGGAGGACCGCTTCAGACCGAAGACGAGGAAGAACGGGGTCCGTCCGGTGGCCTCGGCGGGTGTGGTGCGGAGACTCCACACCACCGCTGGGAGTTCGACGAGCCATCGACGTACGCATTTCTCAAGCCTCTTGAAGATGCGGGACTTCACGCCTGCGGGATCATTCCATTAGCGCGTTCTACCCGTCCGTTAGTCCGAGGGTGGCCGACGAAGCGTGTGTCGACGCGATGCGTGATCGCTGCACCAGTCGATGAAGACCTCTCCCACGGTTGGTGCCATTGTCGGTGATGATCGAAGTTCGGGACCCCGACGGTGGATGATGCCTGGTGAAGAACTTGACGGTCTCTTCAGCTCGGCACCGCGCGATGGGCATGACCTCGATCCACTTGGAGAACTTGTCGATGGCGGCGAGGAGGTGAGTGTACCCTCCCAAGAGTCCTCCTGAGCGGCCCCACCATGTCGAGGCCCCGGACCGCGAACGGCCGGGTGAGCGGAATCGTGCGAGAGGATTGGGCCGAGATGCGTGCTTGGCAAAGAACCGGCAGCCCTCGCAGGTGTCGGACGACTCGGGTGGCGTCGGTGACGGCGATTGGCCCGATAGAAGCCTTGGCGGAAAGCTTTCCGACAAAGAGCTCGTGGTGCGGCGTGATGGCCGCACTTCGCCCGGCGTGGATCTCTTTGACGAGCTCTTCACCTGTTCGATGGTGATGCAGCGCTGAAGAATGCCGCTCGCTCCACGCCGGTAGAGCACTTCTCCCACGAGGGCAAAGGCCTTGGCCCTTCGGGCTAGTCGTCGCGACTCCTCCTACCCCGGGGGGAGCACGCCTTCCCTTAGCCACCGCAGCAACGGGGTGCGCCCGGTCCGGTTTCCGGGACGGCCGGGCTTGGTGCGGTCCCCAAACCAGCCCGAGCTCGTACCCGAAGAGCTTGCGACTAGACAGGCCTTCGGTCGGAGAGGCCGGCCCTTGAGGGGACATCGATGTTCATGGGGTCCGGCCTTAGGGAGCTCGAGCTCGCCCCTCGGAGCGGGGACTCCTCTTGGGGCCGTATCGAAGGCTTGCTTTGCTCGTGCATGAAGACTCCCGGGGGAACCGGCAGGCGGTCTGATGCGAGCTTGGCGAGGACGTCGGCCGTTGTTGAGGTTGCGGTGGGCGTGGTTGACCTCCGGCCCGTGGAAGTGCTCCTCGAGCTCGCGGACCTTTCGATGTTATGCGATCATCTTTGGGTTAACGCGGTCGACCTCTTTCATGACCTGGTTCTTGACGAGCTCGGAGTCCCCGGACCTCGAGGTGCCGGAAGCCGAGCTCGCGCGCGATGCGGAGCCCATTCACCAACGCCTCGTACTCGGCCACGTTGTTGGAGGCGGGGAAGTGCGCGTGACGAATACTTCATGCGCACCTTTAGGAGAAGTGAAGACGAGGCCGACGCCGGCCCGCACTTTTCACCACCTGGCCGGGCGCGCAGGACCCGCATCGATGTCGTCTGCTGGGTGGCTGCTCGGTCTCGGGTCCATTCTCGCGACGAAGTCCGTCAGGCTTGGGACTTGATGGCGTCCCCTAGGCGCATAGACAATCTCAGCTCCCATGAGCTCGACGCCCATTTAGCCATGCGCGCCCGTAACCCGGGGTTGCGGATGACCTCTCCAAGAGGGTACTTGGAGACGACGGGTGGGTGGGAATCGGCGTAGTGTCCCGAGCTTACGCCGGTAATCGAAACGCTGCACACGAGCTTTTCGAAAGCCGTGCGTAGCGAGTCCTCGTGTCGGTGAGGACCTCGCCGATGAAGTAGACCGGCGCCGCACCTTGAGCGCGTGCCCCTCCCTCCTCTCTCGACAACGAGGGTGGTGCTCACCACCTTTGAGGTGGCCGAGATGTAAAGGAGGATGGGCTCATTGGTCGGGGAGCGACGAGCACCTACGGTCGGGCAAGGAGCTGCGAGTCGAGTCGAGCTTGTTGGGCCTCGCCGGTCCGTGAGAAGCGCCGTCTTCTTCAGCAAATTTGTAAAGCGAGGCTTCGCTCCCGAGTCGAGCTATGAAGCGACTTAGTGCCGCGAGACAGCCCGTGGAGCCGCTGCAACGCATTTGACGTTCTGATTGGCCCCATGCTCGTGATGGCGGCGATCTTCTCGGGTTGGCTTCGATGCCGCGCCGGAGACGATGAAGCCGGCAGCAGCTCGCGGGACCCCAAGACGCATTTTTCGGGTTGAGCTTGACGCCGAACTCTCGAAGCTTGGCAAAGACCTTTCGAGATCCGGACGAGATCTTTCGAGCGCTTTGTCTTGACAACGATGTCGCCGACGTATGCTTCCAATGACTTTCGAGGAGTTCTTGAAAACTTTCGCATGCACCTCCGGAAGGTGGCGCGCATTCTTCAAACCGAAGGGCATCGTTACGCAAATGTAATGCACCAAACGGAGTGATGAAGGAGGTGGCGAGCTGGTCGAGCTCGTTCATCGCTATCCGTGGTAACCGAGTAGGCGCCGAGAAACAGAGCGCCTCGCACCGAGGTGGAGTCAACAATTTGGTCGATGCGCCGCAAAGGAAACGGATCCTTTGGGCATGCCTTGTTGAGACCCGTGTAATCAACACACATTCTCCATTTCCCATTCTTCTTCTTGACTAGAACAGGGTTGGCTATCCACTGGGATGATACACCTCCTTGATAAACCCCGCGGCTAGGAGCTTATCTATCTCCTCGGCGATCGCTTGGCGTCTGGCCGTCGTCGAAACGCCCGGGAGCCTCGCTTCACCGGCCGAGAGCCTAAGTTTAATATTTTCCGGAGAGCTGCCGGTGACTTCCTCGGTATGCCGCATGTCGGAGGCTCTCCACGCAAACACGCCGAGGTTCGCGCGGAGGAAGTCGACGAGCTCGCTTTCCTATTTAGGAGTGAGTTCTGACCCTACGCGAGGGTGCGTCCGTCCCCATCGACCTTTATCTCCTTGGCGTCCTTCTCGGCGCTCGAACGCGCCCCGGGGCCTTGTTGAGCTCATCGGATGAGCTCGATCCCCGAGCCGCTTGAGCTCCTCGCGCGAGCTGTGCTCACAGCCCTCTTGAGCCGGGGGCGTCCTCCGCGTTGGCCCAGGCCGCCATCTTTGGCAGCGCCGCCGATCTCGACCGCGGGGCGTCGGCGCATCGACGGGCGGGCACCGCAGCCCGAACGCGTGCTCGAAGGTGGAGTCGACGGTGATCACCCCCTTAGGCCCGGGAATCTTGAGCCCGAGGTAGGTGTAGCTGGGAACGGCCATAAACCGCAGCACGGCCGCCCTAGAGCGCTGTGGGCGGCCCCGAAGGGGAGCACCGAACGTGAGGACCTCCTGCGGAAGTTGTCCGGGGTGCCGAAGGTGACGGGAGGTCGATTCGCCCGAGCGGGATCATCCGTTTCCTAAGACCACGCCGTGGATCGGGTCCGGGCGAGGGACGGAGGCGCGCTTGGTGATGCCGAGGGCTTGGAGCGCATGAACGAGAGGAGGTTGAGGCCGCTACCCCCCATCCATCGCACCTTGCCGAGGCGCTTGGTGCCGATGATGGGATCGACGACGGCGGGTATCTCCCCTCGGGTATGGGACATGCCGGGGTGATCCGCCTTGTCGAAGGTGATCGCCGAGCTTGACCACTTGAGGTAGGTGGGCGTCGCGGGCTCGTGTGAAGAGGACCCGCGCGCTGCGGAGCTTCGCCGGCGCTTGGATTCGTAGCCCGAGGCCCCGCCGGGACGACGCGTTGATGGCGCCGCCCTCGATGTAGACGCCGCCGCCGCCGCCGTCCTCGAAGCTCGCTGCCGTGGGCTCGGCCGTTCGCCCTTGCCGCCGCCCTTCAGCGTGCCCATCACGTGTTTCTTCCGAGAGCCGGCAGTCCCTTCATCTTGTGCCCGACGGGACCTTCGTGGTGCGGGCGGGGCCCTCGAGCATCTTGTCGAAGTGTTCCTTGTTGGCGGCCCTTCGCTCCTTGGGAGGTGTCGCGGCGCTTATCCGCGACGGCGACGAACTCTCCTCGCCGCCGCCGCCGCGGGGACGCTTTTGCTCCTCTTGTTCTTCTTTCTTTCGGGCGGCGGAGCCGGATCCGTCCGCAGCCTCGCCGCCGCCCTTGGGCTTGCCCTCTTGCCCGTGACGGCGGAGACGGCGCCGCCTCCCTCGCATGCCCGGTGGCGAGATCGAGGAGCTCCTTCACGGACTTGGGCTTGACGCCGAGCTTGCGGATGAGGTTTTCGCAAGCGGTGCAGTGAGGTGAACGCTGTGATGATCTCGAGTCTAAGCCTCTGAGAGGTTGTTGCGCAGCTTGGAGAAGCGCCCGATGTAGTCGCCAGGCTCTCCCCCCTCTTCTCGCTTGCATCCGCGCAAGTCCCAAGTCGTGCTTGGCTGGCGTAGGTGCCCCGAAGTTGCCGACGAAGACGCCGCGCAGGTCCTCCCAGCCGCGGATGGTACCTCCGCGGTGCTCGAGCCAGAACGAGCCGAAGTCCGCAAGATAGAGAGGCAGTGTTACGGATGATGAAGTAGTCGCTATCGGGCGCCGCCCGCCCGGCACCCGAGACGATAGTCCTCCGGCCCACGTGGGCCGGTCGCCTCCCCCTTGTACTCGCACGAGGTCGGAGCTCTGCGCCGAAGGGAACGGGGCCTCGTGGGATGCGAGAACCGAATGCCTTAGGGCGCCTCGAAGCCGAGCTTGACGGCGGTCTCGGCCCCGATGGGCTCCGCGACGCCTCGATGGGCGCCGGGTCCGCGACTTGTCCTCCCGCCATTTGTCGTGTCGCCCACCGCGGGCGTTTGGTCGTAGGTGCGAGGACGCTTTTTCGCCGCCGCCGCGGTGATATTTTTGTTGTCCCCGGGGACGTTCTTGTCCGCGGGCCTCCGCCTTCCGTCGGGCGTTGATGGTGTCGCTAGCGCTGTCGCGGTTCGCGCCGATCCGTTGGCGCATGGACCCGGATGTGAGGAGGCCCCGCGGCTCTTCCCCGGCCGCCGGTGAGACGCGGAGCCGCCGCCGCTGCACCGCCGCCTCCGCCACGAGCTTTTTGACTTGCTCGTGGGTCCGTCCGCGCTCGGGGTCTCGGGGACCGCACTCGCAACAACGCGCGGCCGGTCGCCGCTTAAAGAAGCTCTTCCGAACACCGGCGGAGCCGCCGGGCGCCGTTGTCGCGGTTGATGCGGTCATGGACGTCCCGAGCTCAAGCTCGTGCCGTGACGGTGCCGCCCTCCTTGCTCGGCAAGGAGGGCTTCGCCCCCGAGCCGCGCCCAAGAGTTCTTCGAGTTCTTCCACCGGGCCTTGACGTGATCGACGGGCGGGTCGCGGGCGCGCGGCGAGTTCCGGGCGTCTGCCCGGAGTCACCGGGAAGGGTGGCTATTGAGCCGCTCCCCGGGGTGTGGCACATGTAACACCGGGCGCTGGGGGTCGCAGTCCGTGAGGCTCATTCCGTCGAGGGCGAGCTCGAGCTCGCGGATTGTGGCCCACGCCGGCTCGTCCGCCCCAAAAGAGGGGAGGCCCGGCCGGCCATCGGGGTACATTTTGGCGTGCGCCGTCGTGAACTCGTTCATCGACAAGGCCCTCCTCCGGCAAGCCGAGGACGACGTTGGCGATGGAGAAGGTGACGACACCGAACAGAGCCTGCGTGGGGCTCGCGTCCCCAGATGTCGGGGAGGAGATCTTGATCAGACGAAGAAGCGGTCCGCGGTCGCGCGGATGGGACCGGGCGGGCTCGGTGGAGCCCCCCCATGTCGGCGAGGACGGAGTCGGTGGCGCCACGGAGACGCTGGATGGATGTCCCACGCCGCGGCGGGCGTGAAGACGCTCCACGAGGGACTCCTCCGGGCCGGGCGCTGGTGAAGTCGGCGCGCCGGCCGCAACACGGCGCTCGGCCGGTGACGAGGAGGAGGCCATCGGGCGGGAAGATCGCCGCATTCGCCGCTGCCCCTACTCCCGCGCGCCAACCGTCGCGGGTCCGTGTCGCGGCGACCACGAATCGATGTCGATCGGCGGTGCGTACTCCGAATGGCCTAGCTCTAGGGACAATGACACAAGATTTATACTGGTTCGGGCGCGAAATCGTGCTCCCTAGTCCGGTGTGATCACTATCCAGCTCAAACGCTCATATCGGTGCGACAAGCGGGTCGAGAGAGGGAGCCGGCTCCCAAGTCTCTCGTGGATTGAGGCTAGTGCCAATATGAAGATGGGTGAGGGTGTTTGAATGCGTTATGTTGCCTCCTCCTTTCCGAGAGTCCCTACCCCTCCTTTATAGTGGCAAGGGGAGCAAGGCATATGAGCTCTCCGAGTTGAGGTGGGAGTGCACAGGCAAGGAGCCATGGGGCGGCGGGTGGTGAGAGAGCTCTTCGAACGAGCTCGTTGATTGGTCGAGTCCTCTTCGAGCTCTCGTAGCTTTGGACGCCGGAATCGGGCCGTTGTCGCACGCTGAATCCGGGCAGGTGATGATCATGTGTCACTGCCTTCGATCGTAGTTGGAAGCCGCCTCTTCGGCATGGGAAGGGCGGCCATGCCGCCGACGCCGAGATGCGCCCGCATGCTACCCGCCGGGACCGTAGAGAGTTGTTGGATGCGACGGGTATGGCGAGGGAGCTCTCCCGGCAGCTCTTTGGCCGGGCAGGGTCGCTCGAGCTCTTTGGAGACCCGGACGTTGAAATTGGCCGCCGTACACGTGAATCGGGTTTGGGCGATGGCCCCGGCGCCGTGTAGTCCTTAATCGTGGTAAGAGCCGATCCCGCTGCATGGGCACGGCCATACCATGGATGAGGCCGGCGCGACGCCGACGTGCTTGGGGGAAACCGTGGCGGTGCCGGGGAATTGATGGGGTATGGTGGTGTGATGGAAAGGACCTCTTTCGTAGCCGTAGCGCCGCGCGGGGCTACGCATTCGCCGTGAGCGCTTGGCCAACTCCGCATTTGCCGGCTTCACGCGAAGATAGGGCCCTTCCGCCGCCGCAGATCCGTCGAGCCGAGCCCGGGCGAGGCAGAAGAGGTCCTCATGTAAGAGGTCGCCGCATGCGGATGGGAGCTCACTCGGGAGAGCTCGCCGAGGTGAGGATGGGTCCCTTGGTTCTCGAGAGCTCATGCGCGCTGGTCGGTGCAACGGGCGAGCTCGCCCACGAGCACGGAGCTCTTTGGGGGATAGTGAGCCCTTCGTTGGCCGAGCGGGCTCTTAGCTTGCTGATGTCGAGCAGGAGCTCATCCTTAGCGTCCCGACATCGATCCCCCACACTACCCGAGCGCCGCCGCCGCCGAGGGAGACGAGATACCCGCCGCCCGACCTACGCCAATCGGTTCGGGACATCACGGGATGCCCACGAGCCCCTCACGGCGAGGAATAGGCCAGGATTGGCCACTCCGGTGAGATCTCCCCGTGAGCGCCGTCGGAGATGGCGGGCCGGGGGAAACCCACGACGCCGTTATTCGCCTAACGCGCCACAAGCCGACGAATGGGGAGTTGCCACGCCGCCCGCTCCCTCGCCAACCCCGTTAGGGCCACATCAGAATCCACGCGGGTGCCTACGTGGCGCCCACTGACCCACGTGGCACCCACGCATGGAGACCCTCCCTCGTGTACACGTAGTCAAATGCTATGTCTACCCAACTATTGTACAATGGATGTTATAAGTAGTGTTTCCCATGTCGAAAAAAATTCCCAAAAAATTTGTAAATTCATTATTTGATTTATAGAATTTTATCATGTAATAAGTTTTATTTTTATTACATGATAAAATTATATTATAATATTACCCTAATGATTTAATTAGGGATTAATATTATAAATTCCATATCTCATGCAAATTAACTCCGCTTTCGCGTGAAACGACTTCCATAATTGATCTAAAATCTAGCTCTATGCATCTAACCCATTGCCACCATAATGTTCTATGTTTGTTTTACATGTTATAGTTCAAGCTAGGGTTTATCGCCAGACGTAAAAGTAGATTCGACGCATTCGTCGTAGCTCGCATCGACCCCGATTAGGAGTATCTGTCCCAAGGAAAGCTAGGAACGCTCGACGCCGTGTCGATTCAGTAAGAACCTCGCAGGCAAGTCCTTACCCCTTAACCTGACCTAATTACGATAATAATTAATAAGATGTTAAGATAAGTATAACCGTGGCAAGCCGCGCGGAGTACTCATGGGCTATGTGCGTGAGGCTTCGCTAGGTTTTGTCGATAATATAAC
Source organism: Hyparrhenia diplandra (assembly GCA_015847255.1). Classification (NCBI taxonomy): domain Eukaryota; kingdom Viridiplantae; phylum Streptophyta; class Magnoliopsida; order Poales; family Poaceae; genus Hyparrhenia; species Hyparrhenia diplandra. Next base: position 14,399 of record JADLZK010008342.1, on the reverse strand, counting down.
TTAAGTAATAATATGAACCTTCCCAACAAAAGGTGAGTGGTGATAGTCTACATGGAGGTGGACTAATCACAATCGGGATGAATCCCGCGAGAGATACTCGCCTCCCTAAGGACCGGTTCATAGACCTTCTACCTAGTATGATATTACGCATGTAGCCACACGCCGATATGGGACGGCTTGATTCCACACCCCGCTGGGTTGAGGTATAATTCGTAACCAAGGTGGCCTGAGCAGGCGAATCGACCTATTAGGAGCGTACATGGGGAGAGTGGCCCCATGGTCCCAAGTAGCGTGATGCCGAAAGTGATCTTCCATGTAAGTGTTTGGGCGCAGTGGGCACAAGTGCTAGGTGCACATATTGATGATTAATGATTGGGTTTGGTGTTGACAAGATAGGTTGGGTAATAAGGTATTACCAAAAGCCGCGGGTGATTTGGTATCACCATATTGTCTAGGATGATGCGTCATCCTTCCAACCCCCGAAAAGTCGTGGGGAGGATTATACCGATATACCTAGGAGGCATCCAAGTGGGTACGGATCTTGTTGGACCACCTTGACCACCGTACATGGGAGAAGATGGCCCATCGTGGTGGGGAAAGTGTACAACCTCTCGCAGAGTTAATTGAATCTATTCGAATAGCCATGTCCTTGGAATGGGCAAGTGCTAGGCATGAACATCTATGATTAGATATACACTCATGATGACTAACCTGTGGTGTCATGACAGCAGAAGATGACATGAGATAATCCGAACTAGCGAGAGCAGTTTTAGAGACTCTGCTAGGGCCCAAACCCTCAATAATTACAACCCCTGGTTGGGACTTGCTGAGTACGCTTTGTACTCACCCTTCTATTTTTACGTATATCGGCACATGTGAAGGTAAGATCGACGACAAGGTAGAGGAACAAATAGATCGTAGGAGTTCGTAAGGTGTTCGCTTAGGAGAAGGACGTTGAAGCCCAGATTTCATCCATGCACAAGTCTGCCTGTGGAGTACGGGGCAGCGTCATAGTTAATCCACCGCTTCTCGGTTGGCCAACTCTGATATTGTAACCCGACTTGGTGACCCTTCGTCGCCACTGTAAGCCCCTTTCCATCCTATATTTCTATAGCTCGGTTTACTATTAATTCTACTTACCATCATCTGTTACTAATAGACGTGTTTGTGGCATGATCCTAGCGCAAACACGCAGGATTAACGACCCATTAAAAGTAGGTTGTGACAGTCATGCTCTTAGGCCTTGTTTTAGATACACATATGTATCAACTTCAATCCATATGCTTTTTGAAAAAAAAAAAAAAAACTTCAATCCATATATGTATTGTAGTGGATTGAATGGAACTTAGTTCAATCCACATGGGGGGGGGCACATGGCCACTCCCAGCCCGTGGCTCCGCCTCTATATACGAGTACAAACAATGTTATGTGCTTGATTTTAATGTTTTACTTTGTAGGCTCATTGGAAGCCAGATGGTGAGACTGCGGTGGCCTTCCATAATACAAAATTAGTTCTTCCAGACACGTAGGGAGGTACGAGGAACGCCGTACATGGATACGTGGATTGATAATTACGAGTTCTCGGTACATAGAAATTTTGGATCTATAATATGACATGTTTTATTTTAGAGTTAATTAATTAGAAAGAAATTTCTACCGGCTCAAATATTCTATGATCGCTCAAATATATTGTGACCACGATCCCCATTCTACATTTACATTCCGGTGCATCATCCCCGAGCATTCTCTAAAGAAAGCTAGGATCCTGAGCAGACGATCGAGATCAGTAGCTGATGGTTTTGCAAATATGGCTGCATCGTCCGCATATAGAGAGCACCTCAACCTTGCTGATTTGGGTAGAAGTAGTACCAGCTCCAGGAGGCCTTTTTTCAGCTGCCATCTCAGTGATCCGTTGGAGGGGGTCAATTGCCAATGTAAACAAATGTGGGGATAATGGGCCCCTATCTTAAACCTCTTGTATTTCTAACACCTCGAGCGGGTTGACCATTAACCAACACTTTTAAGGAGGCCGATCCCAACAACGCTGCTATCCAGTCTCTCAATTTACCACTAAACCCCAGGGCTTGCATGACCTCTAAAAAGAAAAGTCCATTCCACCTAATCAAAAGCCTTTGAGATATCAAGCTTAATGAAAAGGACCGGTTTCCTCATTTTGTGAAGAAGGTGAATCACTTTTGTGAGTATATAAAAGGAAAAAAATTTGCCATAGGACACCGAAAGTGGCCTCCATTTGCTGGTGGACACTTTTTTTTCTAATACGCACCACAACTACAGCTGCTATTTGTAAACCATAAGGCTAATTACTATGAAATTTTAACAGCAACAAGATATGATAGTTATCTACAAATCATCTAATACTCACTTCCATAGAAAACCTTGTTATGGGCATGATTTTATGCCCACCAGTAAATCGAGGCCGTTAAGGTTACTGGATGCATCTCTTTTTAATGAATGCGTTTTGGGCACTAGATACTAGATCATTTATGCGTGGAGCTAGCCGATATGCTAGAAGCTTTGTGATTATTTTAGCCACACTATTGATGAGGCTGATTGGCCTATAATTCGCCAAATTGTCGCTGCCATTTGATTTTTGGGCAAAAGAACAATGTTTGCCTCATTCACTAGGTTCAGTCTAGCTGTTCGATGGGAATAGCAACCCCATATCGCCTGAGTGAGGTCATGCTTTATAATCGTCCAACACTTATAAAAAGGGCTAGAAGCCGTCTAGCCTGGGAGCCTTTTCAGTTGGCAACTCCTTGACTCTGGCAACTTTGTCTTGAGTGAAAGGTGCGTCCAGTTCCTCCAAATTATGCTGAACATATCCTAATTCATTCCAATCTATAGAGTTTTGGTTCTATTGCTAGGTGTCCATGATGTAGAGAAATGTGTGTGGATGAGGTTTGATTTTTCTTCCCGTAAAACCACCGTCCAGCTTGTCCAGTTATGGATGGAATAAGTCTTTTTTCGTCTTGCGTTGGCCTGCAGTTGGAAGAATCATGTATTTGTGTGGCTGATGCTATGGATCGTTTCTAGCTAGTTGATTCCGTCTAATACTGATTTGTTGTGAGAGAAAAACACTGCCAAATGGTTGGTTGAGAACTTGATACTATTTCACTGCTTGTCCATGTGGAGCCTTCTTCCCTTTTTACTGATTGGGAACTGGTTCACATAGGATTATTTAGTGCGAGGAATATAGTAAACGTACAACATGTTAGTTAGCGCCGTAATCAAAGATTAGGAAAAAAAAAGAGAGAGAGAAAGAGCACAAAGTCACGTGCTCCATAGCCTTTCACTGTACCTCTCTTATATATTCAATTGGTTTCTTGTTACCAAATTGAGTGGTAGGAGTACTATATATATTACCACTTGTTGTTGTGGCAGCCGGCTGTATTATACAGAAAAAGATGCATATTTGGATCACGCGGGACGACTTGACGACTTCCTGTTGACGACCAAGTCCACGCTGGCTCGATCAATCGTTGTCACAGTCGTCACGCACACCAGCCTTGCTAGTGCGCGTCCGGTGGTTGGCATATCAGCATCAATTCGTCCTAGACTCCTTCCTTCAAAGATGTTTATCTCCTTCCTCCAACCAAACCACAAACCAAATGCTGCTAGTAGCTCGATCACAACAATGGCGGCCTGCCGTCGTCGTCCCTCCTGCCTCGCCGTCTCGTGCATCCTCTACTACTCTCTCTGCATGCTGTCATCCATCCATGTCCCTCGCGCCTGCTCGCTCTACTTCAACCTCAGCTTCTCCAAGCCTCAGAGCCCATCCAACCTCTCCCAGCTCATCAACTGCACCGGCGACGCGTACCTCACTCCAGACACCCTGGAGCTGACACGAAACCGGCGAGACCAAAGCAGCACCGACAGCCTGGGCCGGGCGACGTACACGCAGCCGGTGCCGCTCTGGGACGCTTTCCACCGGCGAGACGGCAAGCTTCACCACCACCTTCTCCTTCCGCGCATCACGCCGACCCGAGCACGTTCCCCGGCGACGGATGGCCTTCTTCCCCGGCCACTACGGGTTAGGTATCCCCGTCAACAGCACCGGCGGCATGCTCGGTCTAATCCCGGGCCTTCACCAACGCCACCGGCGATGGTACCGTCGTCGCCGTCGAGTTTGATACCTTTCGTAACTTGGCCAACGACGACATCAGCGGCAGCCATGTGGGCATCGACGTCAACTCCCTCAACTCCACGGCAGTCACCGACACCACGTCGCGGACCAGGAACCTCACGTCCGGGTACGTGATGGTGGCCACAGTGACGTACGAGAATGTCACCGGGGTGCTCGCCGCCCAGCTCACGGTCAACGACACGTCGTACTACGCCAACGCGAGTGTCGATCTCAAGAGCTACCTGCCGGAACGTCGTCGCCGTCGGCTTCTCCGCGGGCGACTGAGCAGGCGGCGAGCAGCACCAGGTGCTGTCATGGACATTTACATCCACTCTACAGGAACCAGCACCACCAGCACCGGCATCGGCACCGGCACCGCCGGCTGCCTGACACCGCACCCAAGAAGAGATCAGCAGGAACAACACTGGCAATCGCCGTGCTAGTGCCTCTGTCGCTTCTCTTGGCGTGTCGCGGCAGTCGCCGTTCTGGTATGGCAGAAACGCCGGAGGAGGAGAAGATCGTCGGGAGGATTTGGAACCAGCGACGACGGCGACAACGATTACCAAGAGGAGCTCGAGAGAGGAGGCTGCCAGCGCCCCCGGCGGTACGCCAGATCAAGGACCTGGCCGCCGCTACAACAACTTCGCCGAGGACGGCAAGCTCGGTCGCGGTGGCTTTGGGAGCGTCTACAGGGGTACCCTCACTATCGCCGGCGAAGAGCGCCCAGTGGCCATCAAGATGCTGTCGCCCTGACTCGGCCGGGCGCAGGGGAGGAAAGAGTTCGAGGCGGAGGTGCGGATCATCAGCCGCTCAAGCACCGCAACCTCGTGCAGCTTCTGGGCTGGTGCGACAGCCGCCACGGCCTCCTACTCGCTCTACGAGCTGATGGCTCAAGGCAGCCTCGACCGGCATCTCCACCACGGCAGCGACGGCGGCGGCGGCGAGAGATTCCTGACATGGCCGGAGAGGTACCAGATCATCCTCGGCTTAGATCCGCGCTGCGGTACCTCCACCAGGAGTGGGAGCAGCGAGTCGCGGCACGGCGACATCAAGCCGAGCAACATCATGCTAGACGACTCGCCGGGCGCCAAGCTTCACGACCGGCCTCGCCCGCTCGGCGACCATGGCGGGCGGTGGCAGCATCACCAAGGCCGTGATGGGCACCGCCGGTACATCGACCCGAGTTCGCCAACACGCGGCATCCGAAAGCACCCACGCCGACGCCTACAGCCGCATCGTCCTCCTCGAGGTCGCCTCCGCCTGTCTCCGGTGGTGTTTCGCAAGGCGAGCCGCCCTTCGTTCTGCTGAAGTGGGTGTGGAGTCTCTACGGCCGAACGCGATCCTGACGCGGTGGACGAGCGGCTGAGGGGGGGAGCGCGAGTGCCGGCGACGAGGTCGCCGATGACGAAAGTGCATGGAGAGGGTGCTCGCCGCCGGGCTGTGGTGCGCACACCCCTGACCAGAGCGAACGGCCGCCCATCGCGCAAGCAGGCCATGCACGTCCTGCAGTCGGAGGACGCCAGGCTTCCGCGCTCCGCCGCCAAGAGATGTACAAGACGGCGCCGGACCTCGCCGCCACATCGTTCCTTTACGGCACTATGTCCGTTGAGAGCTACAGCGGTGGCGACTCCTACGACGACGGCGACCACGACCGCGACTCCAAGGTTTCTTCAGGCTCGTCGACCACGGCCTTGCTCCGAGATTCAAAAGAGAGGGCTTGACGATTTCAGCATGCCTTTCTTTCTGTTTTGGGAAACGTTGAAATTGACTGCCGCCCCTATGTGGGAGTTGATTTTTTTTTTCTGAGGGGATGTGGGAGCTGAATTGTACGTGTCATTATATTACTAACTGTAAAAATGTGTTTTCACTTTTACTAATTGGGTAGAAGCTACTAGTAATACTTTACTGTTTTGATTCTTCCTTAATTCACACCAGTTGTCGTGCATGTTTCTTTTGCGTGAAAAAGAAAGCAGTGGGAAACAAAAACGAGGCTAGTCAGAGTCAGGAGTTTTTTTTTTTCTACGAAACAAATGGTAGGGCTGGTGATTTTATATATTAAAAATTAACCGGGTAGTAACCAAACACAAGCTTTTATATTACCAACAGTTTTATATTACCAAATCTCCATGTTGAGACCACATTGACATTGACCTTTTCCCTTGCCAAGTTTTTGAATTTTGTCTCTAGGTTCTTTTTCTTTCAGAAGAGATTGCATAACCTTGGCAGCAGAGAAAGACTTGGTCAGTTAAAAACTAAAAAGATTTTGTCAGGCACATTGATTTGGAGACTTCGCCAAAACTCAGTCAGAACCTGGGAGGGACTTCTCTCCCCCGTTGACTTTTCAAAAAAAAAAAAAAAAACTTCGCCAAAAACTAGAGCTCAAGACACAGTCAGAACCTGGGAAGAAAAGAAGGACCAACTTCAACTCTTCGAGAGGCAAACCCAGTGATCTTTGTCAGGTCAAACATGTAAATAATGAATGAACTACGCAAAAAGACCGATTTCTAGATACTTATTACTGATATTGATTAGAGGCTTCAAAAGAGATGATATGTTAATCCTTAATGAGATATGCTAGGAAAAAAAATGAAAAACATAAAATTATCACAACAATGGAATATTTTAGTCATTAATTTAGAAGAATAATCTAATCATCATCACCAATAAATCCATTTGATCTATATTATATTATATTTTATATAAAAGTTATTCATCTCTACTATTATGATACATCTAATAGAGGTATTCTTATATCACATTTGGTAGGGTACTTCTCTGGATCCAACTCTAGATCTTATAGAGAAATCCAATCCAATATTTCTTAGCACTACAAGTAATGGTGCTTTTACATGACGAACACTTTGGTCATAACAAATAAAAAATATGTCACGGTTAACTTGTCATGCGACCAAAAATCCATCATGTATCTCACGTCATACATTGGCTGGACCGACTAGAACCGTCACCGATTGGCATTTGAGTCCTATAGGATGAGATGTTTTGGGCCTTTTTTAGGTGGGAAAATGAGGAGCTGCACCAAATAAGGCCGTACCAGCGTTGTTCAAAGATGGATTCAGGTAGATAATGTTACTCGTTGACAATAGAATAAATTCATAACATATCGGCCAACATATATATTATACAAAATGAAGAGGCGCCGGCAACGGTTTTATGGAAGTTAAAGCTTGTCCCAGTGTTTTCATCGCATTTCATTTGTACAAGTCTTTTTACTTGTTTTATATCATATTTACACTTTGACTCATATAAGATATAATTTATGTAGTTATTTTGGAATTAAAAATAAAATGACCTAGAATGAAGTGCATTGCAGATTACTCCAAAAAAGTCTACAACAATCTTGATCATATTAAAAAAAGTTAAGTAACTTATAATTTAGAACGAGTGGAGTACGCGATTTGGGCTTGCAAGTTTGAGTCTGGTTCCCGGCTCTCCGCTCACTTGACCGCGCTGTACAGTACAGATAAGTACATGGTGGATATTAATTACCACGATCCATGTGGCGTGCATCAGCCGTACATCTGCACTGCGTCCGCGTGCGATGACCACCCAATTTTTGTTCATGCTGAGAGAGATACCATGGATCTCACATGGATGGGATGACGTGTTATCGAGGCCAAGTGTCGCCGCCCACCATTGGGCAATGGCGTCGTCAGAGGCACCGCCTCGTGTGGTCTGTATATATGGATGTGCGTGATATATTCAATTATCACAAAAAGAAATGAAGAAAGAAAAACAATTACTCCCATATATAAATAATTTCTCAAAAAACAACATATAATAATTTGTAAAAATACCTCCCCATATATACTCCACTATCCCAAAATAGATGTGTCAAGCTATGGAAAGTGTGGCCCGAATTTTTTCCAACTTTGACTAGGTTTGGCAGAAAATATATGCAACATTCAAATCTCCAAATAAATTTGTTAAAAAAACTAGCCTTAAACATCTTTCCTATGATACCAATTACTTAGCATAAATATTTATATATTTAAATATATAATTACCGGCATTTTAAAAACGTTGACTTCTCTGGAAGCCGGAATGACATATATTTTTGGGACGGAGGGAGTAAGTACGTATTCCCAATTATCACACTAATATAATTGAGCCCCCATATATATTGGCCGTGCCCTGTGGGATTGCAACATTTTGACAAAAAAGTTTTTTTTCAAGAATCAAGATCTCTGTTTTGAATCTTGGAGCAAGGCTGTGGTCGACGAACCGGAAGAAAGAGTCGCCGGAGGTTGTTGTCATGGTCGTAGAAGAGTCACCACCGGTGTAGCTCTCAATGGACAAAGCTCGTGAGGAACGTCCAGTGACGGCGGTCCGCCGCCGCCGTCTTGTACATCTGCGCGCGGAGCGCCGGAAGCCTGGCGTCCTCCAGCTGAAGGACGCGCATGCCTCTTGCGATGGACGGCCGCTCTGGTCGGTGCGCCCACAGCCCGGCGATAAGCGCCTCTCCATTACTCATCGCGGGAGCTCGCCGCCGAACGCCGTCCGCAAGGCCAAGGATTGGGCGTTCGCCGTAGTGGCTCCACCCATTCATTTCAGCGAACGGGCGTGGCTCGCCTGCCGAGGACCACCGAGACCGCCGAGACGACCTCGAGGAGGATGCCGGCGCAGACGCCGGCGTGGGTGCTCGGGTGCCGCGCGGTTGATGAACTCCGGGTCGATGTACCCGGCGGTGCCTATCACGGCCTTGGTGGTCTGCCACCGCGCCGCCCGTGGTCGCCGAGCCGGCGAGGCCGGTCGCCGAGCTTGACGCGGCGGTCGTCCCAGCATGATGTTGCTGGAAGCGATGTCGCCGTGCCACCCTTGCTGCTCCCACTCACGGTGGAGGTACCGCAGCGCGATCCTGCCGAGATGATCTGGTACCTCCGGCCATGTCAAGAAGGTATCGCCGTCGCCGCCGTGGAGATGCCTGTCGAGGCTGCTCTGGGCCATCAGCTCGTGAAGGTAGGAGGCCGTGGCGGCTGTCGCACCAGCTACCGAAGCTTCACTGAGCCGGCTGATGATCCGCACCTCCGCCTCGAACTCTTTCCTCCCCGCGCCGACGAGTCCGACGACAGCATCTTGATGGCCACTGGCGCCTCTTCGCCGCCAACAGTGAGGGTACTGGCAGATTTCCCTTAAAGCCACCGCGACCGAGCTTGCCATCCTCAGCCGGTTGTTGGTGGCCGGCGGCGGAATCAATGCCAGACACTAGTAAGGGCGCTGGCAGCCACCCTCCCTCTCTCGAGCCCGCCCTGCTGCCGCCTTGTTCTTTTGTAATCGTTGTCGCCGTCGTCGCTGGTTCCGATCCCTCCCGACGATCTTCTTCTCCTTCTCCGATGTTTCTGCCATACCAGAACGGCGACAGTCGCGACGCCAAGAGAAGAGAGAGAGGCACTAGCACGGCGATTATCAGTGTTGTTCCTCCAGATCTCTTGTCGGGTGGAGGGGGCTGGGGGTGGTGGGTGGTGTGCTGGGCGAGCCGCCGGTGCCGGGGGTGGCGGGGGCGGCGAGGGGGAGGAGCCGAGGCCGACGGTGACAGCGAAGCTTCATGCCTGCGCTGCGGCAGTGGCCGGTGAAGCCGCAGATGTAGTAGTGGGTGCCGGGCGGTGGTGAGGGGTGACGGTGGCCGGGCCGCTGGATGGTGTTGACGGCGCTTGCTGGTGGAGCAGCCGTCAGATCCGCTTGAACACCTCCACCACCGCGTGCTCCCGTTGGCGAAGTTGAACACTGCATCAACAATTAAATGAGAGAAAGGATCCATGGCATGCAGGGGTAACCGGCCTTTTATTATTCAAAAAAAGAAGATGCATGGTATGGCATGGTGGTGATCGATCGAGGTCGACACAGACATAGAACGCACCTAGCTGGTCTCCAACCGCGAAGGTCTTGCCACTGGCCCAGTTGCCGTAATCGCGCCAAGATTCCACCCGTTACTTTTTCGCCGACGGTGAACGGGTCGCCGAGGTCCGCCGCAACGGAGCTCACAAACGACGAGAAGCGCGATCAGAGCGAGAACGGGACGCCATTAATTATGGTTGAGCGAGCTGAGGTTACGTTGGAGCGGCGATCTGCTTCTATTTGCTTGTGGACGAGAACGTACAATCGATGTCGACGATGGTGGAGATGAGATGATGACTGTGGCCGGTGTTGCATTGACGATATAGGATGGCTCCCTTTTATAGAGAGCGAGCAATCAAGCATTAAGAGCATCTCCAAGTGGGGCATGAAATTTAGGCCCCCTAAAAATTTTATTTGCATTCTTGGCTGTAAAAAATATAGGCCAACATTTGCTCCCAACCCCAGTGGAACGAGCCGCCCTGGACCCTATCCGCTTGACCGCGACATTGACAGTGCCGCCAGCCCGTCGCCGCTGCCAGGCGACCTAGGGGCACCATAGCCGCGGCCGCCCGGGCGCCCCCAGGCCGGCTCCCCGCCGCTGCCGCCGCGCCGCCAGCCCTCCCGGTGGTGGTGGCCCGCTGTTGGGAAGCCTCAAATAAGCCCTCCCAGCAGCACCTCCTCCTTCCGCTCCACCTCCTCCGATCCCTCCCTCCTCCTCCACAACTGTGGAATAACCGAGTAGTATGGCCGATGGGCGGCGGGGGAGATCAAGCGCCGGATCAGGGCTGGATCCAGTGCCCCACACCGTGGATCTATGCTGGTGGCCTGGTCGGCGAGGCCTGCTGCTACTGTTTGTTGGATGGCATGGACGTCCATGGCCATATGCTGCTCGCCATGCCGCTGGTGTGGCTCCGGATCCGCTGCTGCGTATATTTTTTGACAGAGGAGTACCTCATAGCCGACAAATAAAGCTCATCCTACGTACGTTTGATGTTTCAGTGATTCATTCAGTCACAGTGATGTTGCTATTCCAACAACCGGAGACTTGCTCTTTGTAAAAAAAAACCCGGAGACTTGCTTATTATTGGTCGTCAGCAAGTCGTCGCACGATCAAGTCGTCTCGCGGTAACAAATATCTTTTCAGAGCACAAACTACTACCCTATTGTATTAGAGCAACTGCAGTGGTGGCGAGTCGATGCATTCAAAGAAAAAGACAGCCATGTCAAGCTCTAGCTAGATTAGTCGATTTGTACATTCAACTTAGTCATGTGGGTCCCATTATGGGGCTGTCTACCCAACAAACGGTTGTTTTCAGGATCTAAAAACAACCGGTTTGTTTTTAAACAAAAACAACCGGGCCAAACCATAATTGACTAGATCCGGTTGTTTTGAAAACAAAACAACCGAAAATACCAACCAACAGATCATCATCGCATGGATCAGATTAAATAGACCTCAAAACACAAAGAAGTAGATATCAATCCACTAAGATAATGTAGATAAAGATGTGGGCACAACAAGTGAATTCAGTGTTGGATACAAAAATAGACCTGATTCTTGTTCATCCCTGTAGATCTACCAGCACCTCAAAACTCCCTCTAGTTCTTATCAGCTCTCAACAATGATGATATTATCGAAAGATAACTTGTGTCTCGACATGCATTCATCAGAGAGATGAACAACATATTAATGAAACTTAGATAGCAAATCTCAGACATGGCATATAAATTAGTTGGAACAGAGAAGAACAAAGATCAAACACACATACATCTACATTAGTAATTGCAAACAACTAAAGCACCATCTCCCTGATGTCAATCTCTACCACATTGTGGGGATCACTCCTGCCCCCTTAGCCTTCGCTCCCTGAGGGAGGCGGGAAGGGGTGAGGGGGTTCCTCCCCGGTAGGTCGAGAACACGATCGGGGAGCGGAGCGGCCTCCCGTCCGCCGACCTTCACGGGCGCTGCCGAGGTCGAGGTGATCGGAGGGTGCCCGGTCCTTGAAGGAGGAGGGAAAGGATGGGTCGCGAGGCGGGCGTGGGAGAGTAATAAAAAACGAGTAAATGGTATTTAAATTGGGCCAACCATCCTTTCCTCTTTGAGCCCGTGCCCGGGTATTTATAGGAATACAAGGGGTCGAGAGGGGCTGATTTACAATTTGGTACATGGTAGGGGGAACACACACTTTACAGTCGCCCCGCAGGGCAAGCCAGTAACTATTCGCGGGGTTGGGGCACGGAAAAACGGTGACTTCTCCCCGCCCCGAGTCGAGGGATTTCAGGTCGGCCGCCGGGTCCCGTGCACCGCTGGAGGGCGGTTCAGCCCTCCGCTGGCCTCCTCCCAGCGGCCGGCTCTGCTTGGGGGAGACCCGCCGCCCTCCCGCTGGGGGCCGTCGCTCCCGGCCGAATGCTCTGGCTCGGGGCCGCCCTTGACGGAGGGGTGACGCCGCCGTTCGTGTCTTCGCGAGATCCTCCGCTGTCGATCCTCGCAAGACTTCTCGCAATATGTTAACGGAGATTGTTCTTGCCCCGTGGTGAGAGAGGCTGTGGCGGGCGGGGGCCGAGGGTCGCCCTCCCCAACAACAGCCAGCCCCCTCGAAGGTCCGGTTCTCCGGGGGGCCGCCAGCGTAAAAACGCCCTTCCGGAGGGTCCGTGGGGTGGTGTGCTTGCCCCATGGGCCCTCCTGCCGGCGCGTCCCGGCTGCTCGTGGGCTTCGCTGTGGGTGGGCCTCGCCCTCTCCGGCGCGTGGGTAGGTTTGGCGCCTGGTCGATGTCGTTGGTTAGTTTGGGAAAGACGCCGGATCGGGGAACTCGTGTTTGTTTAGGTACTGCGGATGCCGTTGGTTTGCCCTGTGTGGGGCGGATCGAGGGCCTGGCGTTGTTTTTGGGATCCAAGCCGTGGGATCTCCGGGGGCTGCCCGCGTCCCCTCCTCTCCCCGGCCTGGCCTAACAATGCATTTGCCAGAGATTAGGTTTGTGCTCTCCTTTTTGCTTCCACGCCGCCGCCCTCCTTTTCACTTTTCGCCTTCTTTCGCGCTGCCCTAAGTTCGCCAAGCTCTCTTTAGCGAGGGTCCTTTCGCTGAGGGTCCATCGATGCCTCGTACCGGGAGACCATGAGTTCCAACCGTCGCCGAGTACTGAGTTTCCTCGGAGCAAGAGCACCGACAAGTCTCCCGAAGGCGTTCGAAGAACACGAGTTCTTTCCACAAGAAGCGCTCCGCGCCTCGGAGCGAGACGGTGCCGCGCTCAAGCCCGCCGAAGTCGCCGTCTTCAGAGTTCTTCCACGCGGGAAGCCGTTTCCCGATGTGTGAGCTGTCTTGCGGGGTGCTGCGAGGTTCAGCCTCACTACCATCGCTCCGACGTGGTACTTTCCACGCGATGGCGTATGCTGATATACCATCCGTCGTACGGAGCGGCGGTGGGCGGCTCGCCGGGCCACCGTGCACTATCGGCCCGCGCGCCGTCGAGGCGAGACGGAGGTCTTCCGCGCCCGGTATGGGCGATGTGGTTCGCTCCGTGGTGGGCTCTGCGGCGCCGCGGAAGAACAAGTGGGCGCCGGCCCGGCTCGATCGCCCGGTTCTGTGTACCGGTGGATGGTGCGGAGGCGCCATGAAGCGTCGAGTCCCGCCGCCGAAGGTGAAGCCCGTGAAAGCGACGGAGCGGCGAGGGGCGCTGGGCATACCAACGTATGTCCCGCCCACGTCTCGCAGGACCTGGTGGGAGAGTTATGGCGCCTTGGTACGAGTGTGGCTGGGGTGCCCTCCGTTGAGATTGCGGACTCGCGGAGCTACCCAAGAGTGGCGTTGGGTTGAGCGCCAGGCAATCTGGCTATGAGCGCGAAGAAGCGTGGGTAGGGTGCCGAGGATGGCGGAGAGCCACCGCCCTGCTACACTTATGGAAAGTTGGAAGCTTGGTCCGGCGGATCCGGCACCTCGCCCGGCCGTCGCCGGGTGAGCCGGGTCGCCGACACCTTTCGGTCGCTGGTGAGCCGAGGGCGGGCGGGCGCCATGGATCTGGGGAGGGGAAGAAGCGAAGTCCGCAAAACCGGCCGCCGCGCTGACCCGGCCGTGAGCTCGTCCTCGCTGGCCAGTGGCTCTGGGGGCGCGAGTTGCTCAGGCCGGCGGGTCTCGGGTGGCTGACCTCGTACGCTTCCTTATCTCGGCGATGAAGGGGATGGCGGAGGCCCGCGAGGCCCGGGCGGAGCGGTCGAGGCGGGCCCAGCGGAGGGAGGAGCCTCCGGCGGCGGCTCCGACATGGGGGCTGGGGGGCGGCGGCGGGCCCTCGAGAGAGGAGGGGGCGGCGGGGCCGGCGGTGGCAGAGTGCGGCGCGGAGCAAGTCCGTTGTATTTCGCCGCATGAGCCTTGTGGTGCACCCACCTTCATCGAGCGGTAACAATACATGCT